>JAWNNH010000195.1:1800000-2278218 GCA_035043045.1 Hirtodrosophila alboralis | reverse complement strand
CCATTGATAATTGGAAGTGGAGCATTTAGTTATTGTAGTTAGCCAAGTATTTTAGACGCATTCAAATTGGCCATGCACGTTCCATTCACAGACATTCATACAACAACAAAGGCAAAGGCAACAAATATGTATTCATGAGTGTTATTCATGCATACAAATATGATTCACATTTCAATAGACGTGTGCATTCGGCTTGCATAACTATTTGAATTTTCAGTTTTATTTTTTTTTTCTTTTTTTTTAAGTTTTGTACTGTTGCGTCTTACTTAACTATGATTATTGTTGTAGTTGTAGTTGTAGTTGTTGTTGTTGTTGTTAATATTGTTATAGTTGTTGTTGTTGTTATAGTTGTTGTTGTTGTTATTGTTGCTGCAAAGTGTTACCAATTAATTTGCATATGTTGGAGAGGCAGCCGCAGCCGCCATTCACTTGTGCGCATATTTCAAATTGGGTCATCATTCGTTTATTTAGTTATACTTATTTATAATACCCTGTAAGTAGTGGTATTTAATAGGGGGTTTTATTAAGCATTAGTTAATGTATGTAATAAGTGCGAAAAGATTAATTAATAGCTTGAATTTAGTCAATCTAGCTAATATAAATAAAGAGAAAATTTAGAACCAAATAAAAAGCTATTGAGGGCACAATAGTCTTTCTGATTTTATTTAAATTATTTGTTGATTATTTCAACTGTCAATACTATTAAAAAACAAAGGATAACTCAATCAGACCTCTGCTAATTTTTTAATTAAATAAAAACATAATTTTTAATTGAAAGGAAAATATTTAAAAATGCATTTTTCAATTACTTTAAAATACAAAAATCGTTAAAACAGTTTATTAGCAAAAAATCAGTCTCATAATTATTAAATAAATAAATTAACTTAAATAAACAAATCTAAACTGTATCCTAGGCCTATAATTAACTTAATTACCTTCTTATATTTATGCTAACTAATTTCTATAATTTTTTAAATATCCAGAATATTTTTTATACATTTATTTCAATGCAATCAATACTTTCAACTAAAGTTTTACAGCTTCAATTCATTTAAAATGTATTTATGAATTTAATATAACTTAAGCATACTTTAATTCTAGTTACAGGGTATTTAGCTTGTTTTTATTATTAACAGCTTATCAGCTGTCTGTCTTATTTGTCTTTCAACTACTTTCAAAAAATTTGCCCACTTTGTTTTGAAGTTCTGTTGGCATTTGATGTGGCATCAACTCAATCTAATGATGCCACATCAAGTATATAATTCATATGTGTGTATTTTTGTATATATAAAAATTAAAAATATTATTATTTTTTATTATTATTAAACTACCAACAAGTTGATTTCGATTGCCTTGGCAGACACACACGTGTGTCGCATCAAAATGCCAAATCAATTTAATGGTTGCCTTTAAGTATCGAGTTGAGCGTATATATAGTTATAGTATTATGCTTATAAATCGTATATATATAATGCTTATAAATCGTATAACTTGTATATATTAAACGTTTGTGCATTGCAGACTCGTTCAACGACATTTTTGTACATTTTCTTGCAATGTTTTTCACTTTTTGCTTTTTTAATTATATATCAATGCGCATTGCGTATACGCAACGTGCGCCGCCTTGGGCCAACTGGCTGTGTGTGTGTGTACTACCTGTACAGTGCTACCTGGCCTACCTGATGTCTGCCCTGTCCACCTTGTCTGCCTGGTCCTACCCCCCTTCTCCTCCTACCTGCCGGTTGCACGTTTAACCCATTTCGGGCCATGACAACTTTTGCCTTCGTTTGCGGCTTTTTGCTTTGCTTTTTAATACACTTTTTGCAAAAGGGTATTTAAGGTTTTTGGTGGGCTTTGTAACAAGTTGAAAGAGGACATTTGTAAGCTACAAATTATATATATATTTTTAATTAGTATAATGAGCTATAGCTATGATCTGTTGGAGCAAATCGAATCGGTTCATTAAATTAAAAAATTACAAATTTGAATTATTATATGAATTATTATATTATCGATCGGATAAGTGCATATATCTTATAGCTGCCATGGGAGTGATCGATTGAAATTTGATGGCTTATTTAAAATATTATTATATTATATAAATTATTTCAAATATATGACTATTGAATTGAATAAAATAAAATAAAAAATAATTGAAAAAAAAAAATTTTTTTTTTAATTCATTTTCTACTTCAACTAACAGCTCCGCAAGGGCATTAAATATTTGGCAGCCATAAATTATTTTTTCTCTCTTGTTTTCTTAATGTTTTTATTTATTTATACATTTTTTTTTTATTTTTTGTTTTTTTGCGCAAGGCGCCGCTTGGCTGGCCAATGCGAATTGGAATGGGAATCGTATTGGCCAGCAGGTTGCAACTTGCAACTGCGGCTGACTGACTGCCTGCTTTGATGATAATGATGTATGCTGCCAATATTAACAACAACAACAATAACAGCAACATAAAGTTGAATGCAAGACGCTGCTGCAAGTGAAAAACTTTCACTTATACAAGTACTTTGTATGCTTATGGCCATTGCGCCACAGACAACATAAGATGCTGCAATGTTGCAAGTTAACAACTGTATTAACAATTGAGAGGCAGCAAGACAAAGTGACCGCATTGGAGATGCGGCATAGAGAGTGTGGCATGCCCTTTCTATCAACAGATTTGACAGCTGCTGATTTTTTTTTGTGGCAACCTCGTTGACCTCTTGCAACTTTGTTTGCATTTGGTTTTTTTCTTTTTCTGTTAACTTAATTTGTTGTGCCTCATTTTGGTTTAGTTTTTGTTGCCACAGTTAAGGGCCAAGCGATTTGTTTTGATTTGTCTGTTGGCCTTTTGTTTTTTACCTAACTGACAATTTAATGTTGTCGTAATTGTTGTATTTCATGCTTCCCCACTTGAATGGAGGTCAAGTTGCGGTTGCCGCTTGTGTCACACTCTTCAATGCGGTTGCAATCGAGATTTCGATTTAGCAAAGAGTTGACAAATAATCGTTATAATTAGCAGCAGCTTAGTACTTACAAAAGTTCCATTAAACCATAAAAAAAAAATATTAAAAATAAAAATATGCCCAAAAAAAATTTCCGTTTTAAATTATATAAAGCAAACAAGCTACAAAATTTATCATCTCAATTTTTTTTTGATTTTTTTGTTACATTTCTTAAGTGCCATTTATCAACATCTGAAGCGAATTGTTGTTTGTGCCTTTGTTTGTGTATTACCTGCAACATTATGAATACGCTCATATTTCAATTTCAATGGCCATTCATTTGTTGCTGAAATGTCGCATTGAAATTATCATACAAATCTTGGCAGCATTCGCATTCACTTGCACTAGACCCATAAAAAATGCCACAGAATATCAATGAGATCGCTTACTACAAATGGCATTTCAAATGGCACAAGTGTGACGAGCATGTGTACAAGTTGCACTGCAAGAAAATTTATAGTCAATTTGACAATTTTCATTATGGATAATACCCATGTTTTATATTCCCTGCTATTGTACCATAACATTTAATTTAATGCCCCATGGGCAGATGTAATTCTAGTTAAACAAATACAAAAAAAAATCGGACAATTTTAAGTTTAATTTATAAAAAATAGGATTATTTATCGGATCAATAAAACTGTGTAAAGTACAATTTATTTGCAGAATAGCAAGCTAGTCGAGCTTTTAGCTTTAAGTGAGCTTTATTGTGATAAGCCAAAGCTCTGATGAGCTTTACATACAGCTAGGCGGGCTTTGAGCTTCAAATAAGCTTAAAGCACAGGAGGGGCCTTAAAGTGCTTAATAAAATATATTATATATTAAATTTGTTAAAGCGAAAAGAGTATTTTGCTGCCTTACAGTCAACTATTCGACTTTCCAGCTTTCAATGAGCTTAATTTTAAATAGTTAGTAAAACAAAGTATAAACAAAGCTTTTATAATTATTAAATGAAATATTTATTATTGTGCTGCCTTGCAGTCAATAATTTATTCTCTCAACTTTAAATATGCTTAATTTTAAATAGTTAGTACGACAAAGTATAGGCGAAGCTTTTATATACTTCATAAAATATTAAATCGATTAAAAAATTAAAAATATGTAATGTAACATTGCAGTCAGCTGCTAAAGCTTTAATCTTGCCTAAAGCTCAATTGTTAAAGCTGCTCTGAAGCTTTTAATACACTTCTAAAACTCATTTTTTTTATTTTTTAATTTTCAATAATTTAAAAGCGTTTTGATAGCCAACTTTTAAAAAATCCACCAAAATTCATAATTTCTAGCCATTTCAAGGCTTATTTATTTATCTTTCCCTCATCTATTGATATTTTCCCTTACTTACCATTAATTTTTCTTAGTGTATTTGCCACATTCGATACATATCGACTGACCAACATGCCATAAATACCAATCGCACATGCGCTGGACTCTGGCTGTGCCACTTGGTAGCTAGTTGGTTAGCTGTTTAACTTGGCTTGTCTCGAGTGGCTAAAACAACGTCACGAGCAATTAACTAAAGCGAAAACTCCTTGACCACAAGCTGGCCATAATATGCCAGATACCAAGAAAGATACCAGCTACAAGTTGCAGTTGCAGTTGCAAGTTGCAGTTTCAAGTCAAATGCAAATGCAGCGGCTAAATACCAAAAAGCCACTTGTTCAGTTTTCAGTTTACTTTATAATTTGTGGCCAACGGCGTTCAATGCAAACGGTGGCATGTAGTTTTTAGGGTTGCCAAAGCAAAAATTAATTTTATGGCATATTACACTCACCACTCACTGTTAACAGTCACTGCTAAAATTTATGGCACTCTGCGATGCTTCGTTAGCAGCTGACGCTCAAGTTTATTTGTCAACCTTTTCAGTTTGTGTGTGTGTTGAGTGTGTGTGTGTGTGTGTGTGTGTTGCGGAAGTCTTTGCAACGACACGCCATATTTGGCTGCCATGTTGCCATATATACCCTCAGCCCAACCCTGCCCCCATCTCGCTGTGGCTGGTCATGCAAGCGTCACTGCAATTAGAATGCATGCAGGCACACATTCCTTTTTCCACATTCAAGAACGTATTCAACAAGTAGCAAATTGGCCTCAAGGTTCGTTTGGTTTAGGCATACCATTAAGAAAATTATGTAAAAGCCGTATAGATTCTTCGGTTCTTCTACTTATAAGTGTTGTGGGGCTATTAAGTCGTAGAATCTTTTAAAAGTTAGCCTAGAACAACACTATTCAAATTAACTTTAAAAGATTTAATTATTTAAATGCAAATATTGAATATAAAATATATAGCTTGATAGCTTGATCTATAATTATGTTGGCGAGTATTATCTGAGAACAAAATTGATAAATATAGCTCTTAGGATTCTTTTTTAGTATTCATGTTAATTTACAGCACATTTACACTGTTATTAACATTGAAATGTAGTCTTCATTAACATTCACTCGTAACGAATGTGTAGAACGAATATTATTCGTTTTGGTCAGTTTTTAAATGTATGACTAATAAAAAATATATTTAATATTCCCATAAATAACTGTGGAATGTGAGAAATATTATTAATAAAAAGAAAACTCAGATTGCTTTCTTAAAGCGAGAAAAATTGTTATTAGAAAAACAACTCAGGAAAAAAAAACTTTATTAAATACCCCACTAAATATTATTAACTTCAATTAATGTTTATTTATTTATACTGCATTTTTCGTTATTTAAAACTATAATAATAAAAAATATCTAAGTTGTCAGTCTTAATTTCTCCAGCATACAATTATTTTTGATAGTTCCCCTTCAATCATTATCAGGGCATTTGAAGCAAAATCAATCAATAGTTCATTAACAAATTATCTTGTGCACTCTGCGTTCAATTAATTGTATTTTAAATAACATAACAAATTAGTCAATATTTTTTTTATATACTTATATATTTTAATAAGATTTAAAGTTATGCCTGGGTTGTTTTTCTTTTTATGGTTTAGAGAGAATCATTATCATTATCAGGTTCGACTTTCGAAATGAGAGACGGCGAGTTCAAGCGCAACACTCGATATTCATGCAACGCAGCCTCCAAAAAAAAAAAAAAAAAAAAAAAAAATATTAAAGGTGAACAACTTTCGCGCTCGTGAGAAATATGACAGACTAAACTCGAAAATGGAAAAAAAATAAAAAAGTAAAAAAAATATGAAAATGACCAAAGAGAGACGGCTAAAAAGCGGACAGAGTGAAACAGAGAGCTAAAGAGATTCATGAGAAAACACAACACCTGCCAATTTTGTTGGTTGCATGCCACGACGGCCTCCCAGTTTCCAATACCCAAAACCCAATTCCCAGTTTCCAACTTCCCAGATTGCCCAGCTTTTAAACAACAGGTTCCGCCCAAAAAAAAATACATGAAATATAAAAAAATATTTTTGTTGTTGTCTCGATTTATTAATGGGTACAATTGATTTATTGTCTGAACTCTCCGCATTTTTATACTTTTGTATTTTTCGCTGTCTTTAACTTTAACCCATTTTCAAGAGCTTGTTCAACGTTTTTTTGAATTCTCTTTTAATTTTTGATGTTGTCAAAACAGCTTTGTGTGGTCCACTTGTGTACAGGTGCAGAAACTTTAAATTTGTAAATTCTGTTTAGAATTTTTTCAAAGCAAAAAAAAATCCACTATAATTACGCCATTGAAATCAAAAGTCGCATTCAATTGCTGACCTACAAAAAGACGCTGCAACATCTATAGATGCTCATCAGTAAATCGTTATACCCTGTATATGTAGAGTTAATTGAAAAGGGTAGGTATAAAATGGAAAAGAGAGACTTCAACTATGATTTATTAACTAGAGAATTCAATCAATATCAGAATATATAAAGAAACACATAATACAAGCAAATATTGCTTAGTTTTAAAAACATATTGGATAAATATAATAAATCAAAATAAATATTATATATTTATTCTCAACAATTTCTGGAACTATTAAATCTAGACTTACAGTATCCAATCGCATGATATTCGCCTCTCTCTGCGATTCTCAACATCTGATCGTAGGTCTCCCTAAAACCAACTTTTTCTGGTAATAAAAAATTAGAAAAAAACCTTTGTTAAAATAAAGTTATTATTGGCGTGCTTATAATTCTCAAATGGCTTCAGCAGTCAGTTTAAAAGGTCTGTATAGTTTGTGATATTTAAAGTCACAAGTACTCTCTTTTCCTCTTCCTCTTTTCTTTTACTTTTTCCTTATTTATTTTTTGGAGTGTACACACTATTTACAAGGTATTCACTAATCGATCACATTCATCTTTGATTGTTTTTTTTGCTTTGTTGTTCATAATCAGCGCCATCATTGACAGCATCGAGACAAACAAAAAAAAAACGATGTCGACTCCATGGCAGGTCTATGAGTGCCCATATTGGGCAGATTGTGCAAAAGACAAGCGGCAATTGAATGCATTCGAGTTGGATAGGCAATGAGTACTACTCATACTATTCACTATTTATGACTACAACTATTTGAGGATGTTTTAAGCGGCATTAACAAGCTCGTGGCAAAGAGTAGTAATCATAATTTTCCAGCTTCCTTATTTGTACACTGAAACTGTGGACATTTGTGGAAAGTGAGACCTACTCCAACTCCTACTCCTCAACAGCTTTCGCTTTCGCTGGGCAACAGCAACATCATCATCATCATTGTGATCATCATCTTGGTTATGGCCATTAACTGACTTCAATTAGCAACTCGATTCATCTCATGTATTGGCTGACAACGATGTGCGATCTGCGATCTGCGCTTGGGCATTGATTGCCCACTTTTAGCTTCAGTCTGTGTCTCAGTTTGAATCTCAGCTTCAACTTCATCCGCAGGTTGCAATTTTTCACAGCTGGCGGAGGTTACCTCATTGCACTTATGCAATAGTTGTGAACATATGAAATTTGTAGCCAGAAAAACTTGTAATGCGAAGATGTGTGTGGCAGCCACTTGGCTGGCCGCACTCTTGGGCCATGTGTGTGGTGTGGTGGCTTCGTTGGTTTCCTGTGGCTGCCTTGGACCTGCCTTGTTGAAAGCGCAAAATTGCATTTAACTCTCAGTTACCTGGGCTTGGACCTAGCTCGCCTATGCAATTGTTGGAATTTGGTACGCAGGTGCGCACAGAGTCACTTGAGGCACTTGGAACACTTGGAGTACACACTCAACTCTCGCCACGGATACGCAATGCAGAACAACACACACTGCAAAAACCAGTTCAGCTTGACTTGCCTGGCAAAACATTTAATTATGCGTTACATATTTTTCAGTTAAAGCCAATTGCCAGCCTCTTTTTTCCATGTAACTGCGAGTATGTAATGCCTGATCAGCCCAACTGCATGGCCTGATAATCAACATCATTATTATCATTGTAACGTAATTGCATTGTTCCATTTTTTTTACTCTTCAAGTTAACTTTAACTCAATTCAATAGTTGTTGACTCTTGGCCTATTCTCGGCACACACATATGATGAAAATACTTTTGATATCCAAAAGTGGAACATTAAATCATTGAAGTATGTAGGAATTTCTTGTGTGGGAGTTGGAAAATTTAATTCGATTTTGCGATTTTTTAGAGGTCTTTTATTACAATTTTTCCTGTTTTATTTATTCCCATTGAAAGTTTGGAAATATTCTAATAAATTCTCAAATTTTTTATACACTTATTAACTTTTAAATCAGTTTTCCTAAACTTACTTCATTCGGAGTTTTAGGGACATTAAAAGGGTTGCAGGATTAAAATAAGTTTAACTCAATGTCATTTTAATTGTGCAAGCCTAACTAACATTTAGTCTTATAATTAAATAAATTCTTTTTAAATTATATATTATGATATGCAACCCGCATCATTGATACCAATCTTATGTTTTTAATTGTTTATCTACAGGTTCCATACGCACCTCTCTGCTGTCGGGCTCCATGTTTAATGTTACCTGGCATTTGGCCTTTGCGCACAAGGTAAGTGGAGCTGGGACTGTCTCTTGCAAGATCTGTGGACACAATTAAGTTGGTAATCAAGATGTTGGCAGAGCACAATGAAAAACCACGCTCTTATCTCTATGTCAGGCTTAATTAGCCAGGCATGTGCATCATTCTGGGCAGCATGAGTGATGTAATGATTGCCACACATGCCACAGAGAATACTTTAGTTGCTAGATATATAATAATATGTAGTTGTACATATATAATAATAATATCAGACCCGGCTCAAAGTCAAAAGCATTGCGTTAGAAGTTCCCATAATTGAAAACCTAATGGTAATTAACTTGTAGTCTCAACGACAACGAACCAAATCAAGTCACAAGTTCTCAGTCATTGTTTGTGAAATATATTTACTATATATTGTAGTATAATAGAACTAACCCCCCTGAACACAAATCTCTTTCTTTGGATTACCCCTTTCTCTGCCCAACTCCATACTGAATCTAATGCGCAATTTATTTAAATAGTTCATTTTCTACATTTTTCTAGGGCGGCTTCCGTTTGCAATTGTTGGATGCACTAGACAGGCCTGTGCTGGATCTGACACCTCACGTCAACAATTCGGAATTTGTGAGCACCGATGTCACGTAAGCTAATGATTAGAACCAGGGACCACAAATAAAGATTATTTTTTTATCTTAAAAATTATGTAGAATTATTCGAATGTGATTACAGGATAATCTACGGTTATTCTTCCTGAATTTTATTTGATTTAAAACTTATAATCGTTACGGTCCCTGATTAGAATATCTCAAATAGTTTATTCCTAATTGATTCCTTTTTCTACTCCCACAGCGCTCAATCGTATCTGGTGAACATTCCCAAGGACTTTGAGTGCTTCAATTGTACGCTGCGTCTGCTGCGTCAGGCTGATGAATTTAATGGCAGTTATCGCTTCTGGTCCTGTGCCGATGTGGACATCAAGCAGCGCAAGGACTTCAAGGAGACCTGCTCGGGCAAAGGCAAATACTTCCCATCACGCTGCAAGTGCGAAAAGAACTATTATGGTCCCCAGTGTCAATATAAGGATGAGTGCACCAGCAATGCGGACTGTGGCATTCAGGGCAAGTGCATCGATGTGGATGGCACTGCGTTGCCACGTCGCCAGTGCTACTGCAACTTTGGCTGGCATGGAATTGGTTGCAATAAGCGTTCGCCCTATAAAACAACCAACCTAGATTTGTCCTCGTATGCAAAGAAGGAGCTATCTCCAGACTATCACATGTACTGGCGACTCTTGGAGGAGCAGAAGGAAATTGAGGTTGTGCTCAAGGTGAATAGCACCACCTGGGTGGGTTTGGGTTGGCGTCCGCGTGGCATGAATCCAGAATGCAGGAACTTTCCGCTTTTAAGGGATATCGGTGACTTGACGACAACTTTGGGGTATATAGGGGCAGAACATGCGGAACCAGAGCCCAAGAGCGAACCTGAGCCTAAGAGCGAACCAGAGCCCAAGAGCGAACCTGAGCCCAAGAGCGAGCCAGAGCCAAAGAGCGAGCCAGAGCCTAAGAGCGAACCTGAACCCAAGAGCGAGCCTGAGCCCAAGAGCGAACCGGAGCCCAAGAGCGAACCTGAGCCAAAGAGCGAGCCTGAGCCAAAGAGCGAACCAGAGCCTAAGAGTGAGCCGGAACCTAAGAGCGAACCAGAGCCCAAGAGCGAACCAGAGCCCAAGAGCGAACCGGAACCCAAATCAGAGCCAGAACCCAGCGCCGAGCCCAGTTCGAAAACGAAGCGTGTCGCCAAACACGAAGATGGTGTCTCCTCGGTGGCCACCAGTGTATCCTATCGCGTTAGCACCAAATCCGGACGCAGCCGCCGTCAAGCAACAGGTAAGAGTCACGAAGTGCATTAGTTCTGCACTTGAATTTAGTTTAGCACAATTTATTTAGAGCTAATACAAGTAGTCGCAAAACACACAGCCCTGCAGATCCTCTAGAAATGCATACTAGAAACTTACTGCATATTGTTGTTGCAATCCTTGTTATGCTTCTACTACGACCTCTATCAATCCCGCACTTAACACTAAGCACACAAATCTATTCTATTCAAAACAAAAAAAACAAACTACAATAACAACAGAGCCTGGTAGCACAGCGGAACCAAAGAGCGAACCGGAGCCAACGAGTGAACCAGAAGCTACGACAACGATTGCGCCGGAACCGAAGAGCGAGCCTGAGCCGAAAAGTGAGCCTGAACCAAAGAGCGAACCAGAACCAAAAAGCGAGCCAGAGCCGAAAAGTGAGCCGGAACCCAAAAGCGAGCCAGAACCTAAGAGCGAGCCTGAGCCCAAGAGCGAACCGGAGCCTAAAAGCGAACCGGAACCCAAGAGTGAGCCGGAACCTAAGAGTGAACCCGAGCCTAAGAGCGAGCCAGAGCCTAAGAGTGAACCAGAACCCAAGAGCGAACCTGAGCCTAAGAGTGAGCCGGAACCTAAGAGTGAGCCAGAACCCAAGAGTGAACCAGAGCCCAAAAGCGAACCAGAGCCCAAGAGCGAACCAGAGCCCAAGAGCGAACCAGAGCCTAAGAGTGAACCAGAGCCTAAGAGTGAGCCGGAGCCCAAGAGCAAACCAGAGCCCAAAAGCGAACCTACGCCCAAAAAGTCCGCTAATCTTGTGTCAGCAGGTAAACCCATGTGACTTGGTAATGGTTTATCATTTTCAAATTCCGATTCTTCATTATGTACTAACCCAATTAAACACAAAACCCACACAAATCCGTTCCGTTCCAACTAACAAATAAGAATCTATTCTATTTATAATTATATTTTCTATATCCACAGCACCCCAGTACAAACTCAATCCTTATTCACCCCGACATGACTTTAATCCCATGGACTGCACGGATATTGTCATTGGTACGGCCCGTGGTATGGCCAGTCGTGTGGGAGATTATTATACTCGAGATCGTTCCACACCTCGCATCGATGAGTTCTTTGGCGGTAAATCCGATTTGGCCTTGGGCACCGGCTTTGAGGAGAACGGTATGACCACGATCATATTCCGCAAGAAATTGGTGGCCACAGATCCAACAGATCATACCTTGGA
The DNA here is from genome assembly GCA_035043045.1 of Hirtodrosophila alboralis. Taxonomy (NCBI): domain Eukaryota; kingdom Metazoa; phylum Arthropoda; class Insecta; order Diptera; family Drosophilidae; genus Hirtodrosophila; species Hirtodrosophila alboralis. The sequence continues at coordinate 2,266,191 of JAWNNH010000195.1, read as the reverse complement.
CGATGCGTTAACACATGTGATCTGGGCAAAGGGTCAGGAACCGGGTCCTACAAACAAATTCTATCAGGTGGATGAGCTGAAATACCATGGACACAATATGCAACGTGGCGTCGCACAAATCAACTTCTTTGGTAAGTCAAATACAAGTCAAGATCGAACCCATCAAATAACTCCAAATAACTGTTACAGAGAAGGAGAAACCCACCACTAGCACCGATCGCAATGATCTGAGCACAAATGTGCTGGATAACGATTGCTATGGACACTGGAAATATCCCTCGAACTGCTCACCTCAGGATCACACTTGCGAGTACTACGCTGCCTGGGAAACGGTCGGTCGTGGCGATGAGATGCGCTGGCATATTGAGACATCAAACACCCAAACCTGGACGGGAATTGGTTTCAGTGATGACGAGCGTATGTCACAAACAGATGCTATAATTGGCTGGGTAGATGGACGCAGTGGTCGTCCCTTCCTGATGGATACCTGGGTGCTGGGCTATGCGACGCCCAAGCTGGATGATCGTCAGGATATTTACAATGCATCGGGTCGCATTGAGAAGGGTGTGACCATCTTGGAGTTTAATCGCAAGCGCGTTAGCAATGACGAACACGATCTATCCTTTACGGATGATCATTGTCTCTATCTGTTCTTCCCCGTGCTGGGCGGTGCCTTCAATGTGGTAAACAAAAAGATACGCAAGCATGAACAAGTGCCACCAATTTCACCGCAACGTGTATGCATTAAATCCTGCGGCAAAGGTACTTTGAATCTTTTTAACTATTGATTACAAAGTTATATATTATTTTTCTTTTCGCAGAGTTAGAGTCTGTTTTCTTACAAACTAGCACTCCAGCGCCCAGTCGCTTGGTTTATGCCGTGGGTGTTAAGCTGATGAATTTGGCGGAATCATTCGAGGCGCCAAAACCAGGCACCGTGGACTTTAACAATTTGGCAGCCACCATTTCGGACTCATTTAATGGCATATTGAGCCCCATTCCTGGCTATTATAAAACCGAAATTTTGGGCTTTGAAAAGTAAGTAATTTATTTCTTATTAAACTTCTAACATTTAATTTTGAATAGATTTTAAGTTGACAAGGTGCACCCAACTTAACAGGCACATAACATAAAGTCATTTGGTGTTGCCAGATCAGCAGTAAAAAAGGGCTTGTTACCAGCGCTGTTAACTTAACAGCCACAGATCATAAAAACTAACCGAAATTTAAATATTTAATTGCCATATTACAAAAATTTATTGCCATTCCAAAACTAAAGCTTTCTTTAAAATAATTTTTTATAGACAAGGCAGCACAATGGTGGCCAAGGTTCAAGCCATGTTCGATAAGGCTGATGTGGAGAAAATGTATGCACTGGATACCAATAATATCGAGAAGACCAGCGAGACGGCTGTGCAGAAGAATGCGGATTTAATTAAAGCAGCTTTATTAGATCAAATAGCCACGGGCAAAGTGGGATCTCTGACTGTAGATCCACAATATTTGGACTTTGAGGCTTTGGAATGTAAGATCCCTTAAGATCAAATATATAAATGAACTCAACACAATTTTACTCTTAATAGATAAAACTGCTACGGATGCAAGTGCCAAGGACACTTTATTATCATTCTTCGATCTGTCCGAGACACGTTTGTATATTGTCCTAGGTCTGATTGCAGCCCTGGTGTTAATTGCTTTGATCCAAGCGTTTTGCACCATTTTGAAAACTTCACGCAAGAGCAAAAATACAAAGGTAAATAATTAATTCAATTTGAAAAGTGCTAAGAATTTGAGTTTTTTATTTAGCATTAACTTGACTACCCGTTTTGTTTAGCTTTAATCGTGGCGCACATTTTATAATAATTTTTTGTTAAACAAGTTAAATTCTTACACGATTAATAATGTTTATTCAATTGTATAATGTTATTTAAAGCTGGTTTACGTAATACCCGATGAATGGCGCATATATCAACAGCGACAGCACCAACGCTACTATCAGCCCTCTAGCGATCTATAAAAATTAAAAATTAAAAACCAAAACCAACACAAATTACCCACCACATAATAATAAAAAAGAAATGAAACTTAAACTATATATCACTGCCTGAACAACCGAATAAAAGCTACAACTGCCCAATTGAATCTAAAAAAAATAGTTAGCAAAAAAAAACAAATAATATAATATGAAAAATATAATAAATATCTATCAGAATATATCAGCGCGGATATCTTTAAACATGTACTATATACGCTGTTCTGTGTTGAGTCGCGTTTATCAAAATTCTAGAACAAATCTGAATTCATTGGTAATTGAAAATTTCTTTTTGTTGTTTGTTTGTTGTATCTATATATTAACAATGTATGTGACTACTATATAATACTGCTAACCCCTATAAACCCATACTACTTCTGATATTCCCCAAGGGTTTCAATCTTCACACACACACACATTCTCTCTCTCTTTCTCTGTCTGTCTATCATTTCTTGTATGCTAATTATTCTAATATTAATAGACATCTTATTTAATAACTATACTCAATTTTCATTTTCTAAATATCTGTTGTGTTTGTAGCCAGAGACCAGTTAGCATTTGATTTATGCTATGTAATTCTTACTAAATATAAAATATATAAAAAAATCTATATGTATATTGGAAATCTGGTCCTAAACTATTTTCCTGCTATGTATTTTTGAGAATACCCTTAACAATTATATATCTGGTTGCCTATCTATGCTTTTAAATTAGGATCAAATTATTTTCCTGACATAAACGCAAGCACAAGGCACATTCCAAACGCAGTTATAGTACATAGTTCTTAAACGATGTCTAGCGCACAGTAAATTTGATAATTCCAAACGTTTAGTATAGTTTATATATTAGAGCTCAAATGCTGACTGGTTAAGTGCTAAGTTTTTGCATAGACTGCATATATAATACGATATATATGTATATATAATTCTGATAAAAATTCTGCTTGCTTGCAGGAGAAACTCATACAGAACTCGCCCTGGAAGGAGTTTGCCTCGAACACCAATTATGCATTCGATCCGTATGGCGAGACCGAGGAGAAGCACATGACCAGCAGCACAACGGCCAAGGAGAAGGCACGTAATCGCTCCACGGCAAGCAGCCAACAGACCACATTGCCCATGTCCCACTCGCCCACCAGCAAATCCCAGATGTACTACGAGAGTAGCAATGGTAATGGCCATGGCAAGAGCAGTAATGGCAACAGTCGCTCCAATGGACGCCACATGACGCAGGAGAGCAGTGTGGGCGGCAGTGCTGCAAGTACTGCACCAGGACCTTATACGCGTGGCAGCTATGCAGAGCGTGCGTATTCGTTGCCCCGGCAGAATCATCATTATCAGCAGACTACGGCCAATATGCAGCCATCCGGTTATTATACGCACGATCGCAGAGCAGCTGCACGACAGGAAAGGGAGCGTGGCGAGGAGCGACGTCATCGTCATGAAAGAGATTCCAGCTATGATCGATCACGTGATGATCCACGTCTGAATGGCGGCGCTGATACGCCCGATTTTTATTTTATGCCATCACAACGCAAATATTCCGGCGAAGTGGTGCGCGTTTATGTAGATTACAACAAGGATCCAAAGCACTAGAAAATGTCTAAGGACATTTAAAGTGCGAGTGCAAACACAAAACGTTACAGTTTATTTAAATTCTTGTTTTTAAGTCCATCTATCTACTACATTCCGTCCTTCTATCCGGCCCACTGCTGCTTCTCGTTTCGATTGCCATAAAGCAGTTACACTGCATGCGTTTTATGGGGGACTTTCCCCATTTCTAAAATACATTGGGTGCGTAAGCTTTATAACGACGCACATTTAACAAACACAAAAACACACACACAAACACTCAGAATTAATGATGCAGTTCAGGAAATGTTTAATACAAAAAGAAATCCACAATTTAGTAAATTGTAAATATTTTGCATATATAGAATATAATTGCCTGAACAAAGTATTGATTCAGGACTTTTGCAATGTTTTCTCTTTAATGTGCAAAGAAATATAGTCACTGTATTTAATCAAATTAAATATATGTATGTTAATTATAAAGTTTAAAAAATGTTGAGCGCATAATACGAAATAATACTCGTACAAAATGTTTAATTTTACATTACATTAATTAAGTACATATTAATAAAGATAGGCACGTAATATATACACTAAATTGGATGTTTTATTTGTGTCAAAGACAAATGGAAATAGTAATACTTTAATTTTGCTGAGTACGAGTAATAAGCTCTATTTAAAGCGCTAATTTTCAAATAATTTAGTTTCAGTGCTGTAAAGCGCGATAGTATTGCAATCGATATATCGTCTTGTAATGATCGATAGCTGTATATTGCCTTCCATATCATCTCTAATCTCGGCCTTTCGCGCGCTTTTCAGCCAAAATGAATGCCACATTAATCGCGTAATTGAATCGTATTGTGTGAGCAGTGGATACTACAATTAATTCAAAATAAAATTTATATATTTGGAAAATAAAAACACAATAAAATGGACATCGATGCAGAAGTGGGTCAGGCGTACCACACGGTGCAATTGTCTACAAAAGAAATGCTTAAAAACAATCGACGTCAACATTATTGCAGCGTAAGTAAAAATACATTCATATACATTTTTTTTTTCCATTTTGCTGCTTTATGCAATTTATACAACTTTATTATGTTGTTTATGATTAAATTAGATGATTGATTTGCTGGCAAGCAGCTGCAAAGCCTCTGGCTTGATAAACACATCATTCACAGATGAGGAACTGGTCCAGTTCTGGCTTGGTGATATATTGCCTTTGATGTTTGACACAGATCGCAATATACAAAGTTGTGCCGTCGCTGCACTGGCCGAGGCTCTGGTGGCGCTTGACGTTACCGTCATTCGTAATGCCAAATGTTGGCCACAAATTCGCAGCGAATTTGTTAACAATTACACAACGCTCATTGGCGAGATGCGCGATGCTAAGAATAACAATTGGTACAAAATCTGGACTTTGTTGGTACAGATCATGGACAGTGAGCTGCTGCGTGGCTGCAGCTATATCAACAAATTCCTTGCTATCGTCGAGCTGGGCTTTCGCAATGCCGACAATGGTGTACGCTCCGAAGCCTTTCTTTGCTGGCGTGTCCTAATCAAGGTCTTTGCTGCCTACAATGAGCTGGGAGCGGGCAAACGCTTGCGCTTGCTTCTCATACCTTTGCGCACCTCACAGTCACGCTCCTCGCATGTGAGCAGTATTAAACTGCGTGTCTGGTGGTATCTATTGACCTCCCTAGAAGCCGAACTGCCCAAATCCTTTGACAATGCTGTGGAGTGTTTTTTGAGCTTCCTGTTTGGCGGCGGCTCGCGTAATGCTGCAACAGGCTTGGCTCACAGCTATCAAGCAGCGCGAGAGCTGGCGCTACCTTGCCTAGTGGCGTTATGGAATATGGAGCCTTCATCAGAATCGCTGCTGCGCATGCTTCGTGATCAGCGCCTGGAGGTATTAAATCAGCCCTCGCCACTGATGACTGCTGAATTGCTGGAGCAGCATTGGCGTCCAATGTTGGCAGCGGCTGTTTCTGGCATCAAACTACTAAGCCAGCAGGACAACACCTCCGCAACGGAGCAGGAGTTGTTGCATTTGCTGCTGCGTAATCTAACGCTGGCCATGTTTCAGATGCGCATCGCTTCCTTCACTGTCGCCTTGTGTGGCGAGCTAGAGAAGACTCTGCCGGGTGATGGCAGCGTTGTGCGTTGCTTTTTCAATACGTGTGCGGCTGCAGCGCTAACCCCGCAACGCCTGGATTCCCTGCCGGTGTTGGAGGCCTATATGAAGCTATGTCTTAAGGCGCGTGCCGAGGTTCCGCCTGCCATTTTACAGCGCAGCATGTCGCTCATCTATACACCCGAACAGCTGGAGGCGCACAATGCCAATGAATTTCGACTGCTCAGCAACTTTGCGGAGCTGCTCATGCAAAGCAATGATGATGAGGAGGATTATGAGGCATTCGGCGTCAAGCTCTACATGTGGAGACAAGTCTCTGCTGCACTGCTCAGCTATTTGCGTGACAATGCCTTGGAATATCGTGTGGCAGATATTGCCATGCTGCTGGATAACTGGATATTGTGGCCGCTGCAAACGTGCGCCAGCTTTGCTGGTCGTCGCACCAGCAGCGCCTTTGATGGCGCCTTCTGTGAACAGTGGCGTCAGCTCATCAATGCGGGTCACAATGCCAATGAACGCAAGAGATTTGTCGTTGAATTGAAGGCGGCATTACAGGAGCTGCTCAGCAACAATAGCAGCAAGGAGGAGCTGCATTTTGCCGAACTGTTCGATTCATATGTAGGTGCAGTGCTTAAACTGGGCATCTGCAAGGATACACCCCTGTACAAGGATGTCTTTGCGCTGCTTTATACAGTTTTCGAACGTCCAGCGGTTTCGCAATCTCTGCTGGAAGGCTGCCTCAATACGCTGCGCAATGTCATCATGGAGCTGCGTCAAAATGAGCTTATGGTTGTGTTTGATGCACTGAAACCAACGCTAGCGGCGGCGCTGCAATGCTGGAAGAAGCGCAAGTGCGAGGGCAGCTTTCTCAACGAATGGAAGCGTGCCATACAGGAGAAATTCCGCAAGCTGTCGATGAAGAGCATGGCCAATCAGCTAAGGGATCTCTTCAAGGGTGACGATCTGTTTGTCATTATACCCTCTGTGTGGAGCCTGAATCCCGACAAGCTCACCGATCGCCAAAAGGAACGCTTTGCCGAGAAGTCGGACATACCGGCGCTGTACAATGATATGAGTCAGTCGCAGGACTCCAACATTAAACCCTGGACGCCCAAAAAGGTGGTCATTGCCAAGAGCAAGCAAACAGAGTTGGCAATTGGCGGCGGCGGCAGCGGCGCTCTGGATGAAGAGAGTGATAAAGATATTCTACACATAGATCATTCATCGACTGGGCTGACAGTGACGCCAGTCACGCCCACACGTTCCAATTCGAATGCTAGCAATGTGGATAAATACAATTTCCGCAAGCCGCGCACGACGGATGAGGATGAGGCCAAGACAACGCCATCAAAGGGCGAGGAACCAACACCTGTGCGTCAGACGCGTCAACGTGCCAATGCACAAAAGGATATTCACAACAACATTGAGCAGCCGCCACAGCGTTCACCTAAAAAGCAGCCGGGCACTCCTCAAACCAGAAATGTAACAGGTAATAAATACATTCTCATTTAGTTTCCTTTGTTTATATATATATATATATATTTTTATTTTCTCTGTCTTCTCATTTTTCACAGCTGTCAATAAACCAGTTTATGTCTCTGAAAAGGACAAAGAAATTGCAAAACCCACCCCCATGCAAAGCGAGGATCTTTTTGCTGAATTTTCAACCCCGATGCTTCCACAATTGCCAAAGCCTGAGCTGGCCAAGAAAACGTCAAGTGTGCCGGAAACGCAGCTAAGTGTTTCTCCAGAACCCGTTCTTGAATCTGTGCCGTCAGAAAATATCATCGATCTACTAACGCCCATGGCGGAGACTTCGCCTAGAAAGAATAGCACGCGATTGTGCAACTTGGTAACTATTGAATATATTTATATATATTTATTGCATATTTTTATATATAATATCTTATATTCAATTATAGAACTCACCGCCAGATCGCAAGCAGACAAACAACTCGACAAGTCCAACGCTGCGCCCCAAGCCGTCGGCTCATTTGACTGGACGTGGGGCACAGTTGATAAATATGATACGCAACAAGAAATTGGATGCTGGTTCACCATATGCGCTCTCCTCGACATCATCTGCTGCACATCGCAGTCAGGTGACACCTCAACGCACCTTTGAGCGTTCCGAATTGGTATCGACGCCCACCGGTGAGCTCAACGAGCTGGCCATGACGGAGCACACCTCAACGCCCATACAACAGGCAAAGGATTTGTTGATATTCTCCAAGCGGCTGCCCTCGCCCTCGGCCAGTCCATCGGCCTCAATTTTGAAGCGTAAATTACGCTGTGAAAGCATTGATGACTTTGAGTCGCCGGCAATGAAGCGTAAACGCGTCAGCTTCCATGATCCGCCCGTATCCATAACAAAGGAATATCTGCGCGATACGGATGAGCCGCGCAGCAGCAAACCCAAGCGTTGCCTAATGCTGGACAAGCTTGCACAGAATTCGGAGGCACGACAGGCATTGAAGCGACGCGGTCGTCTGGACAGCATCATAGAAATTGAGAAGTTTGCACATGAGCAGACGGCCAGAAGTGCAGCGGTTGACAAGTCAATGGACAAATCTGGCGATGTCGTTGAGGATGAGGCTTTTGTGACGCTCAAATGGAATGATACCACAACAAACAACAGCGATCATGTGGGCAGCGGAGCAGAGGACTGTAGCCCGCCGGAAGCAGTTCAAACTGCCGCCAAATCCGGTCGTGATCTGGCCATACTGGATGCAGACACAGCCCTCGATCTGGTTGTAGAACAATGCTCGTTGGATTCTGTACTGGAGCGTTTCCTTGCCAAACCCAATGGCTCGCCAATGAAGACAACATTGAATCTGGCAAAATTTCTGTCCAACAAAATGAAAGACAATGCCAAAATAGAGACCAGTGTGTTGGAAACGCTATCAGAAAATCATTCCAATAATTTTCTGAATCATGCACTGCGCGAGAATCTATCCTCCGTTGTTTGCGATCGCCTCAATCTCAATTCTGTGCTGGAATACATTTATGCCAAGTCAGAGATCAACAACAGCTGCCGCAGCAGCTTGATGGCCCAGATACCAGCATGGATACTCCAAGAACCAGAGCGTTTGGGCTTCCTTCAGCAGCTGTTGCAACAATGCTCCATCAAAACGGAGCGTTTGGGCATAGTGCAGCAGCTGTTGCAACAATGCAGCCCCAATGATGAGGAGCTGCTCGATCTCATTGCCCAGTTAATGCATTTAAGAAAGAAGCCCGCCGAACGCAGCAGCTGCAGCACTGCCAATGATAATGTGGCCGAAACGGCAGCCGACTCATCCTCAAATTTGTGAGTCCAATTATATATTTGTACTTGCCTCAAGTATTTTATATGCATTTGTAGCGGCCATTTTGAGATGAGTTGACCTGATTTTTGTTTAAGTTAAGTTTTTACGCTGTTTATTGGCCAAATATAAGCAAACCTAACTATTTTTAACCAATACGGGAAGTTTTTTTTATTTACAAAGGATTTTAGTATTTTAGTTATATTAAGTAAAAACATTTTATGGAACTATAAATTGCGCAATGTACTGTGGATTTATATTTTTAGTATCCATACAAAAATATGTAACTCTATAAGTAAAATTCTTATACATGTGTGTATAAAGATCACTATTTAAAATTGCTAAACTCAAAAGTATATATCAATAGTATTTAATATAATATTTATAGTATTTTCCATAAAATTAAATAATTATTCCATTAAATTTATATTAAACTCAATTAAAATACTACATTAAAATGCATTCTTCTTTTTTACCTAATCTCTCAGTTTTCGTGATGTTTTCTTTTTGCTGCTGGCAGTATAAATGTCGAATCCGGCTCGATCAGCTTACTATATATTATAGCTGCAATAGAAGCTTCGTATCGATTTTAGTATTATAAACATTTTTGATTTTCCAAATATCAGACTCCATTTTATATTAAAACCAAACAAGTGTTTTTATTTCGAAAAAGTTTGCACACACCCACCACAGGAAGTACTAAGACGTATTTTTTTGGACAACAGACGCCCCCACAATTACAATTGGTTATTTGGAGTCTAATCATGCGGTATATATAAGTTGACAAAATCATTCATGGAAATAGTTCTTTCATAAATAGTATAAAAAAATACTAAAGAGCTTTACTGCAAGGATATATGAATATCTTTTATCATAACAAAAGCTCTGCGTCTCTGACTTACACACCTTCAATTGAAGCACACACAGAATCTTTCATTTCAAGATAAGATTACAAGTTATGCAAATAGTAGACACACTAAATAATTTACCTAAGTACGTATTAATATTTATTTATATTTAATCTATATATACATACTAATAGTATTTATACAATTCCATTGATAATGCTCACGTGCAAGCAAACGCAATAAGCTTTATCTGTCAGCGTGCTCTGCTGATGTTCTCTGTCGGCGTCGTCCGTCGCCATTTGGAAGAGAGCTTTGAAAGCTCAGTCGCGTGGGCGTGCAACACGCAACAGATGCGTGTCCCATTCGAATGTTCAGCAAAAAAAAAGGCCAAGAACAGCGAGAACTTGCTTATAAAACAAACTATGCAATATATTATATCAGTTTCAGGAATGAAACAAAGAAAATTAAGGTGTTGCGGTACTTAATCGACAATATATTGTCAAGGTTATTTGTAGGTCTGCATTGTAGGTCTGGGTCTAACATATAAAAATAGCATTGGAATTTTCTCTTTCTCTTTTGGCTACACACACACACACACACACACAAAAGTAACTGACCTGCCTCAAAAGCAGATGACGTGCATCATGTCTAGTCTGTGTCTAGAAAACATTTATTCTTTTTTCTTTCTTTCCCTGTACAACGACGTCAAGTGACAATTATGTAGCACTGGACTTGGGGGAACTCAATACTATATCATATTTTGTTGATTCAATTTAGAGATGTAATGATTCATTCATAGAATGCGTGCTCAAAACATTGAAATGCTTGAAGCACTTGACGAAATACCGCTTATCAATTGAGTAGTTCAAGGAAACACTGGACAACATGCAAAAATAAATTATAAAATGTGAAAATTCAATTTTTTTTATTAAATATTCGGGACAGCGTTTTTAAAATATTCTGCGTATTTAGGTTTGAAACTACACATATGAATACCGAAATTTATTAAATTTATACATAATATCAAACTATTTTTCAACTAGATTTTATTTTCTATCAAAAGTTGTTTTAAAGTCAAGTTTAAATCATAATCGATTTCTATAGAGATTTTTTCACATATTTATTTAAGCCCGCTTACACTTTAACTAATCTTGTTAAACAGTGTAAATATTTTTTGTTTTATTATGGCATTTTTCGTGATTGTTGCCCGCCTAACAATTATCAGCTTAATAGTATATCATAGTATACAAACATACATATAGAGGGACCTACAAATGTGTGCATATATATATATATGTAATTGAATAAATTCATAGGTGTAAATTAAAGGCTCGTCTATGATATACTACTACGAAATACTTTTTAAAATATCATAAAAGTAAAGGTATTTTACATTTTAAAAATCGTTTGAACAAAGTGGAATTGATTTTTCTAGTTAAATATAGTATATTTTTATAAATCATACGTCTGCATAGAGTTAAAAGTCTAAAGATGAGGGCTTTATCGAGTTTCAATTTGAGAAATTTAAAATAACTCTAGGACTGACTCATTCAATAAATTGATTGTTGGGGAAATATATCTTTTCTCTTGATATAATATATAAATTTACTTTCGAAAAATTATTAAAATTTTTTTTATAATGGTGGAAAAACTCAATGAAAAACCGGAAAATAATAACATTACGTTCAAAAAATGGGGAAAGCCTTTATTAGATATTAATTTAGCAAACCTCATAATCAAAAATTTTAATTAAATTTCAACAGTAATAATGATATTTTATTTTTATTTTTAAGTTAAGAACTCAGTTGGCGTCAGCTATGTTATTTGATTAATGCTTCTATATAGAGATCATCAAATATAGTTCTCTTTATTTTTAAACGATTTCAACTCGAAATTGTTAATCAGATATACTCTCTGTGCACATTTAATTACAGGGTATAACATTGTTTAAATATGTGTCTAAATATATGAATATATTGAATTGCGCTCGCTGTGTTGGCTAGTTACAATGACAACAAAAAATAGCTAGATAGATAGATATATAAGCATATATGTAAGTATATAATAGATATATATTTCTAGTATAAACGACGCCGTGTGCTCAGTTCATTCGCAAGGTGAACTCATGCAACACACACGAGTTCGAATTGTAGCTCGTGAAAACATTTTTTATTATTTTTTTGGCGAACGCCTGCGAGCCAATTAGACGGTGTTCGGTGTTAGCTGTTTGAAGCGGCAAGAAAGAGAGATAGAGAAGTGTGCCCGGTGCGAAGATTATCAGCTGTTTCCTTTTCTTTTTGAGGGCGGCTAGGTGCGCCCGCCTGCAAGTTGCAAGCTCTCAAAAATAAAAGCTGCACATGCAATAGCAACAGCTGCATCCTCAGTCACAGGCAGAGCGACGACGACCATCGAGCGAAGCAGAGCTCGGGAACAGAGCGCACAGACAGACGGGGTAGCTGAGCAGTTAGATATTTCCAGCACCGACGTTTACGAATTCTTTCCAGCATCAACAACGGTAAGCTTAATATACAATTTGACCCAGTGCTAGACGGACGCGGGTAGCGTCAACGCAAAAAGCAAAACAAATGCTGACTAAATAGTGTGTATAAAACTCTGATGTAATCATTCGCTATTACGCTTGACATTATAAAAAAAAAAACTAGAAAAAATAATAAATTCTAAACTAACGCCGTCGGCATCGCTGTGAATATTATTGTTTCTCATTCAGTGTTCATTGCGTGCTGACAACAACATTTTAGCTGGAACGCTACAAGGTAAACATTAATATCTTGCGAGTACCAAATATTTCCAATTCTGGAGGCGCACCAACAAACACAGCTTAAATTTTTTGGGATTTATATATTTGTAAACACTTCCACGGCAAAGCTTTGTTTTGAGTCAACTTCCGCTCTGCCCCCGGCATATTATGGAGCTTAGCGCACACATATCGATTTAACACACTTTTAGTTCGTGCATGTGGGTGTGTGCGTTGGAATGCCCCACACACACGCATACACTTCCAATGCTGCGCGCGCCGGCAGCGCAATAGTAAGCTTTTACGTTAGCTTTTGCCGCTCTTCCACTAGCAAAGAGAGAACGCGTGAACATCAAAAGAGCGCTTTGCTCATTTAATTACAACAACAAAAACCGCTTAATCTGTCATTTAATTGTTTTAAAAATAATTTGTAATTAGCAAACAGAGGCAACAACAAACGAGAGAGATCGTTTTGCTGCCTTAAGAGAAAAAGATGTCGTCGCGTATGTTTAAATTTGGCGTTACCGCCGCCAGCGCCTGTGTGGGTTCTGTCATTGCCACCTGGAGCATCGATCGTTGGAATTCGCCGCATGTGGTAAGTGCAACATAACTTATGACTTACATAGATATTCGTATACTAACCTTTCAAATGTTTAATAGGTCAACAATGCCGTACAACTTCCACCGAAACGCAAGCGCACTCTGCCCATGCGCAGCGAACAAATCAAATCCTTGATGAGCGGCGAAGAGTTCGATGTCCTGATTATTGGTGGCGGTGCCACAGGTGCCGGATGTGCCCTGGATTCCGTTACCCGAGGTACGAAGAAATCTTTGTTAAATATTCCGATTTTGCTATCATTTAGCAAATTTGGATTTAAGAATATATAACTTTACAAATTTGTTAATATTTCCTGAAATACTAAGGCGCAGCCAACTTAACTAAGCAATTGAAGTGAGCTTTAAAAAAAAAAATGGCAACCCTCCGAAAACTTTTTATATTTGTAAAATGAAAATTTTTTTATTATCTTATCATAAATTTCAGCTACATATATAAACAATATTAATGTATTTATTTTTTTAAAAGGTCTTAAGACGGCCCTTGTGGAACTGGATGATTTTGCCAGCGGCACCTCGTCACGCTCAACCAAGCTCATTCATGGAGGTGTTAGATATTTGCAAAAGGCCATTCTAGGCGTAAGTAGAGCTCTATATAAGTTTTGTTATTTTGTTATTTTAAATTCGATTTCTTTTCACATCTTTTAATTAATCCTATATGAAATACTCGTATGTAACATATTATTTAAAACTTTTGTTAACGCTTTCATTTCCTAAAACCAGGGCCCGTAACTGTTAAGAGGAATAAACATAAAAACCACTTTTAAAAGTTATTGAAGAACTTTTAAATTATCTATCATCAATAACCGCTATAAAAAGCATTTATTCCTAAAAGTCTTTAGTAACTTTTATGAAAGACTAAAAAAATTAAAACTCAATTATAATTATTATTTTAACACTTATATCTGATATTTTAAATTGATAATTTAATCAATAACTGTTATTTTCGGTCCCTGCCTTAAGCTAATGCTTGTGTTTTTCATTATCGCTGCAGCTAGACTTTGAGCAATATAGAATGGTCAAGGAGGCGCTGCAGGAGCGTGCCACAATGCTTGAATCGGCGCCACATTTGACCCACCCACTGCCCATTATGCTGCCCGTTTACACGTAAATAACATAAATCTGTAAATCCAGGTCAAGAACATATAATTAATATTATCTTTTTTACACTTATCAGGTGGTGGCAGGTGCCCTATTACTGGGTGGGCATTAAGTGCTACGATCTGGTGGCCGGTGATCGCAATGTGAAGAGTTCATATTTGCTGTCCAAGAAGAATGCACTGGAGCTGTTTCCCATGTTGAAGAAGGATAAGCTATGCGGTGCCATTGTCTACTATGATGGCCAGCAGGATGATGCACGTATGTGCCTGGCGGTGGCTTTAACAGCGGCCAGACACGGCGCCACTGTATGCAATCATGTGGAGGTTAAGGAGCTGTTCAAGAAGGACGATGGTACTGGCAAGAAGGTGCTGTGTGGCGCCAAGCTCAAGGATCATATATCCGGCAAGGAGTTTAACGTTAAGGCCAAATGTATTATCAATGCAACAGGCCCCTTCACCGACTCCATTCGCAAAATGGACGAACCAACGGTGAAGAGCATTTGTGCGCCCAGCTCGGGTGTGCATATTGTGCTGCCCGGTTATTACAGTCCGGATCAGATGGGTCTGCTGGATCCATCGACATCCGATGGTCGTGTTATCTTCTTCCTGCCCTGGCAACGGCAAACAATTGCCGGCACCACAGATTCACCCTGCGATGTTACCCACAATCCAGCACCCACCGAGGATGAGATTCAATTCATTTTGAGTGAAATCAAAAATTATCTTAACGCAGACGTTGAGGTACGTCGCGGCGATGTTCTGTCCGCCTGGAGCGGCATACGTCCGCTTGTCTCTGATCCCAATAAGGATGACACACAGTCCCTGGCACGTAATCACATTGTCCATGTTAGTCCCTCGAATCTGGTTACCATTGCCGGCGGCAAGTGGACCACCTACAGAGCCATGGCAGAGCACACAATCGATGCGGCCATCAAAGGTAAACATTTTGCAATCTTTCAATGGAATAAATAATTAAATCTATTTCCTAAATCTTTACCAGCTTGCAACCTGAAACCTGAACGCGCTGAGGCTGTTACATCCTATTTGAAAATTGAGGGCGGCCAAGGCTGGACACCAACGATGTATATACGCCTGGTGCAAGATTTTGGCCTAGAATGCGAGGTGGCACAGCACCTGGCTACATCGTACGGTGATCGCGCCTTTGCCGTGTGTAAGCTGGCCACACTTACTGGCAAACGTTGGCCCATCATTGGCAATCGCATCCATCCCGAGTTTCCCTATATTGATGCAGAGATTCGTTATGGTGTGCGTGAATATGCATGCTCTGCTGTGGATATGATTGCACGCCGATTGCGTTTGGCCTTCCTTAACGTACAAGCCGCGCAGGAGGCGCTGCCCATTGTTGTGGACATTATGGGAGAGGAGCTGCAATGGTCGAAGGAAGAGAAGGCGCGTCAAATTAAACATGCCACCGACTTTTTGGCCAACGAAATGGGACATTCTGTGAATCGCACATCCAAGGAAAGAATACCCATTAAACTGTCCAAGGAGGAAATTCAGACCTATGTCAAACGTTTCGAGCTTATTGACAAAGACAAGAAGGGTTATGTGTCCATCAATGATATTCGCCGGGCGCTCAAGAGTTTCGGCGATGCCGATGTATCCGGCGAACAATTGCACGATATTCTCAGGGAGATTGATACCAACATGAACGGTCAAGTGGAATTGGATGAATATCTGCAGGTATGTGGGCTATCTTGCTTCAAGAAATATTATTTATTAAGCACACATATATAAAAAATTAAAATATTGCATATTCTTAAATATTAAAGATGATGTCAGCTATTAAGACTGGCGATGTGGCCTATTCCCGATTCGCTCGCATGGCCGAACTGGAGGAGGCCAAACATGAGGCGGCCACTAGCGGCAAGTTGAAGATCAGCGTTGACCGTTCCGGTGGCGGCTTGTAAGCGACTTAAAAATGATGACATCACACACAACGCACATTTGAATAGGATTAAGTGCAACGAATTATACAAAACTATAAAAAACTTCTTTTCATTTTGCTGTTAATAAAAGTCTTGAAACTTACACACATAATTTAATAAGCTAGCCAATGCAGCAACTAGATGATGTTTGATCATTCTTCGGTTCTGGATTAGTTTGCTTTGTCGATGATGATGATGATGATGATGGCGATGGCGTTGGCTGCTGTTTCTTCTTGGGTACCAGTTCAGCTTTCTTCGATGTTGCTGTTGGTTGCTGCTTCTTCGGTTCTGGATTAGGCATCTTTTTTGATTGTGGTGCTTGTTGCTGCTTCTTGTTTTGTGGTTCCGGTTTTGGATTTGGTTTGCCCAATTGCAGATTCTTCATGCCATTCGTAATCATGCGTTCCTCTTGAATACCTATATTTAAAATTTACTTTAATTATTCTAAAGTTTACTTTTGAACTTGATTTTACTGAATGACGTTGTCACATTGTCACTAATGTAATCCGTGAAATTGCCATCTGCCTGGGTAAGCGTATAAATCATTGCATTTACACAATTAAACATATCCTTTCGTTGGTTTGGTGTAAATGCTGCAAACAAATCCAAATTTGGATCCCAGAAGAATAGAAGTTTGCCATTTTTGCCAGTCGTATGCAAACACTTGGATAACTCTCTAAACATCTATAGATAAAAAGTTTCTTATAAAATATCTAAATAGTATTTTTTTTTATATCAAAATTCATCCTACCTCAATGACTATGTCCGTTAATTGGTTGTCCCTCCAATAGTTATCGGGTTTCTTCTTAATTTGCCAAAGCAATAAGGTCTTGATATAATAACTTTTTAGATTATTCATATTTTGCTTTGAATCGCGAAATTTCTTCATAAATTTAATGGCATCTTTCAACTTGTATTTACTTTTAATCATTGCACTTTCAGCCTCATAGTATGATGCTCGAAATGATACATTGTTCGGTTCGAAGGGCTTCATTGGCTTTGGAATCGCATCCCAGTATGGAATATTCTTAAAGTATTTCAATTCCTCGGGGCCCAGCACATTTTGCTTCTCACTTAACCGAATGGCAGGCACAAAGTCCACAGAATATACCATATCATTTTCATTGACTAAAATCGTGTGTGCCGGTCCACAGGTCTTATAAACCAATTTCGTTATTTTTCCATCCAATTCAATTTGATTTTCCATTTTATTCAGAGCCCGTGTCATAGCGCCCTTTATCATATTCTGCAGTTTGTCCTCGAGCAATAAGTTCTTATCCGTTACAATTTTTTTCAAATTCGTAAATGTGATTTTATTATGTTCCTGAGTTACCAGAATATTTAGTACGTCCGTCATATCTAGGGTAACATTGCCAGGCTTTTTTGGATCTCTCCTTATAATAATTCTATCATTTTCCGGAAATTTCAAATGAACAACCAAGTCGAATTCGTTGGGTTTTGTTATTTTTAATCTATCGCCATAACTTCCTGCATAAAAAACGATAGCAAAAAATTAAAGCCTTTATATAGTTTAACAGAAAGACAAATAAATCGTAGTTACATACACATCGTATTCCCTTATCTTATCGATATTTATTGATGTAATTTCCTGGCCTGGTCAACTTATAGACATGTATATCCAAATTTCTTGGAATTCATACAACTAACGCTCTTATTTGAACGGAAGCTTCTAGTAATCTATTAACAGATACATATATAAAAAGCTGTTGATAATGCTTAACACCCTTACGGGGGTATTATATATATATATCAGTCCATCTAGCCATATTCGTTTGTTTGTTTTTATGCACATAATTAGTCTTTTAGTTACAAATTTATTTACATTCATTTTTCTTTCCTCCGATTAGAATATTAAAGTCGATTAGATTACTAAGTTGGATTATTTGTATAACAAATTGATGAGCCTGTAATGAACCTATAAATTTCCATTTTGTGATTTCCCGAAATCAGACTTCCATATATCAGCCATAGAAACAGTTTATAGATAATTTGACCTTAAAAATATCTCAAACATTTATATTTTTTTTTAGCATCTCTTAATGCTTTGATTTCCTTTTATGATAAGCAATATAATCAAATTAATACAAATAAAAACATTTAATTGACCTAATGACTTAAAATCAAAAGGAACTGATAGTTATCTGCACAGCATATCAGCTACTTTCTATATAGTATGTAAGCATACATATATGTGTATATATTTATCTGTATCTCAGATTTCATCTGTGTTGTTGCTCTTTAAAAGGCCACGTAATCTCGTTCAATTGTTCGGGATACACTAAACGGATGTTGCATCGTGTTTGCTGCAACTTTTTACTCAACAATTCCTTTGGACCAAGCTCACTTACCACCCAATTTATGTCCACAGAACCATTTCCCTATCGGCTGCTCCTCCTTTAGGGCATTATACAGAGTATCACGCAATTTGCTATAGTGTCTAGTATACTTTTGACGATCTTCGTCAATATTTATGTACTTTATATTTGTTAACTGCAATTTTTGTTCTAAATTAGCCATAATGCACTTCAACAGATAAATTGAATCTTTACTCGTTTAACACAAAACGCAAACTGAAACGACAAACAGAATTCTTCTGTGAAGAAATTTACGCCCAATCTAAGACCGGGCGCTGAGAGTGTAAACCATTCTCGTTCTTGAAGATTATAAAATGATATGAAGGTTGGCATTCTCTGCGGGTGTGTGTTACGTCAGTTGTTATACCCTTGCAAAAGGTTATTATTTTATATTATGTTGTTAGCTAGGAATGACCGAAGATACAAATTCTTGAACTACTTAGTTGTAGATAAATTAGTAGATAATATAATATATAAAGTAAAACATAGTATAGTAATAAGGGCTCACTTCAAAACAGGCATTTGTGACCAAACCAAAATTGGCAAAATTACCAGGCGAACAGAAATAATTGGCAGATAGCGACATTACAAGTCAAAAACGTGGTGCATAATTTTAAGGGCACCAATATTATAATATATGTATATATTTTAGCTGTTATTTTTTGATTATGAATTTATATTGTATATCAGCCTTTGGCCTGAGTAGTATATGACGTCATGTCTTCTTCTGTATAAACGCTAAGTAATCTCTTTTATATTTAACCATGCTGAATCTCAATTGATTGCTCTTTGTAGAGAAAGAGAGAGAGACTTTTGTTTGTAACGCAAACAAGTTGTGTGTATGTAAGATGAGTTGTTTAAAGCAATAAATTTCTATGCATTGCACGCACTTGAAATGTTTGTTTATAAGAAATACAAAATTGCTGTGTGGAGTTTATACAAAATAATTTGTATTAAGGGGATTCACATTAATTCTTTTTGCTAACATGGCTTATCTTTTTGTCCATGGAAACGAGTTTTATTCTTTCTGTACATTGCCATTTTACAAATTATTTAGATAGTTTGTCTTTTACATAAAGTAAGGCAAACTCAAATGCAGATAAAGACATCGGAGTATTTACTTTAAAACATGTACATATTTATATTTAACCATAAAATAAATTATTATTACTACTACAAGATCAGCTTTTTCTGGCGCTGGTGATATGATTTCTTGGCGAAATCCGTGGATCAAAAATTGCCTCGATGTTGACCCGGCAATCTGTAAAATAAAATAAAAATAAAAAAAGCAAACAAACTTAAGCAATTTTAATATGCACTCAATAAATAAATATTATACCGTTTTCTAAAAGAAACATGACGCGATCGTACAGAATAATGCTTTCCACTGAAACAAAGGCAAATTTGTTATAAAAAAAACTGTTTATAAACAATTTGTTTTCAAGTGCTAACCAAATGGTGCCAACATTAAACGCAGCGTATAAAAGCAGACAATGTGACGCCAATGCAAAAGATCCTCTTCAGTTTGTTTTGATAAAAGTGTGTAATCCAGCTGGGCTAACGGCGTACCTACGACGGCCTTTTGCAAATAGCTGAAAATGTTAAAGAAAAACAAATTCGTATTAACAGATATACTAATATTCAAATAAACTCACTCCTTGAAACTCATGCCAGGTGCATGTTTCACATTACGAAGTGCAGAATGCCTTAAATCGGGAAACTGCCGGACAATAATACGCTCAGCAGCGGCACGTAGAGAGTGTATTTTTAGATATTCATATTCGCCTGCATTTAGGCGATCATAATACAATTCCACGGCATGGCAGGCAATTTCTCGCGCCTCGTAACTGAGCTGACAGTTGCCTTCTTTTTCTTGCAATTGCTGACAAAGGAAAGAACTAAGCGGATAGCCATGAACCTCCATTTGGGGCTGCGTTTGTTGGGTGCTCATCTTCTGGTAACAACAGCCCACAAAATTTAGAAATTTTGCTTGTTTGCAGTTTAGAAACATTCGCATTAGCGTAGCACCCAAATCCCCGCACGGATGCAGACCAATAATGCCAAATTGAAAATTATCATCTGACAATTGGAAGGCCATTCTTATGCTCTCGATGAACTGCTCTGGTTCTGTATTGCTGTTCAGGCGCTGGGTAAGATGTGCAGGTCGCTTAAAATTCGATAATTCACTGGCAGTCAAATGTTTCTTAGCCATGCTCTCCAATTTGGCGTCTATAGCCAGCGCTTGTGCATTCAAATCAGCTTGCATCTCGAAGCAGCAAACATTGATGCCATAACCATAGCCCAGAATACGTGCCAAGTGTCCTAAGCCAGCTCCAAAATCAACTACAAAGTCTATTGATGCCTTCTGGCAACTGCGGGCACAAATTTCGGCCATTCTTTTGATTTCATGCGACTTCTTGGGCTTCACACACTTCATGAACATATATTTCAGCTTCTGGTGCTCCAGCAGTGGACAGGGCGGCAAAGTAACCTATGTGTATAAATCAGTGTAAATGTTGTATCATGTTTCACTAGCTTACCAACATCGAGCTGCTCCAATGGTGTTCTGCCTATACACATCGCACGCAGAGCCTGCCGCAGCGCTAATAGCTCCAAGGGCCATATAACACGTGTTCCCTTTGAGACATCGCCCTCGCTCTGCAACAGCTCGGCCAGCTTTTCAACTGGCAGCTGTTCCAAGTGTTTCTGCCAGCTTAAGGGCAGCTTGCTCCAATGATTGTCCACATAAAAGTCCTGCAAATGCAAATGATAGGTTTATGTAATTTACAGCAATAATGTAAGATTTACCCACCAAAACATAGGAATCCAATAACCATTCATATTTTTTGACTACATGCAGACAAGCAGCAAGTTTCTTAGAAATATCACGCATACTGGAAGCCCGCATTAAATATAATATGTAGTATTTCAATGGGGCATAAAGGACACTATCCAGAGCCAACAGTTGGCAGTAAGATTAAACAGCTGATCCTAAAAGGGCGCGCAATAAATGTTTTTAAAAAAATATTTCAGAACTTTTTAGTGACCAGGGATAACAAATTATTAAATAACTATGCCGATAACACAATTAAGTGTTGCACAAGTTTTATTTGCCACTACAAAAGCTTAGTCGATAAGTATCGATTACATTTAAAATCAAAAGCAATGCGAACTTTGTATTGTTGTCAAATTATCTTTTATGACACTTGTATACATTTTTAAGGTATTAAAAATAATTCTAAATTTTCAAAAAAAAATTATAAAGTAATTATATATTTTTGAAATTTTATTTAAAGTACTTTATAAATTTAACACTAAGCAAACAAATAAAACGCAAGCTTGATGTTTAAAAAGCCTTCAGTATAATCGATAGTGGAAACGGTTCTCTAATAACTCTAGAGCTTGTGTTTGATATGTTATTCAACACTAGTAAACTGATTGTCTACAGAAAATAATAACCCGTCGTTTCGGGTCTAAATTGCCTACAAATAAAATCAAAAGGAAACAATAACTAAGCTCAATACTTTGTAAGTGCTGCATAAAGATAATTGTGAAGTGCTCTAATTAATAATATTAACACGCCGCATTCTACGTTTTTGTCAAATATAAAGGGTGGAGACAAGTATACACACACAAAAAAAACACACACAGAGGCTTAAGCTAAGTGAAAATGCATCTGCATCCAACAAATGGCAATATTTGCAAGCAGATATGAAAGAAAATTGCCAATTGATGATACCGAGGTTTTAAGTTGCGAGATCGCAACAGTTGAGGAGGTCAACGGTCATACGGTAAGTTGCAACTGCATATTCAAACACTCACACAATATTCAAATTATACTCCAAACGAAAAATCAATAATCTGCGACGCCGTTGCCGAATTGTTGATGATGACGGTATCTCAACTGCAAACATTTTGAAATATATATTCAATGTCAAGAACACGTAAAAGCGATAATATATATTATAAATTTTAAATATATATATGTATATGGGTTTATTTTGTGATAACATAAAAACAAAAAAAAAAGCATTCATATTTCGCAGCTGTGAGTCATTTCTTGGTATTGAAAGATACTTTTTATGTTTGATGAATGATATATGTTTATTTCTTTGTAGGAATATTTGCTGCGTGTGCAGAGGGGTGATAAATCCTGGAACGTTCTAAGACGCTACAATGACTTCAATAAGCTCAACAAATGTCTACTCATCTCTGGCATTGAATTGCCTTTGCCTGGCAAGCGCATCTTTGGTAATATGCGACCGGACTTCATAGCTGAACGGAAAGAAGCATTACAAGTTTATATAAACACAATACTAATGAATCCCATATTGGCATCATCGCTGCCAGCCAAGCGTTTCGTTGATCCCGAAAGCTATTCGCAATCATTCCATGGTAGGTCTAATATACAATAAAAATGTTTACCCCAACTAAATCCATACTCTTTACAGATCATGCCGTTCAAAATGCTATGTTGTGCCTGCGCAATGACGCGGTCTGGGCACTGGGCGCTACAATGGGTGCAATAGGCTGGCGGCTACGTAAGCATTACTTTAAGGTGACAACCAAGCCGCCAGAGAAGGGCAGCAACAAGTTGGTTAAGAGCGGCTCACAGACACAGCAAAGCAAGCATTTTGCCTCGGGCAGCAATGGAGGCGGTCACTCCATATCCATTGATGCGGGCACAGTGGATCCCAATGCGGAAATGGTGGCCGAATGGCTCGAATATGGGCCGGACAAGTATATCGAGGAGAAGGAAATGAGTGGCGTATTAAAAAGTTTAGTGGGTCTACAACATCCGCACATAGAATCCATAGTGTATGCTGCGAATACAGAAAACGGTTGCTTGTTTATCAGAAAGTAAACTATATTTTAAACTTTAAATCTCTGAATATGTATAATTGAACTTGTGAACTTTATGCAGATTCCATAAGCATGGTACTCTTAAGGATGTGCTCTGCATGGTCGGAACGCCAAAAAATCCATTTCTAAGCAAGTACGGCAATCCAAAGGGTCGAACTGCACTCTCCATGAAGCAAGTGGCAACATATGGCAAACAAATTTTAGATGCACTCATATTCTTGCACTCAAAGGGCTATGCCTATGGTTAGTAGACTTAAACAATGATTTAGAAAACGAGTTTAATTTAAAATTGAAATATATATTACAGGTCACTTACATGCGGGTAATATTGTCATTGTGGACGACTGCGTCAAGCTGTTGGACGTTGAGAACCATCTGCTGGGTGTGCCAGCCTTTTATCGTCCATTTTTTGTACAGCATAGCAAAATTCATGCAATTGAGACAGTTGATGTTTACTGTTTTGGTCATGTGCTCTTTGAAATGGCCATGGGTTATCCTCTGCAGGAGTCGGTAGTGCGTCAAATAACCGAATGCCCCGAGGCTTTAAGTATGTACAGAGTTTTTTAATAACATATAAGCATGTATTTAAAGACATTTTTTACTTTGCAGAATCTCTGTTGGAAAGCATACTCTCAAAGGAAGCGTGCAAGGCTGGCCTGCCCACTCTTGAGCAATTGCTTGCTCACAGATTTTTCACACAATATGCCACTGACAGTGCAGCCTCGACGGAAAAGCCACATTTTAAATTGTCCTTGGTAAGCAAGGAAATTTGATAACTATATTATCTTATTGTAGTCTTTTAACTACAACAAAATTTAACTGATTTACATGTAATTTATAATTTGAATTTTATTGATTTCAGAATGCAAAGGAGCTGCTAAGACAGGCGGCTGTTAAAAGCGAAAATCGTTTGCGTGATGAGCAAAAGTCGGTGAAGAATCAAAAACGTATTGTTCGCGTGCAGGAGCTAATGAGCTGTGAGGAGGAGAAGCGCAAATCAAAGCAAAAAGCAGTTAGTAGAGAACATTTATTTATTTATTATTTATAGTAGTTACAAGTTGTATGCTTAACAACACACGTATTATTATTATTTTTACTTTATTCTTTATTTATATCTTTTAATGTATATTTAGAAATTAGAGCACAAACAGTCGAAGCTTAAGCAACAGGGTTCACTTCAAACAAGCAATGGACGCTTGTCGCTGGCGGCTGTGACGGCTGCATCGACCAGCACAGCTGCTGCCGGTGGTTTAAGTGGTGTTGGTGGTGGTGTTCTAAGCACAGCAGACTCTTTCAATCGCTCCGACAGCACACCCGAAGAACCCGCAATGGCCGGCCTCAAATGTAGCTATTTATTTCTTTTAATTTGCTGCTCTAACTGCACTCTGCAATGCGTATTATATTTAATCATAATTCTTTATTTTCATAGCACCTACGCCAGTTGCACAAACGCCACAAAATGAGATGCCGGCCAGCAGTGTTGGATTGGGCACCGTGGAACGTCAGACATCGACACCGAATATAGCATCAGCAGAGGATGTTGATGCTGGCGAGGATGATGAGCCCACACGTTCCGCATTGCTGGAGTCAATTTGCAAATTCAATCGCGGCTCCTTGCGCAAAGTACGCTCAAATGATTAAACAACAAGTGTGCAATGATGAATTTAAACATATTTACATTTTGGACCAAATGTGGCGTTATGTAATAACGGTTCCATTAAATTAAAACAAAACCAAAAGTATGAAAAAGGATATAAAACAAGATGAAAAAGAGACAAGAACATCTATTGAATAACCAACAACATATTATAAATACATATATAAACTGCGTTTATGTTAAAAGCAAATTTTATGAAACTGAAAAGAATAAATTCATCTCTATTTAATTCTCTACAATTTATATGTATATGCAAAAAGCAACAAAGAAGCATAAACGCAGTTACTAAATAAAAACATAATTGGCATATACTTAATGAAACAATCCAGCATAAGTACTAAGTAACTAATATATATATTTACTAAACGAAACCCACTGAATCTGTGTCCACTGCAAACAAACAAACTAAACAAAGATGTTTTATTAACTCAAATACTATATATATATATATATGTCTCTATATAATATGTACTATATACATACATGATAAGTTACAACCAAAATAATCACACACGTCTGCGAAACGGAGACGGCTTTTTAGATGGTCGGGCGTTACGTACGCAACTAAAGCTTTACATATACATATACATGACCACTACACGACTGAGAATAACTTTGGTACGAGTATCTATTAAAAAAAAAAGAAAAAAATACAAAAAAAAAATGAAAATCACCTTAAAAACATTTAGAAACTTTCCAAAAGAAAATGAACTAACTTATAAGTCTGCACCAAAATTTGCACTATAACGAGGACGCTCTTTACTTATACTTTTTACATATGTAACAACTATTTATGTACAACAACTATCATGCATATGTATATGTAACTAAATAAGTAAACAAACACACACCACACACACATTGTAATTTGTTCCTTGATGTTGTGCTCCATAAGAAAATTTATCTCAAGCGTGTTTTTATTGCCATTGTCGGCAAATTGAGAGAACAAATATATTTTAACAAAATATTACTACGTGTCAAAGAGCTCTGTGCTAAATGGCCAAAAGTTAAAGTTTTTTTTTTTAGTTATTTATTGGTTTTTATGTTTTTGTTATAGACAAATTTTATTATTGATTATGTGTGTAATGAACTGTAATTGTAAATCAATGTATTAAATGTTTTAAACATGCATAAATGCAAAAAACACATATATAAACGATATATATACAATACTCGAAATCATAAAGAGCGCATAATACATATGCCCAAAAATAACTCGAAAAATAAATAAAAACATTGTAATTTGATATATTATGTGTATTCATGTCTATGTGTTTTTTATGTAACTGACTGTGTATATGTTTATATGCTTAAACCGATGCAAATTTGAAATGTGTAACGAAATTGTATGAGAAACAACATATTATACAGATATTGCATATATAATGTAAACCAAATAAAGTGTAAAGTATTTATCGTTGTAATTAAAACTATTTGTTTATCATTTAAAAATCTAGAGAAATCTTAAAGTAAAGATAAAAAAGATAAAAGATATTTACCTGTAAATGCCAACCCAGAAAGGAATATACTGATGATGGTAAGGGTCAGGATGGCAGGTAGCCACCCCAAAATATGATGGCAAGGTCAGTTAACCCAATACACTGTGCGCATAATTTGTGCCATTTATTGATTCAACATTTTGGGCTGGCATTTTGGCTGCCAGGGCGACTACTGTGTTAGCCACTTTGTGTCATGCTGGCAAATGGCATACTTAATATAATAATAATCATTTGCGGTTTTATGGCAAACCGCGACGCACTTAAAAGAGTCCGTAAATTGAAGGCAACACGACAAGGCAGCCAGATACAATAATAATGGCCAGCGCAGCGCAGAATTGGTCGGGTCTTGTGACTCTATGCTTGGGGCAGGAACGCGAGAAGGTACAAACAACCATTGATTGATTTGTTGATTCCCCCGCAGCAATGAAAGTATGGATAGTTTATGTGTGTTTAATCAACGGATATGCTTGTAACCAAAATTGGAACATGGGACTTAACAACATTTGGCAAAGTCACGCATATGATGACGATGGGACTTTGGAGGGTTTTTTGGGGTTACAAATGAAAGTGAATCCCTGACAGGAGCATGTAATGTAATCCGTATTTGTTTCAACACTTTCCTTTTGGCACCAACATGCAGCGGCAGACGAGCAGCCAGCGTGCATCCCTGACCAAGTCCAATGTGGGTGCACCGCAAAAGGTAACAAAGTGAATATTTCAAATTGGATCTGAAACTCGTTTATCTTGTGGCAGGCTATGGTACGTTATATGCCCAGCTATCGACTGGATCCCAAGAATCCCCTAAACAAGGAACGTTTGGAGATTTTGATAAAGAGTATCATGGAAAAGAATTATAATGATGAGTATTTGTTTCATCCGAAACAATCCTATCACCTGGCTGCTCAGGTTACCGAAGAGATTAAAAATAGCATCAAAGAGATGAATTTTGATAGGTGCGTAGTGTATTCAAGATTTATATCTGCTCTTAAGTTGTCTCAATCCTTCTGTTTGCCAGATATCGTTATATAGTGCTGGTCACCGTTGGTGAACTACTTATGCAAGGACTCTGCTCCATGGTGAACTTTTTGTGGGATGCCGATAAGGACGGATTTGTTACGTATTCCATTAAGACTCCTAAATATTTTGCTATCTGCACAATATTTTTTTTATATTACGACTGAGTTGTTTATTAAAACTAAAAACATTTGGTTTTTTTATATATAGTATAATTAAACCCATTACTGAGTAATTTCAATTCTGTTTATTTTTTTCCTTTAAAATAGTAATCTTTTATTGAATTTATATAATGTGTAAAATATCTTAAATTTAAATTTTTGTAACTTACTGAATTTGGAAGAGCTTTTATATATAATTTCGTATAATTTACTTGAAATCGAATCGAAGCCTGAATACTGTATCATAATATTTATTTCCTTTGTTCAAACTTAAATGTTGAATAAATAAAATTTTTTAATCAATTAAAGTTAAACCCTTTCGAATTAAAATCTGTTAATTAATTGATAGCATGTAAATTTCGCAAAAATCAAAATAATTATCGATTACATATTTGATTAAAATGATTTAAAAAAAAAAGAATTTACCAAGCTTTTACTAGTTATCAGCATATCAAATTGCACTTTTAATCAAATGGATTTATTTATACGTTACAATATTTACAAATAATACCTTTTAAAGTGCTTTAAACATATTCCAAACATTTCTAACATTAGTTTAGTTGCCAGTTGATTGAAATTACCTGTGGAAAGAGCTGGGAATAATAAATATTTGATATTTTTAAGTGATTTTCGAATTGTCACTAATTCACTTTGATGCACAAAACAAAACACAAAATTGTTAAAAAACCACTTGAAAATATCACTCAAACAACACACACATATAGAATTCAGATTGTTCATATTTATTTAAATATCAGTTAAATATAATAGGTATAATATGGTGAAGCATAATTATTATTTGCATTTATTGCGTTTTTTTTTTAAGATTCACAAATCAAATTAAATTTAAATGTCTAAACGGTAATCCAATACATTTCTTGAACAGATTTCTAGGAGTTATAATATTCATATATATTAATATGTATATATATATTTTTATTAAATATTATTATATTTGCCACACACATTCTCACACACAACACTCACACACTTGTCCACAGTATTCAGCATGAGAGAATTAACATAATCATAGCTTTATTATAAATTGAATATTTATTTCAATTTTCGATTTTAATCTCTGTTGACACTTCAACGCACAATAATATATATGATATTGTATATGGTTTTAGAGTTTGATTATTACAATGTATATATATATGTGGATCTATAGATCACACGACACAAAACTTTTGGTGGAGAACAACCATAAGAAAACCAATGTAACATTTGCAAAACCCATTTAAACAATTATAACATTTTGAAACAAATGCTACACGACGTTCTCTTTTCGGATGAATGCATAAATAATGAAAGAACATATTGACTGGCGGAACAGAAATATATATATATATATATATACTGTTATTATATATCCAAAAAACTAGTATAAACTTGAAACTTGGCTCAACACTGCACAAAAATGCGAAACGCACTTCAAACACACGGCAAACCCAAAAGGGAATTGGGCAGCGGAAACGGAAACTGGAACTGGGCTAAGAAAAACAGTTTAGCGAAACTCAAACTTGATTTAATTATTAATTCACTTGCCATAATATCTAAATATGATATTATTAATGGCGGAATGCCCCATTCATCATTTAAGCACTTTTTGCACATTTTTTTTTATCTTTTGTTCACAAAAAAACCAAAACTCTCAGATTCAAATTATAACTCTCAAAACTGATTAACACAATATGTATATATATATATATATATATATAAAGGAACACAAAACTGATTTAACATTATTTCTTCAACTTTAGATTATTTTTGTTGTTGGTATTTTTAACATTTTGCACTAACTGCACATTTTGTTTTTTCTTTAAAATTATTATACAATATTTGGAGAGCAAAACTTTACAGAAATCTTTTACACTGTTTGTTTTGTTTTGTTATATTTTTTGTACAAATTAATTAAAAATTACTATATAATCAATTAATTATAAAAATTGGAAAACTTTTTGGCACAATTGTATTAAAAAATATAAAGAACTTTACACTCCACTACACAAACAAATTTTTGGGTAAAAACGAAAAAAAAAACTTGGGTTGCTCACGGCCAGTGATTAAAGGGGTTAATTGGTGAGACTCCACGGCAATAATGTGTTAAAACAAAAATCGAACTTCCAAGTTTGCTCTTCCTGTCAATCGTTTATCGTTTATCGAGAGTCGATCTCTTTTCGCTTTCAGTTTAACCAGTTAAATCAAGCCGTGAACAACCCATTTCATACGATTTGGGGTCTGTAAAAAGAACAATAATTGGATTAATACAGTTCGTAGAATATAGAATACAATATTATTATTATGTGTTGTGTGTGTGTATGATTATTTTGCGAGTGTTGTGTTGTAATGTCTTTAAATACCTAACTCCCAGTTGTCTATTGATTTTATGCTTCTACCAATACCAATACGCATACATATATAATATATACATATGTTGCGTTTCTTAATAGAACTACGACATCTAGTTTTTTTAACATGTCCAGGGTCTACTATTTATTTATAGCTCCTTCTCTTCTCAGCACTGTAGTATGTTAAACAGTTTGTCTAGGCTGTGCCACCGCGCACAACAACAATAACAAGATGATCCTCTTTGAGACCCTCCTCGGTGAGGCTGTGACAGGTGCGCTTTAGCAAATCCGTGGAGAAGTCACAGGGCGGGAATGCATAGAGCACACCGGTTGCTTCTGTCTCTTTGTTGAGCAGCGATATAACGCCGGCTGCTTCCTTTTGCTTTAAATAGGAGACAAGATTGCGCAATGGACGCGTCTGAACGCTGGCATCATCGCAATCGGTGTCTACTGTGGAACCGGCCAGACCCATAAATATGGCATGCGATGATGAAGAGGCGATGCGCTTTTGTACATCTTCCAGCTTTGGTGGATCAAGACGCAATCTCTGTGTAATACGCAAATTATGCTTGCCCTCCTCGTCCCGCATCAGCGATTCAACAATCTCTGTATCGCCATCGGTCAAATGAAATTTGGCCGGGAATAAGGAACTCTTTAGTATTAGGGCACCTGTCCATGTCGTGCTGCATTTACGTGCCACCTCCGGCACTGTAGTTGCCGTGCCGAGGACATCGTTGCGCCGCGTCGATGTATCCGAATCGGAGCCTGGGGATCGCGCACGCTTTAGCGGCGAACGGGAACGTGAACGCTCAACACCCGGCTCCCGGGAACTGGAACGAGCCCGATCATATGACTCGCCAGGTGGACGACGCCATTCGTCATCAGCGCCACCGGGAGGCGGCACAGATGATACACCGCCCATAGAGCTCGGATGGGGCGGCCTGTGTGCATCATTATGATAATGATACATGCCACGTCCGCGACCACGATAGCCGCCACCGCGTCCACGATAACCACCACCACGAGGCGGATATGGTGCATAGCCACCGCGTGGCGCATAAACAGCTGCTTCCTCATAATACGGATCATACTCTGGCCGTCTATACTCAATGGCGCTCTCGTCATATGACGGCTTAGAGGTCTTAAAGGGTGCAACTGGTGTGGCCCCGGGCAGCTCGGCAAAATCTGTGCGCAATCTACGCTCCGGTCCGCCCAATGGAAAACCACGCATCTCTTTAACAGCCGCCGTCGCAGCCTCAACTGTCTCATATTGTATATAGGCATACGGTTCGCCCTTTTGATATTCAATCTTTTTAATGGCACCGAAACGATCAAATTCACGTTCCAGCTGTGTGACCGATGTCCAGGCGCCAAGTCCGCCAATCCACATACGTGTTGCCGGCGTCACTTTGCCGTAACCAATTTTGCATTGGAATTTGCCAATATATTGGCCAGATAGCTCAATTTTGGCACGATGTGCCATATCTAGATTCTGATAGCGTACAAAGGCAAACGCATTGCCAGTGCCGGGTGGCGGCCTCTTGATGTCAATATCATCGACTACACCGTATTTACCAAAAATACGACGCAGCTCATCATCGGCAATGGTCACCTCCAAGTTGCCGGCGAAGAGTGTGCGCGTCGAGAGCGGATCATCCTCGGGCTGCACATGATGTAAATAATTGGGAAATTTATCTTTTTTGCTTTCAGGCTTCTCGTACGGCACATGCGGCCGTGGGGCCATGGGACGCATCGGCGCATATTGATGTGGCGGCGGATGGCCACCATGCAAATGATGTGGATGGGCGGCATGCGGATGACCACGATGCATGGGCGGGCCACGCGGTGGGTGAGGATATTCATGATGCATGGGACGGTATTCACGTGGATGCACTGCATGCGGATGTATTGGTGGACCATAACGATCATAGGGATCTATCGGTGGCCGGCGATGATCCAATGGTACGCCAGGTCCCATCGGAGACCGTGAATAATGATAGCGTTCATAGTCCGGCGGCGAGATGGAGTGACGAGTTCTACAAATTCAAATTAAAACCAAAAATTAATAAACATTTTATAGTATAATCCTCATTATCAATGATGCCATCTATTGATTATTTAAATAAGGCAGATCGATCACAAATCGGACAAAAAACAGACGAAATTTTAAATCACTTTTCCATTTTATATAAAAAAGTTTTCAATATAATCAGTTAAGCTACAAATTGTAAAATGTTATGATATATTTATTTAATTTATTAAATATTTGGAGGTTTTATTTTATTGCATAATAATTAAAGCTTCAAAATAAATCGGTCTCAGCCAAACACCAGGAAATCAAAAACTTTTGTAACAAAGTGCAGTCGAAACTAACAATTTTCGGGTTCTAACAAGGATTCTATAGTGATAATCAACAATACATTTTTCATAAAAGAAATATATAAGAGCTGCAAAGGTAATTTTTAAAAAGGGAAAATTCTGCCCCGAGGAGTAGAGGTAATTTTAAAAAAGGGAAAATTGTGCCCCCGAGCAGCAGAGGTAATTTAAAAAACAGAAAAAATCTGACCGAAAAAATTACGAGTCGATTGCTATTTAATTCGGAAAAGGGAACAGAACACCAAATGAACCATTCGAAACTAGAACAGACCTTACAGTACTGATTAAATTTATATATATTTACCTATACTCTGGCCTTGTGGTAGACTTATAAACTGGCTCCACAATTGTCATCTTATCGTAGATGATCAGGCGAGGCTTGTGATGTTTGGCCTCGCGTGCATCCTCCGGCGTGCGAAAGCACACATAGGCAACACGCTCGTCTAGATCGTGGGCAAGCCTAACACTAAAATCGCCAAATTTCTTATACTCGCGATAGAGCGTCTCCTCAATGAACTCATCCGGTGCCTTTGGTGGCAATGCACTGACGCACAAAACCTTATAGCCAGCCGGACGCTCGGCGGGTGGTGGGCCGCGCATATATTGTTCACGATGCGGCGAACCATAGCGACCACGTGGACTGGGTGAACGCTCCAAGCGACGACGCATACGTTCGGGTGATATACGCTCCGGCGAATCGCCGGGCACACCGCCACCATTATCATAGCCACGACCCATGCTTCGTGAATTTCTTACCAAATTTCCTCGGCCTGGTGAGCGGGATGCGCTGCGTTTCATATTATGGATTTTTATGGTAATTCGATCGAGATCAGCTCCTTCTCTATGACTACTCATG
Source organism: Hirtodrosophila alboralis (assembly GCA_035043045.1). Lineage (NCBI taxonomy): Eukaryota > Metazoa > Arthropoda > Insecta > Diptera > Drosophilidae > Hirtodrosophila > Hirtodrosophila alboralis. The sequence continues at coordinate 2,232,734 of JAWNNH010000195.1, read as the reverse complement.
AGCAGGAGCAGAATCTGAGGTAATTACAACAATTGTGCGTCTGCCCTTGACTTTTTCGTGTGACAAAGTCTGAAAAGTATATACATATTTACAATTATAATTAAATATATTCAATCAAAATTATTTAAATCTTTGTTCATTTTTATGTACTTATGTATACAAAAACATATAATTTACAATACGCAAAGTGAAAATAAAAAAAGACCGCAAGCGAAAAAAAAATGGCGGCCTTTGACTTTGGCGTCGAGGCCAGATACAGGTAAAGAAAGGAAAGTACTGCGAGACGAGAAACATGCATATTTGCTTTCAAAGCAAAATCTATTTAATTAGTTATTTTCATTACTTACCACTAGTTAATTATATAGCTTTTATTATTCTGCACTTTTATTTACCAGATTTTTATATATGTAGTCGATTAGAAATCCAACTTCTACGGTCCGCAATTTCTGTGTATTCGTCGAAAAAAGAATGTGATGGCAAGATGATGCAGCAAAAATATCGATTTTTCCGCGGCCTATTCGATATATCGATTGTGTATATTAAATAAATTTTTTTAAATGAATACAAATTTTATTTAATATAATAATAATGTAACTTTTGTGACTAGTTTAGTTTAGTATCATATTTATTTATCATTAGGCAGCAATAAATAATAATATATGTATCATCAATAAAAATAAAATTAATTCGGCATAAATTACTTAAAACAGTTTATATTTGTCAGATTTTTAGAAGTTTAAAATACATATAAATAATTCTAGGAATGTATGTAAAGCATTTTTCATAAAATCCATTATTAATCGCTATAAACTGCATTTACCAGATAAACAATCGCCGTCATTTGTCGAGACTGTGATAACAGCTGTTTTCTTGGACAAACAAACATGTGTATGTGTGTAAATAAATATGCATATATACATACATACGTATCTGTGAAACGGTTATTAAATGTTTCGCTCTTTTTAGAATTTAGATGCTTTGCGCGCTCTCGCGTGCGACAAATAAGGTGGTGTTATGTGAGGCACCAGTTACCAATATTAATAAAAATAATAAAGTTAATAATAAAGTATGAACCAAAAGATAGGTGAATATTGTTCCTTTGACTTTTGTCAGCTTTTCTATGGCTTTGTAAGCTCAAAATTGACAAAAATATTAAGTATTTTATTTGTATATGTATTGGTAACTAAATACTGAAATCACTGCCTAATCCGTTCACACCTAAAATAATTACATCATGTATATATCAAACAGATGAAGATAACAAACCGCACAACTTGGAAAAAAATAAACATATGTACATATATGTATAATGTTTTATACGCTTAAATGGCAATTCTGCCTGTGTTTGTTGCTCATTTTACTTTTGACTATGTCTGCGAGTGGTACTAAAATTGAAGGCGCTTCTAGCGACAGTTGCCGCGTTGCAGATGCAGCTGTTGGTTCATCAACAGATCAGGCGCGCTACGACCATTATCGCATTTACAATGTCCAGTTTGATAACGAGGAACAAATCAAACTATTCCAAAAGTTGGAGCAGGAGAGCGACAGCCTGACCTTCATTGGACACGCCCGCGAAATTGGTCAGAAGCTTTCCATATTGGTAGCTGCTCATCGTGTAGCGGATTTTGCAGATTTACTGACGACTTATAAACTGCAGCATCGAGTGTTGGCAAGTTAATTTATAATATTTTCTATGAAACAACAATTTTATGAAGTGTACCAATTGTTTTGTTGGGAACACCTCTATACTAGAAGCAACAAGTAAAAACATTGCTGTTGAAAATTCCCGACAGTTATATACACTGTATCCTGTGGATAATATGCACAAACATACTCATACTTAATCGTTTAAAGACAGTGCTACATTACAATTAATTATTTTAATAATAATCTTTTGCTCTTGCAGACATATAATTTCCAGGAAAAGATTGATCGCAATATGGGCGAAGTTTTGCCTGAAAACATTGACGCATCCAAATATGATTGGCAACATTTTTTCCACTTAAAAACTATATACGAGTGGATGGAACAAATGGCAGTCAAGTATCCGGATCAGTTAAGCGTGCTAGATATGGGCTCCAGCACTCAGGGAAATGCCATTAAGGGTGTTAAGTTGGGCAATAATCCAGACAACAAGGCCATATTTATCGAGAGTGGAATTCATGCACGCGAATGGATTGCACCGGCGACAGCGACTTATATAATAAATGAACTGTTGACCTCCAAGAATGAACACATACAGAAGTTGGCAAAGGAGTACAATTGGTTTGTATTTCCTTGCGTTAATCCCGATGGCTATAAGTATACGTTTGAGCACGATCGCATGTGGCGTAAGAATCGCCAATTGTTTGGCACCTGTCGAGGCGTTGACCTAAATCGCAATTATCCTGATCATTGGAATTCGACAGGATCTAGCAGTGATCCCACGCGTTATGATTTTGCTGGCCCCAGCGCCGGTAGTGAATTGGAGACTCAGCGCCTGATTGCGTTCATACGCGACAATGTTAAGAAGGAACAAATTAAGACGTATATTGCTCTACACTCGTATTCCCAAATGCTTATGTTCCCATATGGCTACACCAAAGATCATGTGTCCAACTATGATGATCTGCAGGAGTTTGGAAAGAAGGCTTCGGCTGCCATTAAAGCTGAAAGCGGACGTGACTACGTTAGCGGCAATCTATTTGAAACTATCTATCCCTCAAGTGGTGGCAGCATGGATTGGGCTCATGCCGAAGCTGGAATTCCTATAGCCTATACGTTCGAGTTGCGCGGTCCTCCCGATAGCCAGGATCTCTTCATATTGCCAGCTGTGGAGATACAGCCGACGGCCAGCGAAGCATTTACTGCTATACGGACTATTGTCGAGGCTGCTGCCGAAAAGGGTTATTATAATTAAATAAATCCACTTCAGATTTATATTCTTAAGGAACTTGACGAACATCTAAACAATTTTGTAGAACACCTAAATTTTTATCTTAAATAAACTCAAGTGATTTACTGCTTGTGACTTTACAAAAATGCATGATAAGAAACAAATGTATGTATGTGCGGTTTGTGGTTTAGCGATTGTTTAGCGTGAAAGATAAATACAGGTTTATATGATAAATGATGCATAAAAAGCAGGTAAAACGTGTCTCCGTTATATATAATAAAGTAAATAATAATAACAACGTATATGCGTAATATATAATAAAGTAAAAATTAATAAATTTAGTAGAGTCTGCAGAAAATTATAGCATAATAGAACGGGTGTGGCTAAAGATAAGCTGTCTTGGAATATCTTAACTAAAAATATATATATTATATAAATATATTTGAAAAAAGCAATTTTCTTTATTTTATCTATTTTTGAAAGCCAGTAAAAAAATCTTAATAGAAAATATTTAATCTAGGCAAAAATTTAAAATTGAGGTATATTAACGAAATAATTATTAAAAATGACAGTATAGAATGTTATCGATAATATGTATTTTTGAAAATGTCACAATTTTTAAATTGCGTATTTTTAGTATTATTTTAGTATTTTAAAAATTTCATTTAGTGTATTTTAAAATTGACCGGACGCGGTCACACTGTACACATCCCTATAGGTCTCGGCAGAAACATATAGATTTTTTTTATTAAACACACAATTAAACAATAAAAAAGTCGCCGAAGTAGTTACGTTTTTTATTGCTGTAACGTAGAAATAAGACGCATCTATTTGTTTGCAACGTGTACGTGGTAAGGTAAGCAGCAGCAGCAAGCCAAAAGTGAAAGTCCCAGAAAAAGTACAAAAAAGAGAGATAGAGTGACAGAGAGTTAGAGAGAGAAAGAAAGAGAGAGATAGAGAGAGAGAACGGTGAAAAAAGAGTAAAAGAGTCTGGGTGAGAGAAAAACGATTTTTTCAGAGAACAACGCGGATATTTTTTTCGGACGTACGGAAAAGGGGAACGAGAACGAGAACGAACGTGTGTGTGAAGTGAACTGAACTGAGCACAGAACCTGGTGAGTACATTTTCTTGCTGTTTGCAATTGGTATTTTTGTATTTTGCATTTGTTGTATTTGTTGTTGTTATATTTGCATTTTCAATTGAAGCCCGAATATATACATACGTGAACGCAAAAGGCAAAACCGCAACGGCGCCAAGCAATCATAATACCCAAAACGAAAACAAAAACAATTTAAAATAATACATATAAAAATCCAAAAAAAGAGAAAAACCGAAGACAGCGCGCTGCCGAAGACCGTCAAAATTCTGAGCCACAGCCAGCACGCACCACCTTACAGCACCACCTGCACCCTATTAGCTGCCACCACGCTCCACAAACAGCCAGCCATAATGTTCGTCAATTCGATGACGTTCCGTGGTAATCCGGCTAACTATCATCAGCAGCAGCCGGCACTTAACCATCATACGCTGGCCGCTGCCGCCGCCCATCATCAGCAGCAGCTGCATCATCATGCTGCCGCTACCGGACATTTGGGTCATGGTGTTGGTGCTGGCCATGCCGCGAGCAATCATTTGGCCGCTGCCGCTGTCCTGGGACGTCATGGCCATAATTCGCTAAATGCGGCGGGGCACACCTCGAGCTCATCGCATTCGAGCGGCGCGTTGGCCAGTGGCAGCAGCGGCGGCAGCAGTAACAGCTCGCCGGATAGTGGCAAGATCTATATCAAGAATTTGGAGCGTTCGATTGATAATAAGGCGGTGTATGAGACATTTTCGGTATTTGGCAACATACTCAACTGTAATGTGGCCAAGGATGAGGATGGTAATTCGCGCGGCTATGGATTTGTCCATTTCGATTCGGAGGAAGCTGCCCGTGCGGCCATCGAGAAGGTCAATGGAATGCTATGCAATAATCAGAAGGTACATGTGGTCAAGTTTATACCACGACGGGATCGTGAACAGGAAAAGGCCACACATTTTAAGAATCTGTACGTGAAGAATCTCAGCGAGGAGTTCACCGAACAGCATTTGCGTGAAATGTTTGAGCCCTATGGCCGTATTACCAGTCACAAGGTGCGTAGAATTTTATTTTTGTGTTTTTATCATCGTCGCCTCCAATTCCACCAAAAATAATTTATCAGCTCAGTGCCTTGTAGGCCGGGGCGGGGTGGGTGAACCAAAAGTTGCAGATAAAACCATGTGGCACAGTTCATCCAAGAACTCTTTTCTAACGCAACATAAGCTCTTAAATAATACGCTCCGGCCCTTTGAATGCGCATGCCCGCCCTAAAGAACTGCACGTTAGTGTTGCATTCAAGCATTTGGACTTGGTTCAATTGAACGAGTCACTCAACTGAACGAATCAAATGTGTTTGGGTTCATTTCGTTCGTTTGTGTTCATTTCGTTCGCGTTTGTCGTTCGTTTTGTTCAACCTTAGGAAGAAATATTACCGATCGACTAGTATTAATAAAAGGTTTCTTTTTAGATTTTAAATGCGATCTAAATATAATAATAATAATTAAAGAAAGCTTAAAATTTCAATTAAAAGAAATTAAACATTTGGGCTATGAATTTATTGAATATCAATAGAAAATGAATTTCAAACAAACAAACAAACGAATATTTCAAAAATGCTTATTAATCAAACAAATAAAATAATATTTGGGTTATAAATTTATTGCATATCAAATAAGGTAACTAATAGTCAAATCAAATGAACAAAACGAACGAATAAAGAATCAAAGAATTGTTTTTGAGAAAACCGCAAATAGCTAGTTTTTTGGCAATATTTCTATTAATTTGTTCATATCTACATCAGATCTTAATTTATCTTAAAAAATCCAATAGATAATTATATCCTCTTTCTAACGGTATGCGGATCGAACAAGAATTAAAGAAAGTTGAAAAAAGTTAATTTTTTTTTTTGAATTTTTGAAAAATTGTTAAATTTCATTTGCTCTTTTAAAAATTTAAAAAATTCGTTAAAAAACTTCTTAACATTTAATATGTTAGATAATTCTTTTACGAACATTTTAAGTTTAAATTTGTCCAAATCGGACAGTAAATGGAGTAGTTATTTGACTCTAATGTAAAAATTCTCCTTGTTCATCACTTTTACAGCCATATTACATTACTCATAAATCAAAGGAAACGACTTAAGCGATCGAAAAATGTAGAAAATCTTAGTAATCTACTAAATATTTTTAACAATTGGTTGATTTGTGGTTATATATTGAATTATGCCTTATGTTGTATTTTATTCCCAGTCATAGAATTAAATTGTGCTTATATTTATTTATGCAATTATGATTTTATTAAATAATATTTTTCTTTCTTATAGCTAATGCTGGATGAGGAGGGACGCTCACGCCGTTTTGGATTTGTGGCATTCGAGAATCCACAATCGGCGCTGGCCGCCGTCATTGGACTCCATGGCAAACAATTGGGCGATAATAAGTTCTTGTATGTTGCCCGGGCGCTTAGCAAGGCCGAGCGTCAGCAGGAGATCAATAGGAAGCTGGAAGAGCGTAAACGTCAAAAGGCCGGCCAAATATTTTACTATTAAAAACTGCGAAATGTTTGGTGGAGAGAGTTTTGAATGAAGCTAAAAATGCGCTCCGTGCAGAATCGATTTTTGGAGTAACAAGAAGTTTATTTAGAGCCCCCGCCCCTCCAACCGACACTCCCCCCACATAACATACAATATAAACACACACATATACCTATATAACAATATATATATATATAGATATTTACAAGAAATTATATTGTGCAACTACAATGATGAACAGATGAAAATGATGAACAACAAAACAAAAAGGCAATATACAGAAAGAAGAAAGCTAAAGCAAGAAAGCACAGAAGAGACATGCAGATACATTTAGGCATAGACAACAGCAACTCACACACACACACATAGGCATACTTGAAATCTACAATTGTAGAATTAAAAAACAATAAAGATTAATCTAAAATTCAGACACATATACTGAGAGATTTCTAAAGAATTAGAAATGTATTATGAAATCTATTAAAAAAAAAAATTCACTAGTTTTCTTTAAACTTCTTTTAATTAGATTTTTGTGTCTCTTGTTGAATTTACATGAGCTGAAGCCTAAATACGGCAGCTTCTAGCTTCAAGAACATACTTCTAATACTACATTAAATATAATAATACTTATAAAACACGCAATTAGCAAGTGAAATCTAGGCGAGCGTCAAAATATAAACTAACGACAAAAAAAAAAAAACAAAAAAGAAAAAAAAAATTATAGCTATCATGTAAAGGACATGGGCAAATAATGAATATTTACACATACTATATTAAAAAACAAAAAGAAAAAAAAAATGAAATACACAATTGATGTAAAATTCTATAAACAATTAAAGCACCCCCACTTTACGTATATAAAGGCAAAACAAAAAAAAAAAACAAAAAACAAAAAAAAAACATTACACGCTGTAGTTTGAAAGCGTTTATAATAATAATAATACTCACACAACACACATACACTAATGCTAAATTTTTTAAAACCACAAAAATCAATTTGAGAACTTTCAAAAACCAAGAAAATGTAAAAGATTATGATATATTAAAAAAAAAACCGCTAAACACGAGGGAAACTCTTGTGTGCAGATGCAGTTTACACATGAGTATTAAAAGAAAAACAAAAAATCTTTTAGCAATTACAAAACATTTTTGTAATTTATTGTAAATTGTTTCAAGTAGCTAAAACTTCAACAAAAAAAAAAAGAAAACGAAAAAACAACAGCAGTAATACGAGGGAAACATACCTTAAAAACAAAACAAAAAACAAAAACAATAAAAGAGAATATTTAATGTATGTGTAACACAAAAATGCAATGTTTAAATTTTTTTAGAATAACATATACACAAAAAATAAACACACATAAGTGGAAAAAAACGAAAAATGGAAAAAGCGTAAAAGCATAAAAGAAGAAGCGTGTAAACAAGGCTCAGCACATTTATATAATTAACCGGAAAAAAGCAAATACTTACTATAAAAACAAAAATAATTTAAGATTATTGAGCTTAATTTTTAAAAACATGTTTCAAAGAACAACAAATCCCCCAATAATAACTAAAACACTTGATCAACAAAAATTTGTATAGTTAAAAAACAAAAACCGTAAAGAAACCCAAGCAAAATATAAACAAATACAAAAAAAAAGAAAATGGAAATTAAAATATCTAGTAATTAAAATATATAACAATGGCAAACCTTAAGAATTGAAGAATTCAAAAAAGAGAAGAAAAAAAAACACATTTACAATATTTATTATTTAACTTTTAAATTATATAATTTTCCTATTTTCGAGTTTAAGCGCCTGCTAACAAAATTGTCAGCTGTGTAGAGAGTGCTGCAATATTTATAATTTACAGGAAAATTGTTAGTATTAGATTATATATACACACACACATACACACACTACACACACAGGCACGCACGCAATATGAATTTAGAAAATGAAAACAAATATTAATGCAAAATGTACAAAACAAAAGAAAAAAAAAAGCTAAAAAAAAAACAAAAACTTTTCGTTTGCAAAGCAAATGCGACATATGTGTATTTTTTATCATTAATTGTAATAAACAGAAAGAAAAAAAACTTAATTGCTTTTGCAGAATTTAACCTAAAGTGAAAATCCCCAAAAACAAAAAAAACATTTGAATATAGATTGAAGCAAAAAAAAGAAAAAGAAGAGAACCTTGAAATATAACCTTTTATAGTACTAAATTTTTAGCCAGTACGATTGAAACGAACGTATAGAAACGTTAATGCAAATAAAAAAAACAAAAATTAAATTATACATGATACATGCATATTTACAAGGCGAAAAACCTCGAACAAAACCAAACAAAAAGATGAAAAAAAATAAAAACACAATTCAAAATTTATAATACTCTATTTTGCACATTTTGCTAAATGAGATATTAATTAAATACATTTAATGTTTTTTTTTTTGTTAAATTTATTTTTCAATATATAAATGTATTTTTATTTTTATTTTTTTGTGCAGTGGTTCCCCATGTTGATGAACCCCTAAGCAACAATTACACACAGAAAACACATACAAACACCACATACAGACAGCATATATACATATGTATATTTATATATATGTAATTCCATTAAAAGAAAGAAAAAAAAACGAAACTCCTAATTATAAACATATTAAAAAAAAAAATGAAAGAAACAGAAAGCAAAAATGAAGAAAAATACCTACTTATTAAAAACCAAGACGATATGAAATTAAATGATGAAAAAAATCAAGATGAAGTAATGCAGTAATATGAGAAATTTGAATAAAAATGCTTTTGCAAAAAGTGTTTAAAATTGAGTTGAATATGTTTAATCTATATTATTATCATTATTACAATTAAGAAGTACGTAAACAATTAACAGGAATTTATAAAAACACACATATTTGAAAAAAATCATTCATTCATCATCGATTATTTCGATATCGCTGTTGGAATCAATTTCATCTTTAAGGTCTTCAATTACTTCCTCATATTTACGCTTAAGTGAGCCAATCTGCAAAAATGTTTATAAAATATTGAGCATAAATGAGAAATTAAGCTGGGATCGATCTTGGATAATACGTCGATAGTTCCAGCAACACACAAACAAATACCTCTGCTTCAAACTCGCGATGCATCATTAATATCTTTTTCTCATGCTGCTCTTCCGACTGCTTTAGATTTTTTTCTAAGCTCTCTTGGAATGCATCCGTAAGTTCCTTGCGCAATTTCTCTTCCAGGAGCTGCATTTTCAGAACATGATCAATGTTCATACGGTCGATTTCAGAACGTAGACTGCAAAAAAAAATAGAAGAAATATTTAGTTGGGTTTAAACTTAAATGTGACTTGAAACATCGATAACAATGAAACTTACCTGATATTTTGATCTTCCAGCTCTTCAATGTATTTCATGTCTCGAATCCTTGACGGCTCATTACAATCAGCAAATGCCGAATAGCGTGTATTGTGCTGTTTGACAAGCGGTTGATTGAATAGGATGTTCTTAGCTATCGATGCAAAGTTAAGAACATTGAGATTCTCCTCATAGTATTTTTCCAAAGGCGTTACTGTTACTATCATTGCCAAACGCTCCTTGCCAAGCAATGCCGATTGTAGTAACATAGTTAGTTTTGAGTCTCGATAAGGTATAACATCCGCTGTGTTTTTCTTTTTTGTGGAGCTTGCCGCATCCAAGCAACGACCCAGCACCATTAGCGAGGTATTAATGCTTTGCGCTTCTTTTAGTCTTGAACCAGTTGTGCCTGTCTTGTCCACACGTTCCGATCCAGCTAGATCACAAAATTTGTATGAGTTCTGTGTTGTCATGCCATTGCGATGATATTTTAATACATCTACAGTGAATACGCAGTGTGATCGACTTGAGTTTGCATTCACAGCAGTCGTTGCATAGGTTAAACGCTGTTGTCCTAGCCGAAGCAATTTTAAGGCATCTTCTGTGCTTTTGACATATATGCTTGTCAGGCCCTTGATAAACACTTGACCCTTGTTGCACACTATCTTTAAATTTTTGCGGCGAGCTTCACAAATAGTTGCCTGCTTCGATGGCACGGTGAGCAGGTCATAAACAAGCTCATTATATATTTCGACGAAAGATACCCAAATCATGACTGAAACATCACCGAGGGATTTTTCCTCGAACTTGTGATCGCCTCTGATCACCTGTTGCAGGCGCTGGAGCTGAGGCGTTATGTCCGGACATAAAGCCAACAATTGACGACGTATTTGCATTTCCTTGATTGTAGCATCATCCTCCAGTATAGACGTGCGTGCATTTATCAGCTTAAGCTTTGGTGACGAATACACTACGCTATCATACATGGTGAAAATGTTTTCCAGGGCGCGCGGTATAATGCCAGCTCTCACATTATCGCCTAGAAAAAGCCAAATACCATAAATATATGTAGTCTACATAGTAACAAGATCACTTTATTACATACCAAGCAGCGTGTAAGTTTTGCCAGATCCCGATGTTCCGTATGCCATTATTGTTACGCATTCCTCTTCGGTTATTCTGGGGCCGACGCACTTTTCATAAACATCACGCTGACCCACCTCACTATCGAATATCGTTGTGAAACTAAAGTGTTTTTCCATTCTGCTATTGTTGCTAGTGTTTTCATTGGGGACCGTACTTGTTATTAACACATTGCCGCACTCAGAGATCACATATAACTTGGATGGGTATTCAACAGGTCGCAGACGTAAGAACACTTGTGGCCCCGTTGCCACCTCACTGTTATCTGTTGATGAAGCATCATCATCATAGTTTGTGAATTCAGATTCCGTATCAGAGCAATCCGTGGTACTGTCTTCGTTTTCGAGGATTACATCGTCGAAGAGGCGCTGCTTTTTGTTGGGACGAGGGCGATAGCGGCGATCAACGCTCGGATCACGTGGCATTATAAATGAGCGTATCTCGCGCTTGTTGCCTTGTAATGTTTGGTTTTCCATTGTATTGTCGCAAGTTATAAAATAATTTTGTTTTTAAAGTAATTTGTTCACTTTTGGCGGTTCCAATTGAAGACGCTTGCTTTTCAACATTGCCAGCTATTTTAAACTTTTTTTTGTTTCGCTTTGCCAACTATTTCAAAGCCAGGGCTGCCAATTGTCGATAGCTGGCAGCACTATCAACTAACTATATAAAATGTTTGCAACAAGGTGGCAACTTTACTCGTACAACTACAAAAATAAACATTAATAAAGGCGGGAGTTCTGATATTATATTTCCGAAATGAGCAAAAAAACAACACGTTCTACAAAACTCAAGGCGGATCCAGATGCAGCTCCACAAAAGCAAGTAGCCTGTGCCTTAAAGAAAGTGTTTTATATATCTGAAAAGCTACTAAATAAGGAAAACGTACACCGCATGCGTTTGGAGCATTTCTATCATCCCGGCAAGGCGCGACCGGCTTTGTTTATAACACTACAGGACTATGGCATAATGGAGGTACTCGAGTATGCGGAGCCACGACGTAGCTGGCTTATAAATAGCGAAGTGTGCTCAAATGGACGCACCTACATGACAACGCCGATAGATGCCACGCTGCTTGCATTGCACCATCTTCGGAAGCATTGCTCGCAACGGGCCATGTCGCTGGACAGCATAAGTGTGGATGAGCCGGATACCAGCACAAGTCGACTACTAACAACATTTGTGAACGCCGACAGCCTTAAGTGCGTGACCGATGTAAAAATGTCTGGCGAATTGATCTTCTACAAATACAACGCGGATCGAGCACTCGCCTGGCTTGCGTTGAAAACGCGGCAAGTTATGACCGTGCTGAAGACAAAACAAGTGCACTGTGGACTCGGTGCCAAGTCGCAGAACTATGTTCGTAGTGAGAAACTGGTCACGGAAAATGATGTCAATGAAATGGACTACATGCGCATGGCCTGCGATTATGTGGGTCGTTACTTGGATGCTGATTTACACGAGGAACTAACACGCTATTTGCACATACCAAGTGAAATTCAGGCAATCGTAGAGGAGAAGGCTACCGCACAGAAGCGCAAATCGCAACAGGGCCAGTTAAGCGCAAACAGTAAAAAAATAAAACTCGCTAACGGCGATGATTTAGGTAAGGATGCCGCTACTCAGCTTCGAAATAGCAGTTTGCTTGACAGCGATGACATCAAAGAAAGCATTACGCCACCAAGTACACCTGCACCGCTAAAGGAGCGCTCCATGACGGCCAAAGAGAAGGCGCTGGCCAAAGGTGCCAAAGGCAGCAAAAGCATTTCATCTTTTTTTAAAGTCAAATAGAAATAAGTTTAAATTTTAAGTTCAAAATTATATTAATTTGCATTTGTTAAGATCAATTGTTCAATATACATAATTTAACCATTTTATTTACACACTTAAATATCCGCATGCAATCGAAATGTTTAAAGTTCACTGACTTATTTATATCCGACATATCGGCATATTACTTCTTGTCAACCTGCTTATTTAATGTTTTGTTAACATGTCTGGCCCGGCTCCGGCGGCACTAACAAGTTGTGTAAATATGACGCCTCAAGAAACAAATTAATTACGTCTGTTTGCATTTCTTTTATATGTCTGCGTATCTTTTATAATTTTCATTTGGTATTTTCTTTTGAGAATTCTATTTGTAAACACTCTACACAAAAATAGAAAGCAAAAATCTACACAAAATCCAAAACAGAAATTTATTAAAGTTTATATACATACATATATATTTTGTTTATTAATTCTTTGACAACAGAGGGACTCAACAAGCATATTTTTTATAATGTATCGGGTACAATCACAACAATAAATAATCTTCTATTTCAGCATCTCTAGCTTGTTCCATAATGATTTGATAATAAAATCCGAGAATTTAAAATACTTTACATACTTTCAAAAATGAATGACAGATTGAGGATACTCAAGAATTTATTAAAGGGTATTATCATTATCAGACTTATTTGTTTAACTGATGCACACTTGGCAACGTTAATGGTATAGTATATATTTACATGTTGGTACATTGCGACTGCGGAATTTGTCTCTTTTTGTATATATTAGATAAGCATATTGATATTTTATTTTTTATTGTATTAAATTACTGTATTAAATTACCCTTGGACTTGAATAAAAGTTACATATGTATATCAAAACACGAGTATGAATGAATATACGAGCAGTTTTAAAAATAAATGAAGATATGATACGAGCGATGTGGAATTTGAAATTATAATTGAAATAAGGAAATAGTTTAAACTTGTTAGTAGTAGTATTTTGAAAATCCAACAGTTTGATTGCTATTGTTTTTACCCAGGGTTGCAATAGTTTTCTTATCGACAGCAACTGTCATTTATATGAAATTTCGCCAGTCAAAAAATTAATTTAAAAGGGCTAAACTATATTTCACACAGATAATAATAATAATTGTCTCTCTCTTAAAGGATACAATCAATCAATTATCTCAATGTCCAGTGAAGAACAGATGGTGGTACTGGATAGCCCAGAATCTGGAGCGCTAATTTACACAACACCTGAAGATTTGAATTATCCAATTCAAATAGAATTGACTTATCCATCAGCTGAAGAGCTGCCTCATCCTAATGGATTAATTACATCAATACCTGACGATCCATTACCATCAGCAGCTAGCGATACGACTGTCAACAACGAGAATATCTTTAAGATGCCACTTCCAATTAGCGAAAACATCATCGAGGAGAAAACCGTCAAAAAAGTCGAGCTCTTGTCACCTGGCTATGAGCCGAAGTATTCGCTGGAGGGTCACCTTAAGCCAGTAACTGCGGTGAAGTTTTGTCCAGCCGGAGACTGGCTGGCCAGCGCATCAACTGATCGCTTGCTCAAGCTGTGGGACGTGGGCACGGGTCAGTATGTGAAAACACTGGAAGGACATCAACTGGGCATTAACGATCTCAGCTGGTCGTCTGATAGCAAATATCTGGCAACATGCGGCGATGATAAAACCATCAAGCTCTGGGATGCCCACAATGGACATTGTCTAAAGACAATGATGGGACATACAGACTATACATTTTCCTGTGCTATCAATCCGCAATCGAATCTGATTGCATCAACCAGTTTTGACTGCACCGTGCGACTATGGGATATCCGTGTGGGCAGATGCCTTAAGATAGTGCCGGCTCACATGTATCCTATAACATCGGTGGACTTTAATCGTGATGGAAATGTCTTTGTCACAGGCAGCTTTGATGGCCTCGTCCGCGTCTGGGACACATCCAGCGCACAAGTGCAGAAGACTCTTATCGATGATGATAACTCGCCTGTCGGCTATGTTAAATTTGCACCCAATGGCAGATATATACTAGCCGCCCATCTGAACAGTCAGATAAAGCTGTGGAGTTACCAGAAGCCCAAGTGTTTACGCAGCTACAGCGGTCACACGAATGTTAAATATTGCATTTCCGCCAATTTTTCGGTTACGGCTGGCATTTGGATTGTATCAGGCAGTGAGGATAATTCCATATATATATGGAGTCTACAGGGCAAAGAGTTGGTCCAGAAACTCAGTGTGCATACACGTGAAATTATATGCACGGATTGTCATCCTAGTTTAAATCTAATTGCAACTGGTTCATTGCAAGATAAGGAAAATCTTAAGATCTTACAGAGCAACGAAACTGTATTTGATTTAAAGAAATAATAAACAAAAACAATTAAATATAAACAAATGATAATTATTATTAGCATATTAATTGTTATTTGTAATTTGTAGCAACTTAGTATTGTATTTGTATTCTTATCTCTAAAGACGTAATTATTGTAAATCGGTTGAGTACTATAACAAGATAACATGATAATCAAAATCGCAAATCATATATGGCTTGGCACACACAGCTACATGTGTGTGTGTGTGGAGTGTGTGTGGTGTGTCTGGTATGTGTATAGCCCAGTAAACGTTAAGCGATTAGAGCGTCATTCAAGTCTGGAACGGCGCACTGATCGGACGTTCGCCTCGTAATTGTAACTTAACGCGGAAATCAACTTGGAACCCGATACAAAAATAAATAAAAAATTTAATCATTATAATAAAAAAAAACCGTTGAGCTAGCAACGTGATGAGAGCTGACAACAATGAAGGTAAATTTCGAGTTATAATTTATTCCATTTTAATGACGGGGACTTTACTTCAAAGTTGCTGTCACGGCAGTTAGAAAGCGAAAGTATGATCATCATGTAAATATTCCTACCTGAGTCTGGAGTGTAAATAGGTTTTTTAATTTCAAATTTCTAGGGTTTTTCCCCACTCAACAATTAAGCTGCTGTTTTAAGAACTACGTGCTTAACTCAGCAAACATCTATCTATAAAACATACTTGTCTCAAGGTTATTCAGCGTCCATATGTTGACCGAGTTGCTACCAGGCATAATTTTCAAATCGCTCAATTTATGATTTGATTTTGAAAACACACATGGACTAGTATATGGGGGTTATCAGCTAATAAAAAAAAAATCAGAAAAATAAAAACAAATGCATTTGTGATCTCACTTTCAGACAATCTCTATAGAGAACAGTTGCCAAACGTGGGCTCGTTTATCAGGGAGAGTGGTCGGAAGATTTGTCGTCCCGCTACGATAACCAATAAATATCCTATCTTAAGTTGGCTGCCGCATTATCGTTCCGGTTACCTGATACAGGATTTTATAGCCGGCTTTACAGTTGGTCTAACAACAATACCTCAAGCGATTGCATATGGAGTTGTGGCTGGACTTGAGCCACAATATGGTCTATATTCGGCCTTTATGGGCTGCTTTACATACATCGTGTTTGGTTCCTGCAAGGATGTCACTATAGGTAAGTCCTCTTTACTAAATTTATTTAGTTACTGTGAGTAATTGTCATCTTTTACAGCCACAACTGCCATTATGGCCCTGATGGTCAATCAATATGCCACAATTAGTCCGGACTATGCGGTGTTGGTTTGTTTTCTGGCTGGCTCCATTATACTCATACTTGGCCTGCTCAATATGGGAGTTCTGGTGCGATTCATATCGATACCAGTTATAACCGGTTTTACGATGGCAGCGGCTACCACCATTGGAAGTGCCCAGATAAACAATCTTGTTGGCCTAAAGAGTAAGTTTTGATTTTGGTATGTTTCTTGTGTTTCTAAGCAGCTATCAGTTAAATGGTTTAATTATAAGTACTTATTATTATTATTAATTATTGCACCTTATAAATCTTGATTCGTATCGTATCTGTATTTATGAGCACTCTTTAAACCTTAAAACTCGAAGAGCCAAAGTCTATAAAAATGATATGTTCCTTCCGAGATAGAGCGTACTTATGATCAAGTTTCTACTTATTTCTAATCTATAAATTGAAAAACTAAGATAAAATAAGATATAGCCTAATATGTAATATAATTTTAATTTAATTTTTAATTTAATTTCTCATTATAAACTTAAAATTTTAACCCTCATTTTACAGGTCCCTCAAATGATTTGCTGCCTGCATGGAAACATTTCTTCACACATTTTCCCACTATGAGAATTTGGGATTCTTTACTGGGCGTTGTGACCTTGGTTTTTCTTCTGCTCATGAAGGTAATCGATTTATTTAAATATTTTTTAAGTAACATTCTAATCATATCTTTATTTACAGCAAGTAACAAAGATCAAATGGGGCCACAGATTGTTTTGGAAATATCTTTCGTTATCGCGTAATGCCTTAGCTGTCATATTTGGCACATTCTTGGCCTATATACTCAGTCGAGATGGTAATCAACCCTTCCGTGTTACGGGTAATATTACCGCAGGAGTGCCACCATTTCGCTTACCCCCCTTCAGCACTACCGTTGATGGCGAATACGTATCCTTTGGCGACATGATTAGTACTGTGGGCGCCTCATTGGGTTCTATTCCCATGATTGCTATACTAGAAATTGTGGCCATATCCAAAGCATTCTGTAAGTTATTCCTATTCATAGTGTTTAATCCGAACTAAACCATTTATTATATTTTTAGCAAAGGGCAAAATTGTGGATGCCTCACAGGAAATGATCGCGCTGGGCATGTGCAATATAATGGGCAGCTTTGTGCTCTCCATGCCGGTTACGGGTTCATTTACAAGGACAGCGGTTAACAATGCCAGTGGTGTGAGAACACCACTTGGAGGTGCAGTAACTGGCGCCTTAGTGCTCATGGCCCTGGCTTTTCTTACCCAAACCTTTTACTTTATACCCAAAACAACGCTGGCAGCGCTTATTATAGCGGCTATGATATCATTAGTGGAGCTAGAAAAAATAGCAGACATGTGGAAATCAAAGAGTAAGTGAAGTATAAAAAGAAGAAGCTGTAATTATATAATATATATATACTTTTATAGAAAGCGATCTGTTTCCCTTTGTGGTCACAATTATAACATGCCTGTTTTGGAGCTTGGAATATGGCATGCTCTGTGGAATTGCCGCCAATCTTGTATATATTCTATATAGCAGCGCTCGTCCACAGGTTTATATAACGCTTGAGAAGGTAAGGAATATAAATATAAGTAATTTCTGTTTATTAATCATTTTTACCTTACAGATTAATGGCTATGAAGTTGCTTTGGTAGATGTAAAACAAAAACTTGATTATGCCTCTGCGGAGTTCTTGAAGGAGAAAGTTGTGCGTTTCCTCAACCAACAAAATTCCAAAATAGCTCTTGTTGTAATCAAAGGTCAGGAAATCAATTCCATTGATTATACAGTTGCTATGGTAAGTTTGTAGAACATTACAAATTGCACAAACTAATTTAAACTCTTGCAATAGAACATTGTCTCACTTCACGGCGATCTTAAGGCGCTCAACTGTGATCTGGTGTGTTGGAACTGGAATATTGGCTCTGCTGGCGTTGTGTGTCGTCTCAAGAGTGAGATGCGTCCAATATTTAAGTTAGATTATGGTCTGGAAGAATTGGTGACTGCACACTTTGATAGCCCCTCCAATACGGCATCGACTGTTACTATTGAGACCGCTCAGGGCCATATTTAATGAGGCCTAGACTGGATCTATATTTTTAACATTGTTTCCATAATCTGTATAAGCCTACAGTATTTTATATCCATAAGTAAACAAATTTGTACTTAACATACATATTAAAGCGAACAGATAAAGACAAGTCAATATTTCAGCAAAAACCTCCTTTAACATGGCTAAAGAGTTAAAATTGTGGTCTTTACAATTTACTCTACTTATGTTCTGAATAGTTTAAGTTGAAATCCTTACTATTTACATTAGACTGAACTCACGGCGACAGCGTGTCTGGTAGATCTACGCTTGATATTATATTACGAGTATTCCTTAAAAAGTGTTTCAAAGAACTCCACTTATTATGTCATAATAGTTGCACAACAAAATTAATTGATCTGTTAACCACAGACATTCAGGCAGACAGATAGTTCATGCATACTCTTCGCCTTTCTCCGAACAATTGAGTTCAGTATAATTTATGGCTTTCTCCGAGCACTTGAGTATAATAATTGTCTGCTGACTTGGGTTGTGTGTCCTTTAGAAGCGAGAACAAGAATCTACCTTTCACCAGTTGGGTAAGAAAATTCGATTTTCTTGGAAGTATGCGGTTAGGTTTTTATTACCAACTATTAGCTGTGGTCGGCTGGGTTGGGGATATCCAATTTATGGTAGCCAGTTTGAAAATTGTCAAATTCTTTATAAATGTGTTCCAAAGTCGTATCCTTAATATGCTCTGCTTAGCTGTTGTCCTTGAAGGTTTTAAGAACAAAAATCTTTTCTATAACTTTTGCTTCCTTGCTCATCTGTCAGGTTGTAGGTCAGGATCACAGCTGCGCACACTCCAAGTGTATGAACTAGAGCTCCATAGTTCGACATCCGGCCAAGTCCCCATTAAAGGTAAACATCCGCTGTTATTAAGATTACAGCCAAAGTCTTTAAAGTCACATAAAGTTGCTTGTCTTTGTTATAAAGCATATTACAATTTAAATTAAAAATTACAATAAAAAAATGCCACATCAAGTTTATATCATAGAGGAAATAATCAATGGCGCGCGCGCTGTCAGTATCGTATCCGGATCAAGACACTGCAGTGATTACTCTGGATTAGGCAACGATATCAAATTTAGGACCAGGTGGTTCCAGCTGCTCTTAGCACGCTTCCACCACGCTGTTGGCATCCTTAAAATTTTGTTAGGATCTTGAGTATCACAAATATCAAATCGAATACGCTCCCGATAAACAAAAATTGATTCATTTTGGTTTGCATAAACAAGAGAACAGCAGCAGCGGCCAGCTGGACCAATCTCGTGGCAGGCTGAACCCAGAGATAGCACAGATCGCACCATATGTTGCGTCTTCCACCAATTGTAGCAGCCTCAACGCACTATTACGGAGCAGGAGCACGCCCACAAGTGCCAAAAATAGGCAACATTGCGAGAGCAAGAAGATTTTGAGCAGAGAGAGAGAGAGAGAGTTTTTAAGAATATGTAAAAAGGAAGATCTTCTTGAGTATTATAGTCAGATGTGTTTTATAAGTGCTGTGACACGGTCATAGATGATATTATTTGGAATAAAAACGATCTTAACTTATACGAGCAATAACATTTGTGTTTTATAAAAGAGAAAGCGCCTAAAATACAATATTATAGTTGTTTCTACTTATTAAAAAAACATTATCTAATGCCACGCAAAAAGCGCGCTTCTAGTCCTCTGGAACTATACGATGATGATTTCGATGAGGATGCCAGCTCACAAAGTAAGAATCTAAAAGTTATCCATAGAAATTCTGGACTAAATCCATGATCTCATTAGGCTCCCAGCCGCCGGTGCAACGAAATGCGGCAAATGCCAGGGAACGTATGCGTATGCGGGTTTTATCCAGTGCGTACGGACGTCTGAAAACCAAATTGCCCAACATTCCGCCGGATACAAAGCTATCAAAATTGGACACATTACGTTTGGCCACCATCTACATTAAGCAGCTAATTAATGCCGTCGAAACGGGCAGTGGCAGTCCCAATCTCAATCCTGCAGCTGATATGCTGGACAACTCAAGAAATCTGGCAACAGATTGTGGCAGTTCTACGGCCAGCGGAGCGACGGGTTTTAATTTTCACAATGGAGGACATCTTGGCATGGTAAGTGTCTCTGGAATATGTGACAACACACCAGCCGGTCTGACTGTGTTTATGCTGCGTATAAGTGATGTCAGTGACACCACTTAACGCCGCTGCATTATAAATATGAAATGAATGAATTATTAATAGATGCCCACAGTTGCAGCTGGACCTCGTCAATTTGTGACAGGTGTCGGTGTAGATATAATAGGCCGCGTTGATAGGCTCAAAATTCATCCAGTTTTTTTTTTTTTTTGAAAGACGTGAGACAACATTCAACCCAATTAAAACATCATTCGACGCGACAATTTTAAAAATATAGATTCCTAATTAAATGACAAGAATAGAGAGCCAGGAATGTCGAGAGTTTATAGGTATATAGATTTAAATAATTAATAGATCTTTAAAAGAAAAATATATGCAAAAATTCAAGGTGCAGCGGCTTAACTATCCTCAGTAAATCATTTATATGCTAGTCAAAGATTTCTTTTTTGAACGATTTTTGTGTGTGAGTTTTCGATGAACATTATATTAATATGTTTAGAATATTTATTTAGACATAAATTTAAAGTTAAAATTTTTCTGTGTTAACTAAAGAAATGGTTGAAAATATTGTCATAGATTAAAGATAAGCCCAACATCAATATAACAATTGACAATTCGTTGTTGAGAGTTTCAGCACATAGCTGAAAATGCAATTCCAGTAGCCGCCTTTATTTCCCAGCCAAGCCATTTTAGTTTTCATAATCTAAAGTCAGAAAATATAAAGTAACAAGCCTAAAACATATATTTACATTATTGTTAAGCAACATCTGCTCAAGTGTTTGGTCTATGTAGTACCTTCTATAGGTGTAGGTGTGCGCCAGGGCCCCCCACTAGTAAGTACTACAGAACAAAATCACATTTTGTGATTTCAGTTTGTGTCTGGCTTTCCTGTAATCAGATACTTTTGTGAATTTCAAAAAATATTAAATATGAGTGACAGACTCACACGGAGACGTAGACGTTATACGCCGTCAAATACGGGGCGGGGCGGTACGATAACATTGGTTATTCTTCTACGCCAGTTTTTCTTGTTATTTTTAAAAAGATGCACGACTTTGAAGCGACCAAAGTGAATGACATCCAAGGGAAAATTGTCGTTCCTGAATTTTCACTTCTAAGAAGTGCTCGTTGCGTATTTTGATAATATGTGTACTATATATAATAAAAATATTGTATTGTTAGTAAAAGAAAAAGTGGGAATTTTCGAAAATCCGCAAAAATTATATTTCATATTTAAAAATTCCAAATTGCAAAAACAATTACTTTATTATTTAATAAATGTCTTCTAAATCGTAGAATATTCTAGATTTCTTTAAAAATCTTTAAATTCCAATACAAACAATAACTAATCCATCTATTAATACTGACAAATATTGTAGATCTTTGAAAATCCATTTGTAATAAAATTATAGAATGTCCGAATTTTTTTTTACAATCCGTATGCAAACTACTAATCCGTATGCAAACAATTGTTTACCCAATTACTGAAGATGAATGCGTGAAAAATTCAGCAAATATTGCACTTGGACGGCGTCTTGTGCCCATATGGTGTCAGTGTTTTGTTTGTGTTTACCCAGGACCGTCCCGCGGCTTCTTAAACAGCAACGGCACCCTAATTTATCTCACTCGCACGCGCCGCCTTAAGTTGGCATTATGATGTTGATGATGGTGAATGGTGGGAACAGGGCAATCCATTTACCCATTGGTTGCCGATGAGTGTCTCTTGTCTCTTGTCTTTGGTCTGTTTATGTTTTTATAGATACGTTAATGACGCTGTTATTGTTCAACTATGAAAACATTTCCCAAAGAGCCACTAAAAACAATCAAAGTTGTATAAACAAACAATGGCGCTGTCGGTCTGTCATCATATTGTTCCATTTATAGCGATGCGGTTTCCTCATAATTAATACCTAATTTAGATGGCAAAATTACTTTACAGTCATTTTATCGTTCTTAATAATAATTCTTGAAACATTTTTTCAACCTTTTTTTTATGAATATGTTCACTTTCTACTTACAGAGCTGGCCCTTTGAGTTTCATCAACATTTACAACATGGACATAATCGTAATTCCAGCCTCTCACTTAATTCATCGCGCATGGATTGGCAAAGTTCGCAAATGCAATCCTACCCAAAGGCTCCGCGTTGTGAGCAGCATATTGCAGTCGAGGCCAGTTATACACAGTTGCAGGATGCACATTGGTATCCGGCCGAGATGGGCTTGCAATTGGAGCAGTCACGCAGCGGCAATGGTTGTTGTGCCTACGAATCAACTGGTATGGGTCAGCATCAACGTGGCATAACGATATCCACCAGCCAGGCGCATAGTCTCTAGTGTGGATTCGTATAGCTCTGCTTTTATTTTAATTGAAATTGTATTAAAAACGTGATTGTATTCTACTCGCAATTATATGTATGTTATGTAATTTACTAAGCCAAAGACTAGAATAATGTTTATAATGTTTAAACTCTTACAATATTAGCAAATAAATTTAACTTAAATATAACATGTAGTGCACTCAAAATTTCTCATTCAAATTAACATTTTTTCGCGCCAAGCGGGATGTACGATATTGCATTGCAGCCCTGCGCACAGCTGTTTTCACTTGGCAAAAACTTTGAAGGGACAGTAAATACTCGAATTATTTAATTTTTTTGCAAATAAATATTAAATTTAATTTTCAAAACTAAATATTATAAATATATTTCATTCAACTCTATTTCGGTCTGCAGCCCTGGCACACAGCTGTTTACACACAACAAACAAAAAGAAACAACAACAACAAAAGTAGCCACAATAGATTAGCGTATTGCTCAATGTAGCGCAGCAACAAAAGATTGATTAAAGGCAATAATTGCAAACAATAACACTTTATAGTAGTACTCAGATTACAAGTGTATTTTCTATTCCGTTTGCGCGATTAAAGGTCACTGTGCTTAGAAGATTAGATTCGAGCCAAATACTCATATGCATAATCGTAGCTTAACACAAGTACACATACGACATAGTTTGATTTTTAGATGATATTTAGTTAGTACTCAACAGTTGTGGAGGACGGACGTGAACAATTTCTTTAGTTAAAGACTAGATATATATACTTGTTTAAGAACCTGTTTTGTTGACGACGTAATTGGAGGAACAAAATGCCAGCACTGGAAGTAAATCCTGATATACAAAAGGAACGCAATTCTGCGACCTTTGACCCAAATGAGTTTTCCATATTTTGGGCTGGCGGACCTGACAAATATAAAGAGAAAAAAACCTTGGGTAAGTCTGCACTCCGTACGAGTACTTAGGCCTGCTTACTCTTTGGTTTCCGCTAAATGCTCAAATTAACTGGTTTTAAGCTCAAGCTGAAAATCAGCGCTTCAAAGCTCACACAATCGCGTTTCACAATAATATAAAAAATAATACTTGCATTGGTAGCATGACTAGACAATTATAATAGATGCGAGTTATATGTAGATAAGTTTATTTATATGTAAAATAGCGAAAATATAAACCTTTGAACTATGCTTAAATAGAATACAACTTTTAACACAATGAACGGAATATTTCATTTCGAGAGAGAGAGAGAAAGTGTGCGAGCTTAAATGGATGGATCTATGTAGCTACTGGCAAGGACTAAGCTTTAAGCCACCAATATGTACTTGAATTTAATGGGATCTTATAAATCTTAAATTTCTTATTGGATATAATTATCTTAAGTTTTCTCTGGTGGGAAGTAAATTAGAAATGCCTCTTCTCGGCTTCTTTGTTTTGCTTTGTAATTTCTTTGTATACTCATTCACAAATTTTGCAGCGACAATTAATTAACTGAACAACACAAGGTTAATCGTATTCATTAATAGTCACCTCTCAACGTGTTCGCGATCATATGTAAAACCAGACTAAGCCGACGTTTATTGGCCGTTGAACTTTGAACGTGATACAGCATCTCCCACATCTCCTAATTTTTCATGGTATTCGCTGACCTGTAGACTTTGAATGCACATAAATAGTTTAATGGCTCTTAACAAAGTTATAAATCTTTGCGAATTTCTGATAAGCTTTATCTAGTAGGTTTGCGTTAATCGCGTATTTAATAATAGAAATACAGAAGTCAAATATGATTAATAGATAGATACGTATTTAGAAGCTACGTGTTAAAATGCCGGTTTTTGTCACGTATTTAATGTTAATGTTTGTCCTTTACAGAGAAAATGTTTCTAGAGGATCCGGCAATGAAGGATGATCTTCCCATTTCATATATGTCTCATAAGGAGCTCTACGAGAACAGTGTGCGCAAAGCCTGTCTTATTGGCGAAAAGATACGCAAGTTGCGTGCCGAAGGCGAGGATGGGGTGGACACTTACAAGTAAAACTTGGATTTTAACCAAACTGAAAAATATATATATTTATATTTTTGCCTTCTATTGACAGTGCTCTACTCGGTGGCTCTCTGGGCGCCGCCTTACTTAAGGAGGGCAATCCCATAACACTGCATTATGTTATGTTTGTGCCCACGATTATGGGCCAGGTAAGATTAGAATAAAGTACATCAAAATGTATAATTCAGTTACTTATCTAATAATTTACCTAACAGGGCACCATGGAACAGCAGGTGGAGTGGCTGTCTAAGGCATGGGACTGTGAAATTATTGGCACATATGCACAAACTGAACTGGGGCACGGTACCTTCCTGCGTGGCCTGGAGACACGCGCTGATTATGATGCCAAGACGCAAGAGTTTGTGATTAATACGCCCACACTTAGCGCCTACAAGTGGTGGCCCGGCGGCTGTGAGTATATATTATTGGCTGGCTCTTGGTTTATAATCCTTATATGACACACCAATATCATCCACAGTGGGACATACGGCAAATCATGCAGTTGTCGTGGCACAGCTGTACACCAAAGGCGAATTCCGTGGACTGGCACCGTTTATTGTGCAGCTGAGGGATTCAGAGACGCACCAGCCACTGTCAGGCATAGATATTGGTGATATTGGCACCAAACTGGGCATGAAGGCAGTCAATAATGGTTATTTGGGACTGAAGAATGTACGTGTTCCACTTAACAATATGCTCATGAAGAACCAGCAGGTGCTTCCGGATGGCACTTATGTGGCGCCCAAGAATAGCGTACTTACATACGGCACCATGATGTTTGTGCGCTGTGCACTCATTAGAGATACCGCCCAGAGCTTGGCCAAAGCTTCTACCATTGCGACACGTTATTCGGCAGTGCGACGACAGAGCCCCATTGATCCAAATCAGCCAGAGCCGCAGATTATGGACCATACCACACAGCAGCTGAAGCTATTTCCGCAGATAGCCAAGGCTATAGTATTTAAGACCACTGGTGATGGCATTTGGAACATGTACAATGTGCTCTCTGGTGAAATTGAGTTAGGCAATCTGGATCGTTTGCCCGAGATGCATGCCCTCTCCTGTTGCCTGAAGGCCATTTGCAGTGCGGATGCATCCGCTGGTGTGGAAACTTGTCGTCTCTCCTGTGGCGGTCATGGCTTCATGGACTGCTCGAACTTTCCAACTATTTATGGCATGACGACGGCTGTGTGCACATACGAGGGTGAGAATACGGTTATGTTGCTGCAGACGGCACGTTATCTGGTTAAGGTTTACGGCCAGGCGTTGAGCGGTGACCAGCTAGTGCCCACAGTAGCCTACATCAACGAGGCAATCAAGGAAAAAGAATTTGTTAATTTCGATGGCTCCCTGGAGTCGATTGTTAAGGCATTCCAGTTTGTTGCCGCTAAGTGAGTTCATCAGGTGATTTTTAGTTAAACTTTAAATTAAATCTTTTGTAAATTCTTTTTACAGCAAAGTGCGTGTGGCTTATGAACAGATCGAACAGCGTCGCAGACAGGGACACGGCACAGAGGTGGCTGCCAATCTCAGCGGCGTTTTCTTGACGGGAGCTGCAGATGTGAGAGCATATTAAAAGAGATTTTAAATAAAGTATATTAACAAATTTTATACTTTCAGCTACACGGCCGCGCATTCTTGGCACAATCCGCCTATACAGAACTGACGACTGTTGTCCGCCAAGTCTCGCCCGCCTTGGCTGATGTGCTGAAGGTGGTGCTGGAGCTCTATCTAGTCGATGCTTGTCTCAATCGTATTGGCGACTTCTTGCGCGTAAATATAAGATTTCTAACAACTCATAAACTTTCGTAACATGCTCTACTTTGTGCAGTTCATTGAGCTCACTGATGCAGATGTTACCAAATTGGAGACGCGCCTGGAGAGCTGTCTCAAACGCTTGCGTCCAAATGCCGTCGCTCTAGTGGATAGTTTTGATTTGCATGATCGTGTTTTGGACTCGGCTTTGGGCGCATTCGATGGCAATGTCTATGAACACATTTTTGAGTCGACCAAGAAGAATCCACTGAACAAAGAGCCGGTGAACGATGCATTCCACAAATACCTGAAACCCTTCATGAAGGGTCATTTGTAAAATTACAACATATTGAATTGTTAAGAGTACGAGTATTTCGTTATTGTTATATCTATACCTGTTATATCTTCATATAAGCATATTGTACATGTATATATATATTATAAAGCTTGTTAATTTTATAGTATTGGTGTTAGATTGTTTTTGTTTTTATTCAATGCACCAGTTGAATTCTAAAAATACCTCTGATTAAAAATCAACTTTTCTTAAGTATTCAAATTGCACCTTATTGAGCTTCCCGCCCAGTTCAAAGCTTATTATAAGTACAAATACGTTTTTTCTGATTTTAATAGAGCTTAAACTAAACGCTTTATTAAAAGATTGTTTTTACTTATAGTTGTTTAGATAGAGAGTAACTGTAACTCATTTATATAATCATCAACATCAGCTTCTATGATCGGCTATTTGATCTTATTCCAATCGAACCAATGTTAGAAAGAGCACAGCCTTAAAGCCTTCGGATGTGTTATTTATGATGTGGCGGCCGTTGTATTCTTGGCATTGCGTTGTGCATAGAGGCGTCGCAGCACGCGATTGCCACAAAGGAATGTAAATACTGCGATGGGTATAAGCAGGCGCAGCGTTTGGAACATATTGAGTTGCAGCCAGAAAACGAAGAAGAGCGCCAAAATACCACCGAAACCCAAATGAAAACCAATTGTGCTGGGCGTCAGTGAAAAATTGGAGACATTAATGCCCAATTTGGCCCAAAAGACAAAGAGTAGAACCAGCGGCGTTATGCACAGGCCAGTGAATATATCGGATACAATGCGAGGCGGGCGTTTATCGGGTACGCGGAATTGATGCACTATCTCAGGCAGAGCTCCTCGCACATGGCTTGACTTGATATCTGTGAATTGGATTATGATTATAATTTTTGTGTATATAAGGCTTTAAAACACATTTACCTCTGTCGGGCTGGTTGAACTTTAGCTGAACATCAGCCAAAAGCCATTCGAAGGAGTTGGACAACAAGGCATCGCCAACGGTTAGGTAAATGTTGTAGAGACCGTTTTGATAATTGAAATTTTTGCCCTGATTGCCCACATCCATGTCGAATTTGTATGCCTTGCTGCTGTCCTGTTCTGCCACGAATATGGTCTCCTTATCAGTTTCCTTATTATACAGACGCACAAATGCCTGATGCACTGAAATGGGTTTGCTGGTGCTCTCATCAATCAAAACAGCCTTGAGAAGCAGCTTTTGTGTACCATCCGCAGAGAGTGTGTCCTTTAGCTTGCTTGGAAAGCTGACTGTTTGCTTGCGTGTCGCCGCACTCGCATCCGATTCGGCAATGCCCAACTCCAGAGATTGCACCTTAACACGTCCAAGCACCTTGAATTGCAGTTGCTGCTTGTAAACGCCATCGGCATTAACTTCCGCTACGTAAAGGCCGCGCGTTGGCTTCTTGCTGCTCAGATCAGCAACATAGGTGGTCTTGTCGGACGACTTTGAAACAAGCTGAACCTTCTCCGCCAGCACAGAGTTATCCTTCTTGCCGAGTATTTTAGCATTGAGGCTCTGCACGGCTGGCGACAGTGGCTTTCCGAGCAAATCGACAAGGGCTACGTTCAATGTTGGTGACTGCGCCTCCAGTTGTCCATTTCCAATCAGCTGTATGCAGATAGGCGCTATCTTATCGGCACTACTAATAGTTTTTAGCGCCTCAATGAGCACATGGGCACCCTTTGCGGTTTGCACAGACCGACGACTCAACAAATAGTTGGCAAATTTAACAGCCTGATCGGCTGTGATAGGCGTCGGCTTGTTGTAAGTCTTGGCCACTCCAAAGACACCATTGAGTATCAAAGCCGTAATGCTTAAGCCACCTTCGAATTGCAGAAGTTTGCCATCGACTTCATCCGCTTGGACAACAGCATCTTCAACGCGATTGACAATAAAACTAGCACTGGGACCAAGTTGAATAGCCACATTAAAGGCATAGCCAAGACCGGTAAGCGTGTCATCCTTTTTCAGCAGTTCCTGCAGCCGTTTTACAAGCTTCGTCTGAGTTGCCTCGCTGACCTGCACGCCGAGCGCCTTGTGTGTGACTAGGCGATAGTAAATTTCCTGTGTGCTGCTCAGCTCCGATTCCAGAGCGCTGTATATCTTTGCGAGCAACGATTCCGACAGTTTTGCTGTGCAACGCAGGTTCTTATTGGCACCAATCAAGTAATAGTCCTTTTCGAAATTCTGCAAATATTAAGTTAATTAGTATCATTGATATTTTAGTTTAGGATGAAGAAAACAACAAAATTAAATTATTAATGTGTTCGATGCTTTTTTTTTTATCGTTTTTCTTTGAACGCTTGGTCAGGCCTCAATAGGATGAAAATTTATCAAGTTTACTTACATTTAGCTTGGATTCTGCATGTAACGTCACTATTTTTTTGCATAGCGCCTCCTTTGTTGCCGCATCAGTTGTCTCGATGTTTAGACTGGCAAAGAAAATCGCCTGTAGATCGTTGGAGCTTAATCCATCGACAAAGACTTTTTGAAGGCGGGTGAGATCCTTTGGCTCCAGGTGACTATCAACAGTGCGCGCACTCCAAGTTGAGACAGCGGCACAAAGTACGCATAGGAGCGTGAAGGCTGGCATAAATTAAAAAAAAAACATTATACACATATTTTTCAATGTTTAAAGAGTCTTAAGGCAGTCACAGTTCGCTGCTAGTGAGGACGCCGGCAACTGCGGTGCAGCGCTGTCAAAGAACGAGACGGCGACAGCGCCTTAGCCGGCGTTTAGGCTGAGCACGCTAGCACCGACTGAATTTTTCATTGGTTTGATGCTGCCACAATGACTTACCTAATTTCATCATTCTCCTATTTTGTGTAGCGTTGTGAAACGCAGCTTATATGCTATAGGATAATAAATAAAAAATTCTTAAATAGCCTGCACCGCCTGTTTTAGCTTCGATATTTTTTACAGACACGTCAGCGGCAGTGTTGTCCTATGTTTTTAATGATAAGGTCTGGCAACGAGAGATGTGCGATAATTGTACCATCTACTTGTCACAGGTTAGTAAAGTAACGAGTCACATAAAATATCAACAAAACTCAATTTTGCACTTGTTAATTGCTAATTACTAAATATTAGCTGTAATTGGATAAACAGCTATTTCTAAATCATTTTAAGAGTTGAGATTGTGATGTTATTAAAAAAATATTTGCTCAGTCAATTATTCTTCTTTATATCTCAAATTTATCAGCTGACTCTGAACAGTGTGTACACATTTCATTAATGATTACCGTACTATATTTATCGCTAATCGGTAAAGTGATGAGCTTGATCGATAATTCCATTTTTGAATCTCTTCTGAACTTTATTCTTCGTTCAGTGTTCAATACTTATAATTTCATATTAAATATTAACAATAAAATTAAATTTAAAACTTTTTCATTAAAGTGCAAACTTTTCGGTGCACTCAGCTAAGGGTCTGGTTATAGAGTATTTAGTTTTGAACGTCTTTGTAACGTCACCCTCATGATTCCATAAAGTTATTGCAGTTGTGCAGTACAGCGGATATTTGTTCATGCGTACTTCCTTTTGCTCCTCATCCTCTTGTGGCTTATCTTTACAGAATTGCTCAAAATACTCTGTGTGGGTTGCACTTAATTCGTCCGGAACAGAATTCTGTCGATTGTATTCATCAAAAAATTCTTGCCACAAGTATTGTTCCATACGATTGGCACGTGTAACTGCAAAAAAATTAATTAATTAATATAAATAATTAATTAACTGTTACATCAAAATTTCAAAGAATTATGGCCTTACTTAGTTTTTTATTCCTGTATGGTGGCCCAAAACTACTCTGAGTTTCGGTAATCTCGGCCGGACAAGGTCCACGGCCTCTAATACGAAAATTATCGTCTTTGTTCATTTTTCAGTGTTTTAAAACTAACTTAAATAATTTATTAATGTTATACGAGCTAACATGCGATAATGAAAATTGTCAAGACGCCTACTATTCAAGCCAAACATTTAAATTCCGAGCCTGGCAACACGATTGCTAGGCAACAGATTGTTCAGGTTGCTCCGGTTGCACCGTCGCATCATCCTCGACAATAAGTGAAACATCCTTGGGACGCAATATTAGATAGTAGACTACAATGGTGGCCAGAAATAGAATACCGCTGTAGACGATCCATTCCCATATAAAGCCAAACCACCAGGATTCAAACTGTTCGCTGGCATACCAAATGGACGTCATCGTTATATTCTCCACCAATATGAGCACCAGATACCAGCCATACCACAGCCTTATGTTCTTGAAGCACACACGAAATTCGAGCAGCACAAATATGTATATATAAGCTAGCACTGGAAAGAACAATATCCGATTCCAACCGCCACGGCAACGTGTCTCCAGCGCCAAGACGACCAGCATTATGGCATAGTGCACTGCCAAAATGATGAAAAATGCTCGGGTATAGAAGATACAGAATGTGGCCAGGGATAACATTCTCATTATGATGAACGCTATCCAGCCAAAGAAGGCAACGGTTCGACCCGCAAAGTCATCTTGTTGTATGCCATTTACAATCTTTGTGGGTCGTGGAAAATAGAAATCCACCACATCCTTGGGTGTGAGTGGTGCGCCTGTTGGTGTTTGTGCTAGCACCAATGGAGTGCGCTCATCATGTTGTTCCTCATCGACGCGGGTGATTAGTAACTTGGGTGGACGTGGCACATGATCCTTTATATACAGCTGTGCATTGACCAAGAGCATGTCCTTGAATGTCTCCAGTTGTGAGAGTGGTCGCGTGGTGAGTCGGCTCCTTCTGTGCTCGTTATCCGACATGGTGCGACGTAGATCTGGCGCCGGTGGACTATTCTCTGTCGGCATGTATAGCGCTGGCAGCGCGGGTGGAGCTGAGACTGGTGGTGGTGGAGGCGGTGGTGTCTCTGGCACTGTGTCCAGCACTTCTATGCTGTCCAAATGTTCCAGCTTCTCGTGACGTAGCTGCAATTTGGGTTTGGCATTATGCATCTTGTCATCATCTGTAATATTTTCCGAGGAAATTGTGGGAGAGTGCAGCAATGCTTTGGTTTCCAGTGTCTCCACACCATCATTGTCAACCTCATCCTGGCCGGTTACGTGCAGCTCATGACTGCCAACAGCCGTAGTATTATACTCCAACTCGTTGTGTGTCTGTTTGGCACGAAAGTTCTCCATGATCTTATCAGATTGTGGGAAATTTGTGAGCAGTGTACGCTCCGATTCGCGTTTTCTACGTTCAGCCTCGCAGCACAGGCGCTCGTTCTGCTCCAGCCGACAACGATGAGCCTCCACTTGTTGGGGCGTTGCCCAGGGATAGTGACGACCCACACGACGCTGGCTCTCAATGCGATGATAGCTGGTTGTAATTCCCGCCAGATCAATAGCGGAGAATACTAAGCACATGGCCTGCAAGGCAGCTGTAAGCAGTAAGAAAATACGTTAATATTTATGTCCTTGCTCTCTCTCTGCCCACACACTTGTCTCATAGTTGCGAAAGATGTCCTGGGCGAGCATATAGTTCATTTGTAGTATAATCTGTGGAGCCGCCTGTGCATAGGCCTGGATAAGCAGGTACAGCTCAATGCTATTTGTTTGTGTCGCCTTGGACAGACACTTCATGCGCTCCACATCGTCATCCGCATGGAACAGAGCCTCAATAGACCAAAACAGGCGCATGGTGAATCTGAGGTTTAAAATATGTTTTTAATATTGAAAGATCAACTTAAATCCTTCCACTTTACCTGTAGAGTACCACAAATGGAAACACCAACAGCTGCAGCAATCCCCAACCAAAGCTGGCACATTTACTTCGATGTACTTGGGCACAACTGCGTTGCTCACTGGAGCTCAGCACCAGGATAAATGTGAGCAGCGGTGGTATAAGTACCAGCACTAGTGTTCCAGCTCCATAACCCGGCTCATGCTGTTGAAAATGCTGATAGCTGAGCGATAAATCTGTGGCAGTCTGCACCATAAACACCAACAGACCCAGACAGCTGGGAATTATGTAGGAGACATAGATGCGTGTGCGACTGCGTATCGTATAGCCCAGTATATGAGCTGGCGGATTGGCCGCATGGCCCACCTCAAGGGTCATAGCCAAAGATCTAATTCCTGGTTAATTTTACTCAATTTGTTGAGAATAACTCTGCTTTTTACATGTTTCAATTGCGAAATTTTTGGTAATACTGAGGAGAACTATGAGTAAGCACCGATATTTCGCATTATTCTTACGGTTCGCTTATCAATAGGTGTGTTTAGGGCGCAGATTAGATAAACTACTTGAATGAGTTTCCTATAGAGCGCAGCGTCAAGGTTTGTTTATGTTTTTACGTAAAATAATCTCCCATTGACTCAGTGAGTAAAGAGAATCAATGGGAGATAGTGATAGATCAAGTAATGTGAGATATAATGGGAGAAAGAACTATCGTGATCTGGTTAAAGAATAATATAATAAAAAGTTATTTTAAAATATGATCCGAGGTAATACGATAAAAGTTGCAATGAAAGATGCAATCAGGTAGTTTTAAAGAACTTACAATTAATTAAGAAATGATCTTAAAACATTTCCCGACATAGTCCTAATTTTTTACCCGAACTGTTGGTTATAGATACATTTCTTTATGTTTGTCGTATGTAAATTCTTTATTTATTTGCGCTTAAAATTAGCCGAATTTTTCTAAGAATCGTACCATGTCTTTTTCATCCAATTGGAAGGCTTGCATGGTTCATCGAGAACCACAAAGGATCCCTGTTGTTGTTGATTCTCTGCATTCTGCTTGGCCCGCCGACAGCCGACAGTGTACTTGGGATTGCCCTCAATAACCGAGGATTTCTCGCGACAATTGACAGCATTTTGTAGCACTGAGGCGCGTCGTCCGTATCTGGTTGGTTTCTTGGTACCACCAGTGGCAACATTCTCGAAATGTGGCGCCACTGGTGGCGGCTCCTTCAGTTGCCGCTGACGTGATGGTCGACGCTTGGCTTGTGACTGCAGCTGGCATGCCTCAAGTGATGAATCTGAACTTTTGCGCAGATTGCTGACGGGAGCTTGGGATACAGGAATATTTATTTCACGTGGTCGCTCCCTTTCCCGCAGCTGATAATTATACTGGGCACGTCTGTACTCTGGTGTGGCAGCTAATTCGGTGGCAGTCATGCAGCTGGCAGCGGGTTCCTGCTCCTGATCTCGAGCACGGCCTCGCTCCTGGTCAATACGTGGACTATTGCTGGTGGGCAGACGAAAAGAGGAGACCGGCTTATGCACTACTGGTCGAGAGCGTGGAAAGTCCAAATAATTGTTGCGATACTCTGGATTAAATTCGATCTTGCCGCGTAGGCGTAGATAGGGCTCTCGTACCTTGCCACGCTCTGGCATCTCGGTTATTTGGGGATCACGGAAGCTCTCGTAATATTCGGGCACCTCTTTGGTGAATTCGCCACGCGGGCGCAGGTGATCGTCCGTTTTCAGGGATTTCTCTTTGGCCATATGCTTGGGTGGGACATTAAACTTATCACGATATTCGGGCAAATCCCCGCCGCTTGCCTCTGCTGTGTTCTCCTGTTCTGCGCCGGAAACGCGCAAATTATCATGCTTCTTGATGGGCGCACTTTTCGAATAGTTGGCGTACATCTTGAAGCTATCCTGGTATTCCGGCACAGTTACAAAATCTCCCTGCATCTTTATGCTGCTCATCTGTGGTATGGAGTGCGCCTTCTCGATGGGAAATTGTTCCACAAACTGACGCTTGTACTCCGACGGAGTTGCCTCGTATTGCGTGTCCTGTGCGCGCATCTGCAAATGGCATCGGTGCTGCTCCTGCGCGGCTACATCTCGTTTGAATTTGTCGCTGGCCAACCTATTGTTTGGCTGTTCCTTGTCCTCGCGAAACATTTCTCGTGGCAGTATTTGTGAGCTGGCGTCCACCATAGGATAGGTGAGATACGAGGAGTTCTTCATGTCGTCCTGCGTTCCATTGGCTTCTTTGCTTCGGTTCAGCTGTAGGTTCTCCGGATTGCGCACAGGAAATGCGCGTGAACTGAAAGAGTATCAAAGATTATATAGAGCAACTGAGAGAAGACAATTATAGTCTTAAAAGCATACAACAGCAGATCCTCGGGCGTGAACCAGTGATATTTCTCCTGTTGCTCCGACAGCATATACATTAAGCCCTCCAGATGCAACGACGTAGCACGCCTCAACAGCGGACGCGGTGGACGGACGTGGGCGTGACCCTTGCAGCAATAATGTTTCCTATACTCGGTCTTTAGCGAACCGAAGGATAACGTTGGCTCGTCAGGATTATGCAGACAGATATTGCTAAGCGTATGCAGATGTATGGGCTGACGGCGACGGAAGAACTTAAGATCATCAACGGTTATATTTTCTCGTGGATTTGTAATGCTAAATCGATCGTTATGACGGCTTTGATGACTGGCTGTTAGATCCGGCTCCGAGAACGAACGACTCCAGTTGAATTCCGCCTCGGCACTGCAAATATCATCAAGAATGTTAAAAACTTTGCCAACCTGGCCAATTTGCCAGGTGCTTTGGGCCTTGGCTACGTTTGATGTTGACGTTGCCATTGGAACCAAATAACAGGGAATCGAAGCGGCGCTAATAATTGCGAAAATTGTGCTACAACAACAAACAGGATAATGACAAAAGAGGGGGCGCACAAATACAGACTGTTTAGCTGTAGTAATGCCCTGTAATAAGTTGCTTTTAACATAATGAAATGTGGTCTTTAAAAGTCAATTTTATTGTTTTGATTTTAGAAAGGGAATTGATGATCTATTCCTCTCCTCAAACGTTGCAACAGCGCTAGTTTTTTTTAATAAGAATCAATGCATTTAATCAGTCTCTATTAAATAAGAACCGTCTATAAGTCGAGACACTAGTAATAAAATATACCATCAAAAAAAGGGGATTTTTCTTTACTCTTTCCCATTATTTAAAGAAAGGGAATTTCAGGCTTAATACAATAAGCGAATTTCATGTTATAAATTTGATATTTATAGAATTTCAAAGCAATGTCTTACATGCCTTCATATACCTCCAGGAATTTTTGGGAACAGGGTAAGACAAAAAGCAGTTTCTAAAGCATAGACGCTGTGATAGAAAATAAATGAGGCCTTATGAATAATAATACTAATACGCCTTTAGACTTACTGTAAAGGAATTTTTGATAGCGTGTCAGCACGCACACAACAAACTCATCCAAACACACACACACACACATGTTGCTAGGCACACATATATACACCTGTTATAAAGAAAAAAGAACTAACAATAAAAAAAAATTGCAAATAAATTGGAAAATTGTTCATTTGAAATGGAATTGCTAGCTGTGAAAAAATATTGCAATTCAATCAATAAATGCCAATTGCGTAAAATGCATTTCCTCGACATCGCCCCTCGCTCTGTTTTTCTTAATCCGAAATGAGCTTTTCTTTAGGAAATGCCAAGGACTAATTATAATTTTCTTTAGTACAGCTATTAAAAGTGAATAATTACAGTACTTGACTCTTTAGGGCCACACATAAATGATGAGACTGCACTCACTCGCATGCAAATTGCATATATGGGAAATGTGAAAATGGGAAATTCATAGCCTGGCAAAGACCTGTTGCATTTTAGTTGTTCTCGTTTTTATAACTGTGTTATGGCCGCCGGCATATTTGCATATTTAATGGTCAAAAGTTTTTATATGCACTTGCAGTTATTTCTTTACCCAGTACTTGTCAAATGAATTGAGAGGTATATATGAAAATTTGTACACAAGTTTATAATAGTTAGAAAAAGCCAAATTACAAAAATTTTTATTTATAAAGTTCTCAATTCCAAATGCTTTCAACAGTCATAACAATTAAGTTCTAGAGTTCACATAAAATAACAAGGTATCATTACTATTTAATTTGGATCTGAAAATAAATTAGTATGTTATTTGGAAGTTTTTCTTATGTAAAAAAATAAAGGCAAATAATTTTAGCATATCTTAAAGTCAAGCAACACTCGATTATAGAATTTTAACTTGTTTTTAAACTTCCGATGTGTTAAGCAATTATTCTAAACTGGGCCTCTAAGTGCAAATGCCAAAAGTATTAACGACAAAAGCATTATATACTCAAGTGTATAGCTACTATCTTAAATTTATTAAAATGAAAATAAAGAAATGAAAACTGAAAAGGGTTTTTTAGGTTAGACATACAAATATAAAATGAAATCAAATAAGATTTACGACTTACTATAAAGTTGACTATTAATAAACTCAAAACGGGGCATTGCATGCTAACAAATATTATAAATTTATTTTAAAATTTGGAAAATGAACTATAATTCATAATCCTGTTGTCAGCGTCAGCTTTCTATCAGTTTAAAAATTCTGCTGTCAGTTTCAGCTGTAATTTTGCGTGCGTGACTGTTACCTCAAAACGGAAACAGACACGAACAAAAAGAAAAAAATATATATATAAAAGGAAAGAACTGCAATTGCGAGTGCAAAAGGCGCCCAAATCATGTCGAGCTCAAGTTTTAATAGCAACAGTGCCTAAAAGGTTGACCTAATTTTGCCGCCCACCTCACCTCAAGGTAATAAATGAAAACAAAGGCTGGGAAAGGTAAAGTTTCATCATACCAAAGCATTAATACTCTTTACTTTAAGTAGTAGTAGCTGTATGCAGCAAACTGTATAGCAGAGCTTATAAAACCGGCTTGCTTGTAAGAGAAATATTAAAGGGTTTTCTAAATTATATACCCTTGCTAATTTTTGTCAGGAAAATAATATAGTGCTAATTAATAATCAATATTGTGCTGTTTCTATGTTTTGTTTTAATTATGTTGCTCAAAATTATTAAAGCTGCCTCTTTTTTATTTCAGAAGCAGATGAACTAAATTTTTAATATGACAGGAACGCTTGCTGAAAATTTATATTCTTGTATGAAAAACTCTCTAAGCTTTGCCAACAAAGAGTATTTTAAGTTCCTCACACATTAGTTAACTAAAACTACTTGTATTTTTTATTCTAACTAGTCCAGTTCTATTTCTAATCTTGACAATGCCAAATGACCTTTGGTTTAGCTGGTTATATTTTTAGTTCTGTCCTGCACAGGCGTAACGCAGCTCATTTAAATATGCTAATCGTTTTGGCAATTACAGCAATAAGAACAACATTCAAAAGCAAGTACTACACATACCTGTACACATCACATAATTACAAAGATTTATGGGTGGCATTTAAAAATTTAAATTTGCATGTCACGCCACTGGGGCGTATACGTAATGCAGGAGACATGAATGTGCCATTATTATATGTTAACATCCCGGAGTATGGTCAAGGTTAGATCTTAGTTTGATATTGTTTTTGTTTAGAAAATAATACACTCTATAAATTGTGGTTTAGTGATAAGGCATATCATAATGCAATCGTTGTTTAAAACTACACGTTAATCTTTCCTAACTTTCACTTAAACAACCTTAAAATAAACCAATATACATTTATTTGTATTTGATTTTATGTTAATTTCTTTAAAGGTAAACTATTTTAAAACCTTACCCGTCGCTGCTTTTCCACTCCACGGCAGCCATAATTTGTTTGCTTTGTTTTGCACTTTTAACACAGCACTTGAAGTTGAAAGCGTCTAGGAGGACCCATCACTGGCGCCAATGCCTGACGTCCACTGTCCATGTCCATGTCCAAGTACTCAAACATTTCGAACTCTGAGCAGCAGCAAAAGGAAGACCGGGAGTCGGGGTAGCTATAGCCCAAAAGGCAGGCGCTATTCAAGCGCAAACAACTTGACCGCTCAGATCGTAAATCCGAACTGAGCCAACAAAAATTCACACGCTAAGCCTTCAATGGAGTACGAACTGTATGGCTCTGTGTGTGTATGTGTGTAGTGTGTGTGGCACTGACTGTGCGCAAATTGAGTTTTTGAAGGTGTCACTTCAACGTTATTGCAGCTGTATATATATATATATATTTCATGGCATTTTGCTAAAGTTCTGACAAAAATAATGCATTTGATTGCAACTGCCAGCTGTAAACATTTTTTTGGATAAGAAGGTAACATGCAATGCATTAATGCAGCCACAATTCATTTCGCAACGCATTTTCCAATCAGTATAATAATTTCCGCATGCCCAACACGCAATTTAGCTATTGCCTTAGCTGCTCCACCCAAACTTTAGCTTTGAATGGTCATGAGGCAATCATGTGGGTCAAGGCTAAATCAATTCGAATGGCCGGAAATGTTGGCTTGTTTATGTGAATGTGATTTTAACAATTGTGTTAGTTACTTTATTAAGTCTATATATTGGAAATCTATGTTAACTAACTGGTAAGCGGTAAGTGTTGCGGCAGCAGCAAGTTCAAATGTCAAATCTTTGATAAACCCTCCCAGCGATCGGGCACTGTATAGAAATAACGATCCATGGCCTCCACAAAGCGTTGCTTATAACGCTGTGGTGACACTACAGTGGGCATCTTGCCCATGCCACCGCCAAGAAATCCGGACTGCTTAATAATCGACTCGATTTTCTTTTCAATGGTAAAGGTGCGTATGTAATCTGCAAGGTGGAGAGCAGAAATTAGCTTTAATTAAATGGCAATTATAGATTAAATGACAAATAAAGAAGTAATTTTTAAATCAATCTGAATTTTGAGGTTTGTTAGAAATTCCGTTTGTATTTGCAGCTCTACAATATACACACCTATAATGCCTAATACAAGCACATTGCGCTTGCTATCCAGTCCCACTAGCAAGGAGTAGTCCATGACGCCATTACGCTCCAGAAATGAGGAATCTCTTTGTATGGCATCACGCAGCACAACTTTGCTGTGAGACAACACATAAAGCGGCTTCGACCAGGACACTGCAAAGGAATGTGTTTAGCTATAATTGTCGCAACTTTGAAACTCATTTAACACTTACTCTGCACTAGATTCTCATCGAGCAGCACAATTTCGCCGTTTTGATTGTTGGGATCAACGAGACGATTGCGTTCCGAGCCCTTAAGATCAAATTTGTTGGATATATCGCAGCCATAAAATAAATTCTCCATGACAAGCAAAGATTTTTCGACACAGTAGCTGTGAATATAGAACAGAATAAGATTTAGAATAAAGTGTAAAATATCTAGGAGCCTTATCCACTTACTCCTTCTTCTTTACGCTAACTTTAAAGACGCCAAAGATTTTGGCCAGCAGCGTGGGATGTTGCTGTTGCTGCTGACACTTTAAAATGTATTCAAAGTATTCAGGCGCAAAGTTCTCAAATAACCACATATCCTTTTTGTCCATTTCCTTAAGTACAAAACGATCATCTGGAAATACAATTTGTAATGAAGGAAATCTGTAATTAAATACAAGAAATACTTACCCAGTGTCTTGCAGAATCGTGAACCCGATTTGCCACCACGCGCCTCCCATTGCACACTGGAGCATAGACTGCGTGCCAAGGCAATGCGTGACTCCTCCTCCGCATCCGGCTGTTCATCGTGTGTAGCGCCTACTTCGCTGGGATGGCGTACCAGCTCTATTTCGTTGCCATTTCGATTCTGTGAGATTCTAAGCTCTTCACGCATTTTATTCTTCTCTAGCCGGCGATAGAGCGTTCTGTCCACCTTAGGCGGACTCAAACATTTGGCGCGCATGGCGTCAAATTCACGTGCAAAGTAAACTGTGCACTGAAACTGACAGCTGCTGGTGCTAAAGGCCAGAGATACATGTGCATTGGGGGGCTGTGGTTGCGTTTTCGCCTTGCTGCGCTCATCGGACTCGCCAGCGGCACACGCCTCTTCGGCATCGCTATCCAGCTGCTTGTGCCTTGGCAGCGGACTGGAATTGGAATCACCGCCGCTGGAGGCTTCACCCGCATTGAGAGCTGCTATGGAACGCTGATATTCCAAAGAGGTCAGGCCATAGGCAATCACAGAGCTGAGATCATTTTCACGCACCAGCACGGGTATGGCGCCCAAGGGCAGCGTCAGATGATCCTGTGCCGAGAAGGGCGACTGCAGCGTGTTGGCGTGATTATTCATGTTCTGCCGCAGTGTCATCAATCTGGACTTGATGGACTTTTTGTCCGAATTGACATTAACGGTTGAGGCGAGCATTTGGTCAACGGTTAGCTTCTTATCCGCATCTGGTATGTCTACACCTGGACACTCTGTAAGTGCGCCACCGCTGCTGCTGCCGCTGCTGTTTTGTCCCGTTTTACCCTTGCCCAGCTCCTGTATGTTGCTGCTGCCGGTCATATCGGCCTGTTCGGGTCGCAGCTCCTCAGTGCATATGGTGCCTGCATCAATGTGATGCGATTGTTTGCCCAGCTTTTGAGCCAATTGCTCAATTTCATGCAGACGCGGTACCCACAGCTCTATATTCTCGGCCAGCACACGCTTGGCCATGACGAGGGCATCTGCGATGTCATAGGAGTTCACTTGGGGCTCTGTCAAAAGTGTGTGCACAATTTCAACCTTTTGCTTGAACATGAATTGATCCTTGACGAGTGTCGCCTTGAGGCTAGATACCAAAGGGGAGTTCTCCTCCTCCATGGCCAGATCAGCAATGCATTCGTTTATACGCGTATACACCTCATGACCGCGCATAGAGAAGCTCTTGATCTCCTCCTGCATCTGTATGCCTATAATTGGCTTTGGCAACTCCAGTTGCAGCGTCAACGAGGGCAAATCTGTCTCCCAAACGTCAACGGGTGTGTATTGAAACTTTGCTCCAACGCCGCGAAAACTGAAATAATGTACATAATCGCGATGTAGCGAATGCTCGCAGGGACTCTGTTCATTACTGCCGCCTCCGGCATCTGTGGGTGGTGGCTGTCGCTTGTAGGCATGACCATGGAAACGCATTTCCAGATACTTGGCCAAGGACAGACGTTTGGCGGCCTCTGAAAGCGGCACAGGCGGTCTTGTTGCATTGCAAATGCTACACCAGGTGGAAAAGTAAATACGCTTTGGATCGGAACGCGAGGAATCTTCAGTAAGATAGACATGTACACAGCCCAGCGAGTGTACATAACGACGAACATGTCCCAGCATGGGCAAGTGGCACGATGGGCACATCGAATTGAAGAGACAGCAATAACGTTGCAGGAACTGCTCCAACATGATATCTTGCTGGCCATAGAACTTCATGTCCAGCAGCATGGGTAGCTTACAGAATGAAGATACGCCCTTCGGATTGTTATGAAAGCTACAGAAGAGCACTGGCAAACGTTGATGATTCTGTGGATCAAGTGCATCCTTATAAAGCTGCTCATCGGTGACCTTTTGCGGTCGCTGTATCAGCTCATTGACGCGCTTCTTCTGCTTCAGCACTATAAGAAAAATTAAGTTTTCTTTCAGTTTAATTATAACAGTTAATAATTAGCACTTACTTGGCGCTTTTCCCTTAGGAAATCGTCCTCCAAATGATCGAAATTCAGCCAGCTTTGTTTGTATATCACGACTAGTAGCAGCTGCTGTAATCTTCATCTTAACAAAATCATGAGCTGGTAGCAATTGCTGCTCATTCTCCTTATTGCCCAGTTGCGCATTGGGCTTAACAGCATCCGCGTCTGAGCTCTCTGGACGCTCCAGGACAAGGGATGGTGTCTTAGACCACAGCTTCGAGAAGTAAAGCTCGCCGGGAAAGAGTTTGCGCAGCTTACAATTGCGACCCTGTTCCGTTTCCAGATAGGGCAGCGGAAATGTTAGAAATGGACTAACCGACAGCAGCGTGGAACTTAGTGCATTGCGAAATCGATTATCGTAGCGCATCTCTACGGCCAGTGCCTCCACAGGTAGATTGCTGGCGGAGGAGGCCAAAGGATCTGTTTGCGAAGATCGCAATGGATCTGTAAAGTCGGCCACATTTTGACTGATTGCAACCGTAAACTTGTCCTCCGATTTTCGTTCAGCCAATAGTCGCTTGGTAGACGAGCGCAATTGTGGCTCCAGTTCCGACTGCTCATTTGCAGCATTTTCCGTATTGGGACTAGGCTCCTTGGAGTCAAATATGGGCGGTTTGGGGCAAAGTGGCT
Organism: Hirtodrosophila alboralis; assembly: GCA_035043045.1. Lineage (NCBI taxonomy): Eukaryota > Metazoa > Arthropoda > Insecta > Diptera > Drosophilidae > Hirtodrosophila > Hirtodrosophila alboralis. The sequence goes on along the minus strand of JAWNNH010000195.1, from coordinate 2,189,605 downwards.
GGGCAAACTCATCCAACAGAAATGACATTTCCAGTCGCCAATTGTAGCGCGCAAATAGTAGCGCCGAGGCCACCTTCTTGGCTCGAGTTAGCTCCGTATTGCTGCCACCACGCAACAGACAGGTGTAACCACGTGGACTTTTCAGCTTTTCGAAAAACATGAGCGTCTTCCCGCCTGTATAGTTGCGTATATAGAAGTCGTTGCAGTAGCCCAACTTGGGCATAGTTATATTCGATTCAATGGAGCTGACAATGTCACACTGTAAAGTGCGAGCAAGTCGCTCCATGACAGAGAGCTTAACATCTAGAACTAAAGTGACGCCAAAGGAACGTAGAAAATCCTGTGCAATGCCCGCAACATTCTTATGCACAAGCACAACATTTGGCTCAAAGTTCATTATGCGTGCGCAAACATTACGCAAATATTCCTTCTCCTGCAGTAGCACCGTCTCAATGGTCACAAATTTACCCTCAATGCGTTCGTACACAATGGGGCACTGCAGCAGCAGGATGCGTGGAAAAGCCACATGTGTGGCCATATCTTTGTGTGCCACATTCTTTGAGAAGGCAACGCCATGTACTATTTTGGAATCCTTACGCCTGCCTCCCGGCACCTTCTTAAAGTTCACATAGTTACGTATGTCCATAAGATCGTTGGTGCAGTATTCGGGCTTAAAATGGTTGGCCGCCGTGGAGCACAGAGTCTGCAGCACCTTGCCCCATTCGGCATCTAGATTATGGGCGCGCAACAACTGAGTCAACAGCTGCTCCTCATGATCACAGTATAGTTCCAGTAGCTTTGTTGAATTTGTTGTAAAGCACATATCATTCTCCAGCTCCAGTTCCTGGGTAGACTGAAAGCTTAGCGACACATCCATTGACTTGGGTGGCTGCGGTTCTGTGCTTGTGCCATCAAATTGAGGACTTATAGAATTGGAGAGTTCATAACTTTTGTCATGTGCCTCGGATAAAGCCAAACTGGTACGTGACAGCTCCGCAAATTTGTAGTGTAGCGTAGCATCAAATTCCGTCTGCTCCGCATCGGGTACAATCGGCTCGAGAAAACCAGCTGCAAGCATGGCATTCAGTATGGCCACCGCTTGCACCTCGTTGGCAGATTTATTGTTCTTGTTGAGAAACTCGATGAGCAGCTGGCCACAGTTTTGTACAGGTAATTCGCGTTGCATTTCCTCATGCAATGTTATTAACGAATTGGACTGTTGAAGAATATTCTTGCGATCATCGATGGATAGAACCGTATAGTTGGGCTGCGAACTGAAGCGTTCCTCTTGGTAACCCAGTGATGTTTTGCGCGACAGCTGAATGTGTTTTTGTGCGACGAGTGTGCTGGTTGCATTATCCTGCACCTCAAGCTTATTGGTCAAATGTTGTTGCAATGCCTGCAGATCCTCGCCCATATTAGAGCCCGATGATTTCAGCGAGGTAAGCACAATCTTGGAACAGTAATTGCATACTTTCAAATCACCCTCGCAACGTATTATGCTGCCGGGTACAACTTGATTGCAGCATTTCGAACAGAAGATCTGTCCACACAAACGACAATGATGCTTGCGACGAAATGTCGAGAACTTTTGTGCACAATCATAGCATTCTTTAGCCTTTGAGTCGGGCATCCACAAACGCTGCAGCTCTGTTTCCTTATAGTTGCGCAAATCCTGAAAGTATATATTAAAGCACAAGTTTCCCATTGATAGCCAAACACACTTACATTATTATTCTTTGATGCCACAATATTACTAATGTGCTTGAGAACGTTGGACACGGTCCGGCCCTGATTTTGATTCGCTTCACTGGGCAGCTCGTCGACACGCTCGTTTGCCTCACTGTCTTCAGCGGTTGTATTTGTGTTTGTGTTGCTGCTGCTGCTGCTGCTGGGCGTCTCGCTGTTGGTGCGCAAATGCAACGTTGTAGGCGGTTGCGGGCGACCTGTGCTTAAGTTGGACGCAGAGCTATGGTGTGTAATGTTGCTTTCCATGTCTGCTGGCTCTGTGTTGGACACTCTCTTCTCTGCATAGAACATGGACTTACCCACTTGAACGCTGCTGCCGCTGGATATGTCATTAACGGTGTTATAACTTTGATTGTATACATTTTGAATTTTATTAACGACTCGACCAAAAATTGAATCTGGTTTATCCTCAAAGTTACGCGCGAATTCAGTTAGTTTGCTGGGTGAATGAAGGTGTTGGTGTATAGAATTGTTATTGCTATTGTTGCTACTACTGCTGCTACTCATGTTGTGTTGTTAATATTAATACTTGGGGTAGCTGTAGTGTTGGGGACGTGCTTGCACCTGGGCTGCCCGTCCTTGGTTAGATAGCTGTTATATTGAGTTGATCGATTAGAGCGGCATCCGGTGCCAATGAACCAAGCGCCAGATCTGTCCACTTTTGTTCCTGCAAGTGGTATTTGGATATCCACTTATCGACCGGAACTTCGTATAAACGTTATCAATGTTTGATTGCTCACCTGCTCACTCAATGTGAGGTGTGAATCACCACCATCTGCTTCGGGATCGGGTAATTTTTCAATTGGTACTAATATTTGATCGAATGGCAACACTTCCATGCGCCAAGCATTGTCCACAATGTCCAATAATAGATCATCAATTGGTGCCTGCAAAAATACAAACAGCAACGCCCCACTTAAGAATCCACAAAAAACTGACTTCGATGAGCTGATAACTGAAACGCAAACTAACTTGTGCTTACGTCACTGACCCATTCCCGCTTCACCTATTACCTAGTTTTATGCCTAGATACTATGTGTGTATTTATTTACACAGATCTAAAAACAAAGCCAATTTTAGATAACAAAGTAGCGCAACTAATATGTGTGAAGTGATAATTTACTTACAACGCTATGGCAATAACATTTATTGCTACAGTAGGTATCTGTTGTGGCATAGAATATACTTACTTGGCTGTCCATCACTTAATATATATGTTTTATGTAGATTATCCAGCTTTATTAAATCCGCTATCATGTATTGTTTACGTTTTTTTCCAACTACAAGGCTTATCGGAATGCACAGCTGAGCCGATTGCTTACCGATTGGCATTGACAAAAAGACAGTGTTGCAAAACGAAACGGTCAACCGGGCGCGCATTTGAATTATGTGCTGTCAACTTTTCGACTTTTAAACGCATTTTTAAATGTTTTGTTTTTAATTTTAAAGATTTTTTTCATAGATGGTAAATTTATGTTTTAGTACACTTTTTTTAAATTGCTTTATTATAAACCAAATTTGATTTAATTTTTAACCTCTTTGTACTTTTATTTCAATTTAGAATATGAAAACTTTGTTTATTTGTAAAAAAAACAATTCATTTAAACTTTATTTAATTTACAAAAAATACTTTACTTAAATTAATTCTTAAAAATTATTTTTAATAAATTACATGCTTTGGGTAAATGTTTCTTTCCTGAAATTTAATGTTAAAAGTTAATTAATTTAATAATCATATAAAATACATTTTTTTGAGTCTTAAGAGCTACGAGTATATATATTAATATACACTCTATTTATGAAGAATATGACATTAAAACTTAAGAATACAGAATGCATTCCTTATATACAAAAAGTTAAACGTTCAACACGTAGTCCAAAAACTTTCAGTCTGGTTATCCTTGGTTATCTTCTTTACCGCCATTTCCGGTGAAATATTCAACATCCTGCTTCAATTAGGCATATTCTCTTGCTGTAATGAAGCTTAAATATTCCTATAAACAGAAAATATGTTATAATACATGCTAATTAATTATGATATTTGAATCGTGCACTTTAAGGATATTCCGATTGACAAAATTTACACTTTTTGGAAACATTAACTTGTTGACTGTTCCATTGAATAACTGACTAGATGCAGCATAGCGCTATAAAATGGGCTTTCAAACGTCAGCTATGCCGACATCTTGCCAATTCACCAACAGATGTGAAACGATATTTAAACACAAATTTCCAATAAAAAAAGCACTCTTGAACAAATTTGTTATTGTAATTGTGGCTTAAACAAAACTTATTTTTATCAATGAAATGCTTGTTGTTTTTTTCCATCCTATTTTTTTTTTATTGAACAGCACTTAACAAGTTTGGTTGGAAGTTTTGTGTATTTTGACGGGGCCGAACATCAAGAGGCAATGACAATTGTAATCCGTCAGCGATGAAGACTAATTGGCAACTGATTTTAAAGCCATGAGTTGAGCTTAGCACCACACCTCGGGCCCAGACCTAAACTGAGTAAATAGCGGCAACAACGACACCGACAACGACAACGGCACGACGCTTAGAAGCCCAAAAGCGACAATTGAAGAAGTTTCAATTTATGTGCGTATGTGTGAGTGCGTGCAGCTCTCACAAAAACTTAAACATTTAAAGAAAAAAAGTTAAGAAAAAACAATAAAATGTTGTCTAAAACGGGGATTGATACCCGTTGCCAGCAAACACATACACACACACAGACAAAAATACATACCTATGCAAAGTGGGGGTGCATGTACGTGTGTCCGTATCACAGGCAACACTATCGTACACTGAATACAATAGAGATGAACACGTGTTAAATATTTACAATTCGAACGATAAATCTTAAAGCACAATTTGATCACTGAGTTATAAGTTCTGACTTTAAAACCGTGTAAGGAAATGAATTTTCTATAGATATTTAATTTTAATATGAGTTCTTCAGTAGTCCTTTTGCATTAAAGGAAATTAAATTTAACAAACATGGTTTGACAGCAATTTTCAGAAGTATGTTTAAAAACTAATATTCATGTGAATATAGTTTTATAGATATTATCATAGGTAGATTAAGAAAATTTTCTACATGCAGAATAAAGTGCTAAGACTAATTTCAGACCACCATCTCTGTTGCCGCACTTTGTCTTAAACTAATGATATTACCAACAATTTTCCACTTATTTATTATTTATTTGTATCTCCAAGAGTGCTTTTAAAAATAGAGAGTTGTCCCCAGTAACATTCTTATTGAACTCACGATCGAAATCACGACACGATGACAACTCTTGTATATAGCTTGTACAGACTGCCACAGGTAGCTGACGCTGACGCGCTGACGCTGAGCGTTTTTAGCGCAATGGCGCCTGTTCGGCATATTAATGAACTCCCTTTTGAGAAAAGAAATATGAAATTAAATAAAATTTAGTTGCCAACAAAAGCCGTGTCCACATTCACGTCCACGTCCGAATCTGAGCCTGAGTCGCCGCCGTATTGGAATTTGTTGCCACAGAGCCAGAGTTAGGGTAAAATGCATTTGGCAGTATTTTCCAGACACGGTTTAAAGCCGCCTGAAACCGCGTTACTTCCGCTTTGTAGGCGTAGAAGCCACCTGCGAATGCGGGTATGGAGTAGGGATTTCAATAGAACTCATGAGCAGAACTACATAAAGTGAATACACAAAAAGAAGAGTGTCTTCTCCCACAGACATTTCTTCTTGATCCAAGATGGAGCCCTGACAGACATTACATTACATATATGTATTTATGGTCAATTATGCAAAACAGTCACGTGCCGAACTTTTTCTACATACTAAGGTATATATATATATATATATATATATACATATGTCTACTTACACTTATATAGAATCAGGCTTATATATAAGTATTTCTCGTCTTTATATGTGTATGTATAAAATGATCTGCGTCGGCAATTTGATGATTTGTCGGACCTAAGCTCGTCGCCGGATTACGAATACGTTTCACTTAATAAATGCAACGTTTGGGATCTTCAGGTTGTGTATGTGTAATAATTTGAATATTATTATTCATATACACACGTCGCACGTTTCATATGCTATAAAGTCAAAAACTCACGCACGAATTTAGTGACCATATAGCCAAAAAAAAAATAAAATAAAATAAAAAAAAAAACCAATTGAATTCCAATGTTCAAGACATCATCGGTTGAGTTTCAAAGAGTTTCATTTTTATGTTTTTGAAATATTTTTTCTCTTGGCAGTTACAAATCGGGGCTTAGCCTTTTCAAAAGTACTGTTAAAATTTTTCCCTCCAATATTTCCTATTTCCGTTTAAACAGCGATTGTGACTCAAAATGAGACTTAATATTCAGATTAATATGCATAGCCCGAGGCATCGATTTGGCCATAAATACTTTTACGTATGCCCAGTTGTTTCATAATATCTCTTTTTAACTTATATCTATTATTTTTTATTGCTACCTTATATGCGCATACCGTTTGATTTCAATCGAAATGAACTGAAGAAATTTATTTTAATTATCAATAATACATACTTATCAAGGAAGCTATTTTCTTTATGCATTTGTGCAATCTATGAAAAGTGACAAATTCGTAATACAAATTTTTGACATTTTTGCCAATTTTGTGTGGCATAATTAATTAAATTTTAATGGCGACCTAAGGCAGAGAATAAATTTAGATCAAAAATTATTCTGTAAATATTGATTTAGTTTGTGAAAATTTATGTTCAATAAACTTTACGTTTTAATATTTTATTTTTAAAAGTGATTTAACAAAAATATATTCTGCATGGAATTCGTTTAAATTTTTACATTTTATTAATATTTAAAGTCATCAAATGCCGTTTTATATAATTTTTAAAAATTCATGGCTGAATGACTTTTTAAATATGTCGAATCCACCAACAAGACAAGCTAAACAGGATTTTCTTATACAAATCGGGTACGTTTTGGGGAATACTCCTATTTTATATATAATTGTTTACCAACACGTATATTTAATTTGCATAAAGAAAACTTCCAAAATTGCGCTCTTATGCTTAGTGCTGCCCAGCACTTAAAAATACATCGAAGATGTTTAGCAATTTAATTGGAAATCGATTGTGCTATCGATAGTTGGGCGGCTGTTGGAATAACATTTCACTGAATGTTAAGGTTTGGCCGCTGCTATTATTTTCAACAACAAATGTTTGTTGTGTTTTGGGAAGAGCTAGTAGATTGTTAATTCTTGTATTTTAAATTGAATTGAATTAACAGAAAGGCATAAAATGCGTCCCAAACTGAGCATAAGAGATGAAGTGGAGCAGCTATTTGAGAAAAAGTTTCAATATCAAAAGCCAACGACTGGTGCTTGGTCGCTGCCATTGGAACAGCCGCTTTTTAGCGAATTCTATCAATACGAAGCGCTACAGAATCTCAAGGAGCAATTGAATGGAGTTAAGAGCAAGCTGAACAATTATGGCGTACAGGAATGGAGTACACACACAAATCGCAGGGATCCGTCAGGCGAGATCTCCTGGCGTCTTAAAAACGAAACAAAAGCGGAATTTGTAACCGTAAGTATGGCTTGGCCAAAACAAAATTATATTATGATCATGAGAGCTTAACGTTTAATTTGCAGGTAGCTTGGTGTAAGTTCTTTGAGTGCCTGCATCGATATCCATTAGTTAAAAAGCCAGTTCTGAACAGTCTACATCTATGCGAAGCTCCTGGTGCTTTTATAGCTGCCCTCAATCATTATTTACACTCCACTTATGAGGAAAAGGAGGTATGTATTGAAATAGGAAATGTCCCTTTTCCTTATTGTCCCTTTTACTTAATTGCAGATTAACTGGCGTTGGCGTTCAACAACCTTAAATCCTTACTATGAAGGCAATGCGCTCAACGAGATGATAACAGACGATCGTTTCATATTTCACACTCTGGACAATTGGCTCTTCCATAAGGACTTTACGGGCAATCTTATGAGCTTGGCCAACATTGATCACATGACCCAACGTTGCGCTGAAGATTTTCAAGGCGATGTACATCTGATAACAGCCGATGGTTCGATTGATTGTTCTGCCCAGCCTGATTGCCAGGAGGAGATTGTGAGCCGTCTATTTTTTGCTGAAATCATCAGTGCACTCAATATACTAAGCGCCGGCGGCAATTTCGTCATTAAGATGTTTACCCTGTTTGAAGCATGCAGCGTTTCGGTTATGTATATGCTAAACTGTGTCTTTCAACGTGTGCACATCTACAAGCCGGCGACATCGAAGCGTGGAAATTCGGAGGTTTATATAATCTGTATGGATTATCAAAAGGATGCACCTGGCCTGCCGCGTCTATTGGATGCCATGCGAGCCAAGCTCGCTCAGCCAAATGATGCCATGGTCATGCCGTTGTTTAGCAAAGCGCAAATACCCAACGATTTTTTGCTACAGCATGAAATTGGCTGCAGACTTTACTGCAAACTGCAGGCGGATGCCATTGAGAGCAGTATCTATGCCTACAGGTCAAAGGATCGCTATTATTTGCGTCATTTACATGAGCTGCGTAGTGTTGTCTCTGCCATGTACTACAATCGATATAAAGTGCGTTCCCTGGCCGAGGAGCTGTGCGTTGTGAAGCAACAGGATACGAATAAGGCCTTGGGCTTTACAGTGCCCGTCTATGGTGGTTCCTATACGGATCGTGAGGATTTCAAACAGGGCGATATGCTAAAACAAATCTACTGTCTGCGACGCGAGTTTAATCAGCTTGAAAAATGTCCAACGGGCACAGATAGCTACAAACATGTTCGCCGACCTGCAGCGACTCTAAAAATACATTTATCCCGAGGAGCACCAGTTAAAGCACTGCAGAGCAGTCTTTTTGCTTCCGAACCAGTGCTGTTGCTGCGTTTGCGCATTTTTGACACCTTCGAACTTGATCCGCTTTGGCAAACAGCGGCTAAATGTTTGTTCTTTGATGACAACAACATTAAAACTATAACACTCGATTACACATCGTCCCGTGAGGATGAGTCATCGTTTTATGCGGTTCAGCGACGTTTCTTTGTCACGCTAATTGAGTCATTGCTGGAATCACGTCCAACGAAAATAGTTTTTCATAAATTTCTATTCCTTACACATTATGCTGCATCTGTGCTCTTGTTTCTCTCTGAGTTGCTCTATGAGCACACAGAATTTGCACAGCAAACTATAACACTAAGCGGTCTGGAAGCAGCTAAAGAAAATGTTGAGCAACTGCATCAACTACATCAATTGTTGCTTAGCGATCTCAGCGATGAAGTTGAAGCCTTGCACAGCGTATTGAGCCTGAAGGAACTGCAAAAGAATTCATTTAGCAATGCACTTATCCTGTACAACAACAGTGTGCTAGTCGCCTGCTTCCGCCGAATGCTCGGCGAGGATTCATTTCCAAGACGCATGAGTGTCGATCAATCACGAGAGATGCAGGATATCAAAGAGACTGAAACGGCTGATGGCATTGCGTGTTAATTATTTTATACCCAATACTCAGTTAAAATTGGGCTAAGAAAACAGTTTAATAAATAAAGTTGTGCCACTGTATTTACATTCGAAATCTAATCTTTGAGTTGATTGATGGTACTAGTGTAGTTTTCTGTAAAGTTCACTATAGAGGTTTCTTTTGCAATCAATAATATCGATTCGACATGCTAGTAGAACCTTTAAACTTTTCTAATACTAAAGAATTAACTGGAGCACTTTTATCTGCATTTTTTCATTGATTATAAACATTTATAATTTCCAAATATCAATAATTTAGACGAACACTATTAAAACTTTAGCATGGAAGAATCGGTTTTCCAGATGTAATTCTGGGTATTTACCAGTGAAGCATTCTTGTTTTTTTAGAATGATCTGGAATTCCGTTTTTGTTTTTTTTTTATGTATGTATTTTCGTATTTAAAAACAATTAATGCAAATTAATTTCTACTACAAATTTTCATCGATTTTATACAAATTTGACAAGACTTATATAAACTGGATATTTTTGAAGCTGTTTACACATTTAATTTTTTGTTTTCTAAGCAAAATTTTTAATATTTCCGAGTGTGTGTGTGTGTGTGTGTGTTAGTGTGGGGAATACAATTCAGGGTTCCAGTTTGGTTTATTCATCCCAGTCTGGCGCCGGCGCCTTGCCCCTGATATTGTTGTTACTAATCCGCCGGACGCTTTTCGCTGTGTTTCCTGGTATAATCCTCAGCGTTCTTGACAAACTTCTTTTTATCCTTGAGAAACTCTTCGGCCAGCTCGGCGCGCAGTGGATGCTCAGGTTCGGGTTCGTTGATAAGTGCTATCAGTGCCTGGACCACCTGGTCAGTACGTGTTGCCGGCTTCCAGTTCTCGGTGCTGATAATGGGCAAACATACCTGACCCTTTTCATCGATATTGGGATGATAGATTTTTGTTTTGAAACTAATCTTTGGTGGCTTGAAGGGATACTCGGCTGGGAAATTGATTTCGATACGAAAGGCGCCCTTGTTATAAGGTGGATTGTCAGGCACAATCAGGCCCGTCCACCGCAACAGATTATCATCATCGGCCTTGATGTCACGAAATGATTTTAAGCTGCTTTCTTGCAAATCCACGAGCTCCTTGCGCAGACGTCGCGGGGCAGTCATTTTTTAGATGTGTTTAATTACTGCAATTTGTTGCAAATTGCAGCTGTTACCTGAATTTTCAGATGATGCAATATGTTGCCTTCTAACAGTGTTTGTATATTTATGATTTGTGCTTGTTAAGCACTCTTTTCACAGCTTTTTGTGACAAGCTCCTATTCAATTTTCATACTCATCAGAGTTGTGTAGTAAATGTATGTTTTTGTGTATTATTTAGGTGGTTTTTCATGTTTTGCATGGAAAACGCGTTATCCATCGGGTGGCAGCGCCACAACAGATGATTGTGTTGCTGACTCATTTTCACATATGACATTTCCCATGCAAGAACAGAGCTCCCAATAATTTCGTTTATACCATGATGCAAATTTTGTTTTTTAACAACTCAGGATTTTGTGTGCTGGTAAAAGTAATTTTTTTGTTTATCATTTGCATTCTGTATTTATATCTTAAATATTAAATCCGTTATATTTAAATATTGTCTGTAAGCGCAAAAATGCGCTTCGAACGCAGAAATGATTTAGCCATTCACACAAAATGTAAACAATGGTGGTTATCGATTTATTCTTTGCCATCGAAATTGGTGCAGCAACACGTGCGCCGCGCTATTCGTTTTGTTTTCTTGTAAAAAATGGTCAAAAAACAGGCAATTAAGCGTAAAGTTAAGGCAGCTGAGCCTACAAATGAACAGGTTGCCGTTTCCGAGCAGTCGGACAATGAGGAGGACGAGGTAAGTACTTAATATGAGTATAAAATTATCAGTATAATATTTGTTTTTGAAAGGACTTGCTGCAAGCCATCAAAGACCCCGGCGAGGACACAACTGACGATGAGGGCATAGACCAGGAGTATCAATCAGATACCAGCGAAGATCTTGAATTTGAGAGCGATGAAGAAGGCAATTATTTGGGCAGAAAGGAGACTGATGCAAATTCTGCAGAAGACGACGACGACGACGACGACGATGAAGAAGTCGAAGACGAAGAGGATTCTGACAGCAGTGATGATGCTGAAGAGTCGGAAACTACAAAAGCCAGCGAGGAGCAGCCTTCCAGCAGTAAAGCTAGCAAGAAAGCTGAACCCACAGTTCAGATAATACCGCGTGATCCATCCAAGGTAGAATATGAGGATTCAGACACTTCTGATGAGGAAGATATAAGGAATACGGTTGGCAATATACCCATGCACTGGTATGATGAGTACAAGCACATTGGCTATGACTGGGATGCCAAAAAGATTATAAAACCACCAAAAGGTGATCAAATTGATGACTTTTTACGTAAAATTGAGGATCCGAAATTCTGGCGCACCGTTAAGGATCCACAAACCGGACAGGAAGTCCTACTGACCGACGAGGACATTGCATTGATTAAGCGTGTCAATTCAGCACGTATACCCAATCCAGAACACAACGAATATGAGCCATGGGTTGAATGGTTCACCTCCGAAGTTGAGAAAATGCCCATCAAGAATGTGCCGGATCACAAACGTTCGTTCCTGCCCTCAGTTTCTGAAAAGAAAAAGGTTTCTCGGATGGTGCATGCACTTAAAATGGGCTGGATGAAGACCACCGAAGAGGTGGAACGGGAAAAGCAGCAGAAACGTGGTCCCAAATTCTATATGCTCTGGGAAACGGATACAAGTCGCGAACAAGTGCGACGCATACACGATCCTGTATCTGCGCCAAAGCGTGATTTACCCGGTCATGCAGAATCCTACAATCCACCACCAGAGTATCTGTTTGACGAAAAGGAAAAGAAGGAGTGGCTAAAGTATAAGGATGAGCCACACAAGCGCAAGCTGCACTTTATGCCACAGCAATTTACATCGCTGCGTGCGGTGCCTGCTTATTCTCGGTATTTGCGTGAGCGTTTCCTGCGCTGCCTGGATCTATATTTGTGTCCGCGTGCCAGACGCGTCAAGTTGAACATCGACGCCGAATATCTGATACCCAAACTGCCCTCACCGCGTGATCTGCAGCCATTCCCCACTGTGGAGAGTCTTGTGTATCGCGGCCACACAGACTTGGTGCGTTCGGTGAGCGTGGAACCGAAGGGCGAGTATATGGCTTCTGGGTCTGATGACAAGACGGTTAAGAGTAAGTTTCGTTTGTTTGAATTTCTTTGCCTTATTTATTTCTAATGTCCTTTGTATTTTTACGCTTTTGCAGTTTGGGAAATTGCCACAGGCCGTTGTATACGCACCATTCCAACGGATGATGTGGTACGCTGTGTTGCCTGGTGTCCCAATGCCAAGCTATCCATCATTGCAGTTGCCACTGGCAATCGTTTGTTGCTGATCAATCCCAAGGTTGGTGACAAGTTACTTGTAAAGAAAACGGATGATTTGCTTGCCGAATCTCCCAATCATGATGTCATTGATAATGAACGCATTAAAACGGCTGTGCAATGGTCGAATGCCGAGGCTGAGGATCAGGAGAAGGGTGTGCGTGTGGTCATAACACACTTTAAGCCTATTCGTCAGGTTACCTGGCATGGTCGCGGTGATTATTTGGCCACTGTAATGCCTGAGGGTGCCAATAGATCGGCGCTGATACATCAGCTCTCCAAGCGACGCTCACAGATACCTTTCTCTAAGAGCAAGGGCCTCATACAATGTGTGCTGTTCCATCCGGTCAAACCATGCTTCTTTGTTGCGGTAAGTCGTATTTATTCTGACAGATTTTCAGTTTTTTAATTTTGGAATATATTTGAATTACAGACACAACACAACATACGCATCTATGATCTGGTTAAACAGGAACTAATAAAGAAATTATTAACAAACTCCAAGTGGATATCGGGCATGTCTATACATCCCAAGGGCGACAATTTGCTGGTATCGACCTATGACAAGAAGATGCTCTGGTTTGATTTGGATCTATCCACAAAACCGTATCAGACAATGCGATTGCATCGCAATGCCGTGCGCAGCGTAGCCTTCCATTTGCGGTATCCACTCTTTGCCTCGGGTAGCGATGATCAGGCAGTTATTGTCTCTCATGGCATGGTATACAAGTGAGTATATAGATCAATAAATAATCCCTGGTATTTTGTGCTCATAAATTCTGTTTTTTTTTTTAGCGATTTGCTACAAAATCCTTTGATTGTACCCTTGAAGAAACTACAGACGCATGAGAAACGTGATGAGTTTGGTGTTCTGGATGTTAACTGGCATCCAATACAACCCTGGGTGTTCTCAACGGGTGCTGATTCTACAATTAGACTTTACACGTAAATAATGCTACATGTTGCAAGCATAGTTGTAAGCACACAATTGTACGAAAATAACAATAGTTAAAAATGTATCCTATTGAATGAGAATTTCATGTCTTTTCTTAGTTGCAAATGTTAAAGATTAAATACAGCCTCAACTATAATTTTACAAGGCTTTTTATAGTGCTTCTATTGATTCATGATAGTCTGTCTTATAGACACTGTCAATGGTTTTAAATTCTGTTATAATAAAACAAATTCAAAGGATAGAAATAATAGAAATAGATAAATTAATAAGTTTTAAATAAGAAAAATCAGTTCAAACGATAATCTATTGAGAGGACTGAAAGCATACAATCGATACTATCGATATTTTTGGCAGTATTATCTACCAGAGTCGCCACACTCGCATCGTGGTCTGCTCAACGCCTTTTCCCCGTGCCTGTGAGAGCATAAAGAGAGTAAAATTGCATTACAAATCAAAGCACCAAGAAAGCTTTTGTGCTCCCACCTCCAGTTAATGTAATTGAAGCGAGACATTGAAAAAGCTTTTTTCTCTTTTTAAAAAAGCACTCGCGCGCACATGCCAGGAATCTAATCAGCTCGCTTGGCTGTATAGCTATTTGGAAGCTTTTTCTTCAACCAGCAAACCAGCAGTCAGTCGCCAGCCTTTGCCCATGCGAAGAGAAACGTTTGCACTTGTGCTCGTGCCGTTGTCGTCGGTTGTTGTCGTTGTCGTCGAGGATTTGGGTTTTGGCTATCAGAGCGCGCACACACACAAACAAAAAAAAAAATAGAAGAAAAATTAATATATAGCAAAGAAGAAAATCACACACACACGTATAGAAAGAAGCGCAGCAGTGAAAATGAAATGGCAATAATGTGGTAAAGGCAAAAAGCCCCAACAAAAAAAAAAAAAAATATGGCAAGTGTTTTCTCGAGCCAAAGAAAAATACCAAAAATGTGAAAATTGGTATTGGAAAGTCAAACAAATAATACATGAAAAATTCAACCAATGTAATCAACCAAAAAATATAACGAGTGTCTAACTAAATTGCACTACTCTACCTCGCTCTCGCTCACACCCTCACTTGCCACCTAACCCCTGTACCCTCAACCTAACCACCCCCTCTATGTCGCTCTCTTACACTGTGTGTAGAAATTGAATCAAAGCAAAATCATTTAGAGCAAAAAGAAAAAAAAAGAAAAGAAGAAAATACCTACACATATTTTTAGTGTGGCAGAAAAAAAAAACGGAAAAACAAAATTTGTATATATACATTGCTCCTAAATACATACATACATACATATGTACATACGAGAGCTAAAACCAAAATCAAATCAAAGCACAGTGTGTGTGTGTGAGTGTATGTGCGTGTGTACGTGTGTGTGTGTGTTTAGTATTTGAAATATGTGCGGTTCGTTTAAATGATTGGAAAATGTTTGATATTTTAGCAAATGTAACGGCTGCAACGTGATAAATGCCAACAAAGAACAATACAGAGCATTAAGTGCAATTAGCAGTGCAGCTGCCATAGCACAATAACAACACAAGCAGCAGCAACAACAACAACAACAGCAACAATAACAACAAGCAACAACAGCAGCAAGACAAGCAAATCACGCATACGCCCCATCAGCCCCAACCAAACGCACCAATAAACCAAGCAAAACGCAAACGGGGAAAAAAAAATATTAAGAAAAATAAAAAGAGGAAGAGTCGAGGAAAATAACGGTCGGCCGACCTCGTCGCCGCGCCAATGTGTGTGCTGTGTGCGTGTGTGTTTGAGTGTGTGTAATGACTAGCACAAGAAATAAATAAAAATTTCAAGCAACAAAAACAACAACAACAACTAAACAACAGGCATCTCCAGCTGCTCGCCAGAAAAACAACAAGAAAATAAATAAAATTTCAAATTTGGAAAAAAATATATATGTATGTGCGCACAGTTAGAGGAAAATTCCTTTCTTGCTTTGCATTACAAACTAATTTCGCTGTAAATACGTAAACCACAAAATGTGTAAGTGCTAAGGCAGCCAACAACAACAACAAAAACAACAGCAGCAAACATCATCAGAGCAGCACCACCGCCACAACCCTCCCCCTGCTCTCTGATCTCTACCACCTGCCCACGCAACGCCAATGAAAGTGAGAGCGCGCGCCTCTGTCAAAGCAGCAGCAGGAGCAACAGCCAACAAAAAAATTATAATAATATACTAAAAATACTAAATAAAAGAAGCAAAAAAAGAAAACATTCATAACTATTGCCCGCTTCTCTATCTCTTTTGCCCCGTTCTGCCCCCTGTTCATTTTGCTGGCCAGATAAAAAAAAAATCAAAGTTTTGCGCAAAGGAACGCAGAAGAAAAAAAAGTTCTCTGCAAATGCATGTAAAAACAACAAAAACGAAATTTATACGAAAAACAGCGAAGAACAACAAGAAAATTGAAGAGAGAGTGAGGTGCGAGAGCCAAAAGCAGAGGCAAAGGCAAAGCCAAAGTAAAAGCAATAGCACTCGATAAAAAGTTATTAGCAAAAACATAAATACGTAACTTGCTCTCCCATTCTCGCCTCTTTCTCTATCTCACTCTCTCTGGAAGTACACAAGGGCTGCCCAACGCCAACGCGCCTACCCTGCTCCCTCTGTGTATATGTGTCTGTGTGTGTGTGTGGGAGTGTGAGCGTGTGAGAGTGGGCAGAGACAGAACGAACGGTAGATAGGTCAGTGGCAGTGGGCGGCCTAGCAGCAGCAGCATCCGCAGCTGTGGCAGCTACGCCAACGCCAGCATCAACTTCAATTTGAAAAGGGCAGGTAAGTAAGGCTAGCTGCCGCTATATGATTAAAGCTCAGTTTTTTTTTATTTTCTTGTTATGGCCTGCAGCATGTCCTGCACCGTCTCCGAACTGCCCAGCGGCTGTCGACTGCGCGGCATGACTGCCAATTCACAGAACGCTGCGGCGAACAACGGTAACGGCAACGGTAATGGTAACGGTGATAGTATTGGCGCTGGCAGTGCTTTAAGCTCAACAGCGGGGAGCGGGATAGCACCATCGGGCACAAATACAACGCTGCCGGGCAGCGGTAGCGCCACATCGAATGTACTGCAGGAATCAAATGCGCCGCTGCAGCGGCCGCAGTCGCAGAAGCCGTGCTGCTTTTGTTGGTGCTGTTGTTGTTCCTGCTCCTGGTGAGTATTACAGCTTAACAACACACACACACACACAGCACACAGGTTGCAATCTTTCGTTATATTGGATCTTACATATTTATTTTTCTTTCAACTAAATCTATTTCATTGCCGCCTGCGCCACGGGTCGTCCAACCACAACAACAGGGCTAAGTGGTAAGTTCCTAGGCAAACACACACAAACACACAAGCACACATCGGCACATCAGCACACACGCACCCACGCAGTCAGGGGCATTGCCTGATTTCAATTTGCTTACAGCTGGCAATGTCATGCTAGGCGAATAGTAAAAGCTCGCTCTTTTAGTCTTCTTTCTCTCGAACGCGCGCTCTCTCTCATTATCTCTCTCTCTCTCTTTCACTTGCTATTTCCAACTTCCAAATTTTTCATTCACAATTTTGGCAGCGCCAAGAAAGCTTTTCTGTGTTGCCCGTTTTTAAAATCACATCAAACGATATCATGCTGCTGCTGCTTTGAAAATATTGCAATTTTTCGTGAATGAAATTGAAAGCTGTCCTTGGGTGGCCACTTATTTTATACCCCCACGCTTTTTATACTATGCTTTGTTGCTTTTGCTGTTCATTTATACGCATTTAATCAAACAAGTACTTTGTGATTCACAAATAAGCTACAAACAAATTACAAACATACATACATTCGCATATTATTGACTAGCTGTCCGCTGTCCAAGCGAGAATAAACAGATAACGAACTTTAATGAGTTCTAGTGTACGTAGCGAACATGTAAAGCTTACCTGATACGGTTCAATCAAATTCATACGTGTGTCCAGTTTAAAAGTGATAATAAAAAAAATGCATTTATTAACTATTAAATATAGTATTATCTACTATATTCATACATACATACTTATATATACTTAATGAAAAGCAACGAACAGACAGCGAACTGATCGCAAAGCTTTCATAATTATAGGCCTGAAAGGGCACATGGCTTAGGAAAGCTTGAAGCTGAAAAGTCAAGCCAATAATTAAACTTTTAACATTTGAGAAAAGCGTATTATTTAGCGTAGAATATCCAAACATATGTGCAAAGGTTTATATCCAAAGAAATGTGCTTTTGATTAAACTTTGTTGAGTAAAAGTTTCGAGGCCTATTAGTCTATTTCTCTGCTTCTTACACACTGAATTGCTGCCAAGTCCATTCAACAGCTTTCTAAGCAGATCGTGCAGCTTTCAAGCTTTGTGTCAAACCAGCACAAATTTGCTGAGCTTTTAGTAATTAAGAGCGCAGGTCGCAAAAGCTTTCCAAAGCAGCTGAGCTTTAGGCTTTACTGAAAACCAGAAACTTTAATAAGTTGAAGCCTTAAACCGATAAACAGGCAGACCTCATTACTCACAACTTTCAGACAAACCAAAAACATTATAAGAACTGCAAAACACATTCAAAAAGCTCTAATTCTTAGTATAATATACAATCAATAAATTTTATTATTAAACTAACACTAAAGTTATACACAAAAGATTAATTATAGTATTGTCATTTTTAACCCATTTCTCGATTTTTTTTACAGTCTTGCCATCAAGAATGCCGATGAAAATGCGCCCACCAAACGTGATCTCGTTAATGCCGAATTCCTAGATGGCGATCAGTAAGTTGAGATATCTATTAAAAAATTAATCACAAAGTTAGATAAGAATATTAATTAATATTTTGCTATTCCAACAGACCCACATTAGAAGAAATACGTAGTTGGGGTAAAAGCTTTGATAAACTAATGAAGAATTCGAGTAAGTTAAATCTTAACAATTAAAGAATTTATTTAAATCACAACAACTTTATTTTCAGATGGTCGCAAGGTATTTCGTGATTTTCTGCGTAGTGAATTTAGCGAGGAGAATATATTATTTTGGCTGGCCTGTGAGGAGCTTAAAAAGGAGAACAGTGCCGATGTTGTGGAGGAGAAAGCGCGTCTGATATACGAGGATTATATATCGATATTATCGCCGCGTGAAGTATCCTTAGATTCGAGAGTGCGTGAGATTGTTAATCGCAATATGATTGAGCCAACGACCCATACATTCGATGAAGCTCAAATACAAATCTATACGCTAATGCACAGAGACTCATATCCCAGGTAAGTAGAAAGGATACCTTATTAAAATAGTGATATGTATTAATTATTTAATATTTATTTTATAGATTCCTAAACTCGCAAAAGTTCAAGACACTCGCTCAAATGCAAGACAATTCGAATGCCGGCTCCAATGCGGATAGTCCCACTTAGATGTTTATGTTAAATGTAATTGTGCTGTGTTGAAACATTTTTTTTTTATTTTTTTTATTATTTTTTTTAACGTTTAACTTAAGTATTTTCATTGCTAATCCTTAAAAAAGCAAACTGCGTTCGCTGTTGTCGCTGCCCTAAGCCTTACAAAAACGCTGCAGTTAATAAAGCAATATGTCATACTAATTAAAAAAAAAAAAAACAAAATAATAGATATATTCCAATTTGCGTGTACCAAAGAGAGAATTATTACAATGAAAAGACAGCAAATAATAAAGGACGAAGGCAGCAGCAGCAGCTGAATCGCAAAAGGATTCAAACAAAACAAAAACTTAGATAATATAATGCATTATGTGAAACCGATTCCTTCTTTACAATGTTCTAGTCGTTAACAAACCAAAAAACAAAAAAAAACAAAAACCAAAAAACTAGGCAATTTATAAAAAATTAGTTGTTAAACAATACAAAACATAAATCGAAAGAAAGAAACCAAAAACTTGTTCAGAATTTGGGCTAAGATAATGATAACACACACACAACAGCAACATGCAACATGCAACAAGCAACAAGAAGCAGCATTTCTAGAAAGTTTACTTAATGCACTTAAGTTTATACCATATTTATATATTGTACAATCTTTAAGTGCAGTTGTGTTGTGTTGTCTATATCCCCAAAAAAACCAAGCGAAACAATTAGCATACTATATTGTAATAATTGTTATAAACTAAGACGTATTAATCAAATTGATAAAGATATATAAAAAAAAAACAAGAAAATCTTTAAACGCAAATACTTTTTCCAAGAACAAAACTAAAAACAAAAAACAAAAAAAAACCAAAAACAAATGCAACATTTTTAAACGTATTACTTACATTTATACTTACTTGTATGTAAACTTAATTAGTTTTGAAAACGTTTTAGATCATATATATAATACATAATACATACAATACCATATATGGATAGCAACATCGAAGCATTCTGTAAATACAAATACAACAACAAAATAATACATAAAAAACCAAAAAATGAAAATAAATTTAGCAATTTTTAGATACGAGTGCGATATGACATGACATTGAAGTTCGTTAGATTCGAAATCAAGAATTAATAAAAGGAAATACTTATGTACTTAACATATTTATATACACATATATATAATTACTTATATATATATATTTTTATTTCAATGTCAAACAAACAAAATGTTCTTATAATCGATCTTCAAACGGCATACTAAATAACCATGTATGCATTACTAAATATATATACATATATATATAAATATGATTTTGAAATCGGAAACCAAAATAAAACGTTTCGCAATATCACTGCCAACTCCGCAAGAGATATATCATATATGTATATATATAACCATTATATATATATGTATATGTATCCAAATATATATATATATACATATATAAAAAAAAAACAGTTGCGTTTACTATCCGCACATGCACACACACAAACACATTTAATACACACCTACACACACACATACACTGGCAACTGCGGTCTGGACTTATCAAGATGATAATACTCCAAATTAAAAAAAAAAATGAAACCCTAACTATACATTGTCCCCCCAAATTCACATGCTTTAGGTGCGCTAGTTTTTCTGCATTCAACATTCAACAGTATTAACCTAATGAGGAAAAATTTTCGGCTGTGTCGAACTTTAAATACCCTTGCAGAAATATTAAGTTCTTTATATCATTGTAATTTCGAAACTATAGCTTTTCCAATTTCCAGCAAAATTGCAAGGTTTCTATATTAGTTTTAATGATAATAATAAATGAGCAAATTTTATGATTGTCTTTAAAGTCTTAAATTCTAACAAATTTGCATTTCTATATCTTCAGATTCGATTTTCATTGAGTTGAGAATTCGTTTAACTTTTGTTAGAGCTCTAATTGATTTAATGCTTCCTATATATACAAGAATTTCCCTCAAATTCGGTGTTTTAATATCTTTTTCAGAGCTGTATCCATTTATGGTTTCAAACAAAAACTTTGGAAAACGAAAAATTTTACATTTCTCTTAAAAAGTTAACTTTTAAATTAAAGATTGAGCCCAGCTTTAAAAACATAAATAAAATATATTTCTATAATATTTAGAATGCAAATAGATCAGCAAATGTTTTATATACTATATATTTCTATAATATTTGGAATGGAAATAGATCAGCAAATGTTTTAAAATTATTCAAAATAATAAGTTTATTCAAAAAAAATTAATTTGCACAATGGTTTTGAAAAACAACTAAGACAAATTCTCAGATTTCAAAGGTTCAACAAATTACCAACAAATAATTTTAAAAAAACTTCGAAAATAAAAATTTTCTGCCAGGATATTTATTAAGCATTCAAAAAACCGAAACAAATAAGTAAACAAAAAGTGTATAACATTTAAATTTAAATTTTTAGCAAAAAACGTTGTCGAATTAAATTTAAAAAATAATAAAAATATTTAAAAAAAAACTACTTAAAAAAAATAAATAAATAAATATAAAAAAAATAGGCAAAAGTTAACATGAGTACGAATAAATTTGATTGTAGTTTTGAGGCACAACATTTTAAAGCACAAACAAAATTAATTTGTATTTTGAAATTTTGATGCAAACAAAAATATTGTTACCTCAGTTTGAAGCAGAATAATGTTTTTTAGTAGCTATTAGCTAGTTGGTGTGCCTAGTTTTAAATAACAAACACAAGCGCTATATAGTTGGCACACACACACACAGAGACACACAAACACACGCACACACAAGCGGAAATATTGAGTTAGAAATATTAGAAAAAAATCAGAGCATTGATAGAGTTTTAAGCGTCTTCCAAAGCTAGAAAAAATATCCAAACTCGCTCAGCCGCTAAACGATATATCCAGAAACCAAATCCTCCTCAAAAACCCCAATATAAAACCCCCTATATGCCTTAGCTTCAGTTTTTTATATATGCAGTACTAATCCAATAATATAACCATAAAAATAAAAAAAAATATAAATAAAAAATTCGAGAACGAACAGAAAACTTCGGCATGTCGAAGATGTATATACCCTTGCAATAGTCTTCAATTTTCTAGCAATTATTGCTAAGGCAGCTATATAATAAGATCGTCCGATTTAGAGAAAATTTGCTTGAAAATGAAATAAATATTTTGCAGAAAAACTTATTTTTCAACTGATCGTTCCTATAACACCACTATGATATAGTAATCCGATCTGGCTAGCAACGAATCAGTCAGACTGATGGCTATATTGACTCAGCTCGTTATCTTGATCAAGAATATATTTATATATATTTTAAGAAATCGGCGATGTCTTCTTCGCTGCGTTACACACTTAGTGACATTATTATAATACCCTATATTGCAAGGGTATACAGAAAACTTCATTGAATTTACGTCACTCAGGCTGCTACTTGGAATTGAAAATTCGACAACCTTTTTGCATTAGATGGAAATACTGAGCATTCGATAACGATAACATATACGACGATCAATCGTTTTGTTGTCTATCGATAGATTCTCATTTAACCCAAAAAGTCATTTTCCATGCGTTTGTTAACTTAATTTTAGGAAGAAACAACAACAACAACAACAAATGATTTGTTTTGTCTATTAAATAATATTTTATACTATTTTGCAGGTAACATTTTTTAATAAAAACATGAACTATTTTAAGTTTTGTTTTTTAGGTACACAATACACAAACACACACACACACACACATAAATACATATATATACATATATACTATATAATTGTATATGTAATGTACTACAAAACAAATAAATGTAAATGTAATCGCAAAAAAAAACAAAACAAAAACAAAGTATTAGTGAAAAGTTTCGACCAGTTAAAAAAACTAAAACAAAAAAAACAAACAAATAAATTTATTATAAAAACATTTAAACATACAACAATTTCAAATGAATACAAAACAAAAAAAAAAACATGTTTAAACTAAGCATACATTTAGTTTTAAAACTTTAATATATTGCAACAATAAACAACATGAAAATAAAACTGAAATTTAATGAAAATATTTAACAATGATTTTGTTTTTAATTTAAATGTATATTTAAATATAAAATATTATATAAAATATTAAATAATATTTAATTTTCATTTTAATGTGAATTTTACGGCAAGCAGAGTTTGTTTCCTTTTCAAACTTTTGTACACTAAAAAAATATTTAAATATAATTTCCAAATAATTTTTAATTTTAAAATTGTTCAATTCTGATTTGTCAGGAAAGATTAATATTTTAGCAAAATATAAAAAGTAAAAAAATTAAAAAAAAATATTTAAAAAAAAAATTGCCAAATGACCTACATATTGTGTGATTTCAGAATTATTAAATTTTTGCTGATTTCATAATTTTTCAATTTTGCTGGTCCAGATGTTCTATGAAATATTGCATTAGGTACATATGTACATGTGATTTTCTTAAAACTTTGGCTTATTCGGATTACCGGAAAACATTTAAATTTAATCTATATGCGAAAATATTGCCAAAAAAACGAGCTGCAAGAAAATCGGCTCAGTTTTGACAGAGTTTTGATACATAGTTGTTTATTTTACATAGTTTAATTATTTTATACCTTAAAATGAAAAATACTCAGAAAGTACTCATATTAAGGGTATGCAATCAAAAAGTACTCATACAAAGGGTATGCACTCAAAAAAGTACTCAATGTAAAGCTCTCATATGACATATGATGAAACATAACTGTAGTTAGCTGTAACTAAAAACATTCAATTTTCAATTCCCATTTGCAGTTGTTGTACAGTATGGAACACCCTGTAAATGAACTGGCAGAAAAGACGGCAAAAAGCACACTGAGCAAACAGTCGGTACCGTCCACACGACAAAGCGTTGATTTTGCTGCGGCTGCCGTTGACGTTGCTGTTGTTGTTGCTGTTGTCGTAAGGCGGCGTCGGAGTCTGTGCCGTCGGCTACATGGCATTCATTTGTGCTACATGCATAACTATTTTACGTATATGTATGTGTGTGCTTGTATGTTTGTATGTTATTTTATTTTTTTCTCTCGGTATGCGTGCGGCGCACAACTCTCAACCTCTGGCTCTACCTGGTGCCCAACTGCACTACCACTTTCACAATGCGCGCTGGCGCAGTCGAAGCCACTGCCGCCGCCGCAGCAGCAGAAACAAAAGCAACAAGCAAAACAAAAAAAAAAACAATCGACGACGGCATGTTCGAAAGTTCGAAAATGAATGCACGCCACAAAATGAACAGAAAAGCTACAAAAGCGCAAAAAGCCAGGGCCGGTTCAGGCAGCAGCAGCAATAAGGCTTTAATGCTATACAATTGACGCCCCACTTTGGCGACTCTGTCTAGTATGCGCGCGCCTGTTATTATGTGTAGGCGCTTTAGTTTAGACACAAACCAATTTCGAACAAGTTCGTTGCCTAAGTCTTTGGTTATTGCAGACAAAATAATAACTACGTACCTGGCACCGTCGCACCGCACTGCGCTGCGTCTCTGCCTACCAGTGCGCACTAGAGTTATGCAGGTGCACGCACACACAGGCACACAGGCACAGGCAAGGCGCAGGGACAAATGTACGCACAGACAGACACAACTTCTACCTGTATGCGTGTCTGTGTTGCCAGTGTAGAGACAGACAGCAACATCGATTCGATGAATTTGCTGCTGCTGCTGCTGCCGCTACTGCTGTGACAGCGACGCCGACAGCGACGCTTGGCTCGCTCAATATCAGTTACGAAAGAGATGAAACCATAAAAAGCAATAATAATCGAGCAACATGCACGCGCTCTCACACATACACTCACCTGTGCTCGCATACACATATACGCTGGCAACGCACACACACAAGCAGCGACAGCACCTTGCACACACACACAAACAGATAGATGGCGTCAGCAGAGACTGCGCAGTAGCTGGCCGCGCAACAGAGCAGCAGCAGCAGCAGCAACAACAGCAACACAGCCACATTCAACAGTTGAACAATCTCCAATTGACTCTTTGGGCATTATAGCCGAGCTCAACGTTCATCCGCGACAAGTTTTTCGTGCCTTTCGTGCAGGCGAGTTACACATTTTTCGCTTTGGCTCTACAAAAAGCGTTAACTTACATTTAAAACGCAAAAATTATTAACAAACAAATTTCGCCAGCCAACAAACAGTGAAAACTCTGCAAATAAAAATAAAACAACAACAAATAAACATAATTTTAGTGAAGAAAAGAAGAAGAAGAAAAAAGAAATACACATAAATACATAAAAGATACGAAAATATAAAACGAAAGAAAAAGAATTCATACGCGCGCGTGTATGTGTGCGTGTGTGTGTAGTCGCTATTTGTATGTGTGTGTATCTGTGTGTGCGTGTTTTGTGTGTATGTGTGCCTGCCGTGTCTGCTGAGCGCGCGCGTGTGTGCGTGTGTGTGTGTGAGCCAAAGCGAGACGCCATCAAAGCTGAGCAACAACAGCAGCAGCAGCAGCAACAGAAATAAAATTCATAATAAAAATAGTGATTAATAACAAAAGCACAAAGCAACAACAGCAACAGCAACAACAATAATATTAAAAAGTAAAGCGCCAGAAAAAGCGCGTAAAGTATTTTAATTTAAATACTTAAAATACTAAAACAACAAAAAAGGCGCGCTCACAATGAAAAATGTATAAACAGCTAAACGAAGTGCAAAAGCAGCAACAACAACAAAAACAACAACAACAAAGAGTCGCGCATCCGCCACCGCCAGCGCCGCCCCCGCATGCTACGCAGCCGTGTGTTTCGTGTTCGTCGTGGCAATTAAAAAGTTTTATGCAAAATACGCAAATCAAATGTTAATGCTGTGTGTGTGTGAGCTGTGACTGTGTGTGCGTGTGTCTGTGTGTGTTTTTTGTGTCTCTCTATGTGTGTGTGTGTGTACAAAATGCACAAACGCCCGCCAGCAGCAACAGCAGCAACAACAAGAGCTCAACGCGGCCAACAAACAGACCAAGGAGTCGCACATTAGAAGCTCAAAAGCCACAAAGCCCCAAAAGCAAAGGCCCGCAGCCCGCAGCCAGGCTTTAAGCCAAGACGCAAACCAACAGCAGCAGCGCAGCAACAAAAGTGGCGAAAGGTGCACCCACCAGCAACAACAACAACAACAACAATAACAGAAAGAGCGTACCACACATACGTTACACGCTTACGTTAACGTCAACATCAACGCTTACGTTACGTACTTGCCCGCCCGCCTCCCCCTCGCCCAGTGATAGCGTGCCATAGAGAGAGAGATCCTTAGAAATTGTAGTGCCAAATTCCATATACATACATACATACATATATACAAAACCTACACGCATACATTTTTACCTGGCAGGCACACCAGCTGCTTAAGTATGTAAGTACAACAACTACACGCGAAGTAATTATAAATGCATAAAATGCAACACTGCGCGGCTCTAAGCCAGGCTTAACAGCGCAACTGTCGGCGACTGCGACAGCGACATCAATAAAAGCCAAATATAAAGCACCCTGTAAGGTGCGCAGACATTGCTTGCCAGTGTTGTCAAGATTTATAACTGAAATATAACAGCATTTTTATGCAAAATAGCAGCTGACATTGAAATGTTTTTTTTTTTTTTAATTTGCCAACAATTAAGCGTAAACAACTATAAAGCAAGATTTTTAAAATGCAGAATATTCTAATTCTTTTTAAAATTATTTTATCAATCAAACAATTACACAAATGTTTTTAAGTCGTGTGTCTGGTACTTTGACAAAAATAAAGGAAAAATCTAATAAACTCAATATAATAGTATATTGAAATTGACATAACAAAATTATATTCATATAGTCTGAAATATTTAATATTTTTTCTTTACTTTAATCAAACCTTCAATCACGGGATTTTACACATCAATATGTTATGCAAACTTAATAACTACTCCCTAGGAGTTATAAATAAAATAAGTTTAAAATAATTTTATTATTATAATTAAATAATTATGTTAAGTAGCTTACTACTCAATCAAAAAGTAATTAAAATAGTTTGCACTTAGCTTTTATAGATACGGAAGTCAGTAAAAATATATAGACATGGCAAGATCAGCTCAAAAATTTTTGCAATTCATGGTAATCAAATATATAAACTTTTCAAAGCCTTAAAATGCTTGCTTCAAATATGGGAACAATTTAAATATATCCTTATTATAATTTTCTTTAATTAAAGGACGAGTTCATAATCGTTTGTTCTAAATTTAATGTTATCGCTTTACCAAGTCTATATAATAGCTAAATAAGCTACTCAATCATATCCCTAGAAAATTAACTAAATACTTAGATAAAATATAATAAATTAACATAATATTCATAATATCTTATTTAATTAAACACAGAAAACACAAATATTTAAATAATTAGCTAAAAACAGTTGACTTTTATATAAAAAAAGTCAGTTTGTCAGGCAAGTTCAATAGCTATTTAAAATAGCTAGATTTAGCGTAAAAATTGCCAAATTGACAACACTTGTCAACTTCGCAGCCGCATTGGTAATAGGCAATAGTGTTGGTAACAATGCGCAGCAGCCGCTTAGAGAGTGTGACAGAGTGCGAGAGCGTGAGCGCGAGAGACAGAGAGGGAAATAAAGAGTCAGTTGCAGAGCACAAGCGAGCTGAGCTGAGCGGCGGCAGCGAAAAGGGATCAAAAGGTGTCTGTGGCTGTGTGCGTGTTTGCGACTCTGCCGCTGCTTGATGTTGCTGCTGCTGCTGCTCCGCTGTTTGCTGCCAGCGTCTCAGTTGGCTTTGTTCGAAAATCGATGTTGTTGGCCGTTTGTATTTTTTTTTTTTTTTTGATTACGTTTTCTCGTGGCTTTTCGTATCGCGTTTGGTCTGCGACTTCGTTGACTTTGGCTTTGACGCTGTTGTTGTTGTTCTTTTCTTTGTATATTATTTTTTTTTATTTTTATTATGTATTATTCTTTATACTTTTTGTTAGTGGTCCGCACATTGATGATGGCGATCAATTTGGGGCTGCGATTATGGTACAGTAAAATGAACAACGTTGTCGTG
Organism: Hirtodrosophila alboralis; assembly: GCA_035043045.1. NCBI lineage: Eukaryota > Metazoa > Arthropoda > Insecta > Diptera > Drosophilidae > Hirtodrosophila > Hirtodrosophila alboralis. Next base: position 2,161,519 of record JAWNNH010000195.1, on the reverse strand, counting down.
TTGTTGTCGTTGCCTTGCGTTAGCCACTACGCAGCGCACGCACACATACATACATACAATGACACTCACATGTGCACGTCAGCCAACTTACAAACAAACAAACACACACACATATGTATGTACATACATACGTACATACAAGCACTCGGGGCACACTTAACCCACACAAAAGCCACAGCGCGCCAAAGGGTAGCAGTGTAGAGCAGAGGAGTGGGGACAGGGGGAGCAGCGCTCGCTGCTTACTTCGTGAGAGAGTTATTTTATTTTCGTGTTCGTGTTAACGTTTATTGTTTTTCTTTTCTTTTCTGCGTTTTTCTTACCTTCTTCATGGCTCTCAGTCTTTTGCGTTTCGTCTCCTCATCTCTGCATCATCTCCTCCTCATCTCACCTCATCTCTCTCCTCATCTTTACTTCGCGTAGTTATTGATGCCCGGCTCTGACCGATGGGTTAGGGTTAGGTTCGTATATTTCATGTCTTTTGCTATCTCTCAACAGGGTGCTCATGTATGTATATATGTTTGTATGTAACTATGCATGTATATTTTATTCACAATCAAATGACTTTTTTTTCCTCTTCTTCTGAGTCTAAATTATGTCAAATCTTGATGGGATTTCAAATGGTATTGCTTTGAACAGATTATTCCTCTATTCTTAGACATTTGGAGTTTTGGTTAAGTTTAATACCCATAGACATTGATAGTGCCGTAGGCGTTCCACTTTTTTTTTTTTTTTTGAAATTTTATTGAAAGTAGCTTAAAGATCAATTTTCTAAATTGAATAAATTAAAATGTGATATTATTTACATTTTGTGCTAACTATCATTAGGTGTAACCTTAGGAAATGTAATATACATTTTTAGTTAATTGTAATTTGGTATTTTTCGAATTTTTAAATTATTTATTAGTATTGAAAAAAAAAAATTGGAAATATAGGAAAATTAATATATATTTTTTATCAATTGTATTTTGGTATAAATTTCCTATATTCTCCAATTATTTTTTCCATTACTAATAAATAATTTGAAAATCCAAAAAATACCAAATTACAGTGGATTTAAAATATATATAATATTTCCTAAAGATATACCTAACAATTAAAAAAATAAGTTGGAAGCATTTTACGTTCTAAAAACTTTTAGTTGGGATTGCAGGATGGCTCAAAATAATATTAAGACGACCAGTTGGAATACATTTCGGATAGAGCAAAAATAGGAAAAAATTCTTGTATTTTGCAATCATCTCTATATAAAATTCAGTAAAAACTTCCTTGGCCGATAATTTTTTTTGTATTCCAGAGGACATAGATAGTTAGGAACCGATCTTATTTTAGGCGGAGATCTGTAGTACAAGATTTTCATATTGAAATGATTAAAGTAACACTTTATATCAATGAATTGGTATTTTGTATTGTATTTTGGTATTTTTCGTATTTTAAAATCTTAAAATATCTTTGAATAGTAATGGAAAATATAATTTGGTATTTTTTGGAGAGAAAAATTATTTAATTGAAATGGAAAAAAATTGTGATAAATTCAAGTAAAAATTTTTAGTTGCGATTTGAAAGTCGGAGGATGCTTCAAAATAATAAATATATAAATAAATAATATGGAATACATTTCGAATGGAACGATATGGAAATGAATTTTATGTATTCCTTGGTTATTCAGTAAAAGCTTTTTTGGCGAATAATCTTCATAATCCCTAAGACTTGTGTAGATAGTTCTTATTTTAGGCGGAGTTCTCTATAGTACATGATTATCAGCTAGATATAATATGTTTTGAAATGATTAAAGTAAACTTTAAGTAAACTGCAATACTTTAAATCAATGAATTGATAGTATAATCTATTCAGAGCACTTTTAATCTATCAATTTCCGTGCAAGTACACAAAAGTATCTTAATCTTTAAAAAATAAAAAAAAACACATTATTTTTTTAAGTCCAGATTTTAAGACTGTTTTGTTTTTAGAACACAGCTCTTGAAAGTATCTAAAGAAAAACCCTGAACATTCTCTTTCGTTTAAGCCGCATATCTTGATAGCCTGAGGGCCTCTTTGAAGTCAGCTTTGTGGTCACAACTTTGTTAGGAGATTGACCCGATTTCCTGGCCAAAACTAAAGTAAATAGTGTTGGCCGTAAAATTGAATCAGTCAGCTGCTGCTTAGTTGATGTCATTTTAATTGTTTCCTAATTGCTTGAACAACTTTCTACGCAATCTAGTCGCATTAAGAATCTTTGACTTTTTTTGCAGCCACGTGCCGGACAGGTCTCTCTCTCTCCGTCTCTCTCCATCTCTATATATCTTCTCATCATCAACATCATCAATATTGACCGGTTTACCCGGAGTGTACCCCTACCAAAGTTGTGTGCATTGTGTGTGCCAAAAACTAGTCTACATGACACTGACCTCACCTACTAACGGAACCAGCATTGGACTCCATGATGATGTTGATGATGATGATGAGGAGTAGGAGGAGGAGCAGCAGCAGACACGATCTCAGACTGAGACTGACACTATACACTATACACTCGAACCCGAGCCGGTTCACTGACAAAAAAAATAAAAAAAGAAAACAAGTTTATCCACATCCCCAAAGAGACCAGGCCAGGCAGCCTCCATGAACTTTGCGCGGCGCTGTGGGGCAAGGGAGGTAGGGTAAAGGCAGTTTTTGGTGGCGTATTTTTTTTTTTTTATCAAACAATAACTGGGCAGCGTGTTGTGTGTGGACGTGCCACCTGAATCACCTGAACCTGGTCGTCGGGGGCAGGCTGAGCTGCTGCCCGAACCAGAAAGTCAGGCATCAGCAACTTCTGGATTAGGTCAAGGATTGGTGGTAGTGTTTAGTCTCGACATGACTCGTTGTTGTTGTTTGGGCCTGGTACCGGGTACTACTTACTACCGGTACCTGTTCTAAATAACAACAACTTGTTGCCTCACTTTTGTTGTTGTTGCTCGTTGTTCGTTATGTTTTGAAAAACTCCCTCGAAAACATGTTTCTTGTTGTGTTGTGTTGTGTTTAGTTCAAACTGATTCTGGAACTGGAATTTGGTATTGTGTATAATGATGGAAACTGCAATTGAAATCGAAACTGGACTATTTCATTCACAGCATGGAACGGTTTGGAACGGGTTACAGCCGAGGGAATGTTGTTGGAACGTGTTTGTTTTTTTTCTTCTTACACCCATTAAATAGTATAAAAGGGCGTCATAAAACTGTGCATGTGAATGTAACAGGCAGGGGGAGATATCTTTGATTCTATACATCTCTGAAACTATAGTATAGAGTATATATTTATGTAGTCTTGATCGGCATCAATTGCCTGTTTGCCTGTGAAATTTTAGAAACGATAGGATACTGAATAAAAATTTCTTTTTGCTATCGATACCAACTCCTTTATCACCAGAAAACAATAAAAATAATTATCGGGTAAAAATTTTAAAGTTAAAGTTTTAGTTTGGGTTCAATAATTTGTTATTTAAATTGCAAAAATAAAATGCATTTTATTTCTATACTGTTTTTTTTTAGAGCATAGAGCACCTTTTCATAGAGCATCAATTCTCCGGAAAATCTAGATTGTTTATATTTTTAGGATATCTCATATGCGTTATTTTCTCAATACATTTTCAATATTAAATTAGATCTTTTCATAGAGCATAAATTCTCCGAAAACTCCAAATTGGTGAAATTGTTGTTCGGTTTAGATTTGGCACAAGTTTCCGAATTGTAATAATTTTTTGTCTGTACTTCAATTGAACTGCTTGAAATACTGATCTGCACTGCTTGACTTGCAAGTGTATAGCATTCAGTATGTTTGCTTGCTGCTTTCGCACTGCATACAGGGTGTTCCTTAGTCTGTTATGCCCGCCTCTAGCACACTTGTTTTTTTCTGATATTTTTTTTTATTTTTTTTGGTTTTATACTTGTGTTTAATTTTCACACAAAGCACCGTTTGCTGTAAACAAAACAAAACAAAATACAAATAAGGCACACACAAGAGACGAGGGCTGCGCAACGTTGGCAGCGCTGCGAGCGTCAGCTGGCGCTTCTGCTGCTGCTGCTGCTGCTGCCTGTTGCTGCTTCTCTGCTGCTGTTGCTGCTGCTTCTTTCCACCTGTTGTTGCTGTTGTTGTTGATGTGATGAGTTATGCAGTTACACGTTTGACATTTGCGAAGGAGTCAAACTAGTTCGACGGGCACGTGTGCAGCTTTTGTTTGTGCCCGCCCTACCCCCGCTATGTGCGCCGTTAGTTCGCCTGGTTCCTCTATGCCTTCTCGTTCTCACACACTCTCTGTACCCCTCTCTCTCTTTCTTTCTCTTTAGGTTTCTGTTTCTTTTACTGCTTATGTTTGTTTGCATGTTTGTTCGTTTTGTTTGTGCGCTTTGCAAATCGTTCAACTCAACAAAAAAAAAGAAAAAAAAACAATAACTCAGCGTCTCATCGTCTCGTCGCGACTTTTGAACTCGTTCCTATTCCATGTTCCGCTTTATTTTTTGTTATTGTAGTTAAGTTTTCGGGGGGCACGACTGAAACGTCTTGAGAATTGTGGGAGTTTATTGGAAAAGCAGCTTTTAATGCTTTGTTATTATAGGAATAATTTAGTTTTGAAACATTTTTATATTTTTCTTTAGCGTTCATCATATTTAGAATGTTTTACATATCATTTGTTGCTGTGTAAGAACTAACGGAATTTAATTCAAGCTGTTAAAAGCTTTCGCGAGCTACAGAGCTTTCTATGCAAAAGCTTTGCAGCTGGAAGGTAATGGAAAGCTCCGAGACCAAACTTCCACTCTTTATTACAATAAATCCTCTTTGGGAAAGGAATTTGGCAAATTTATTGTAAAGCTTCTGTAAATAATGTATTTTATGACTTAAGGAAAGAATTCTATTTATCCACTTCAAATAATTTTTTTTCTTTGATAATTCTATAAATATAGAGTTGTTTTTTCTAGCTCAAAAGTAGCTATAAAGCATAAAAGCTGTGTATTATTCTCGCTTTAAAGCTAAAAAGCTGCTAAATTATGTTTTTTTTTGACTTAAAGAAATAATTCTATTATTATTTTCAAATAATTTTTTTTTTGATAATTCTTAAAATAATCAATGTATTAAGTTGTTTTTTCTAGCTCAAAATAAGCTATAAAGTAAAAAAAAGTAAAAGCTCTGTATTATTCTCGCTTCAAAGTCTAAAAGCTGCTGCTTCAAAAGCTCTCTCCAGCTCTCTCTCTATTCTAAGCTTAAAGCTTGCGCATTCAGGATCATTAAACAAGAAAAAACCTTGTTTTCAACAGAATTTAAATCATTTTAAAAACTTTAATTTATTAATGCTTATGTAATAATAAAACTAATAAAATTCTTTTCTACTTTTATTTAATTTCAGCTAATTACAACGATAAAGAAGCTACTTGTTGTTTTGCAAGTTCCTTAGTGCCATAAAATGCAATATTGAAACGACAACAACGACAACAACAACCACAACAACTACAATAACAACAACAACAAACAAACAAACAACAACAAGTGCCTTCATTAAAAACGTGATAGTGATATTAATAATGTTTATATACTCATAACTCCAAACAAAGCTTGCCAACAACAATAAAATCATACGAATGCCTGCAACCGATGCCTTCAGCTTTAAATTTAACATTAACTTTAACCTCAGTTTAAAGTCTTGGCTCAATTAGAGTTTCCATTCCGCATTCCAACTTGGCAGAGATCCAGATCGTAAGATCCCGAGATCTTTTTGCATATAATGTCCACATCTACCGCCACGACGAGCGTTATACAATCTAACGAATTGTCGCTGTCCGGACACGGGCACGGCCTATCGCACGGACACGCCCATCATACGCACACACTGCATCCACACACGCACACACATCGTTTGGGTGTGGGTGTGGGCGTTGGCGTGGGCGTAGGCGTTGTGGGACATCTTAGCGACGCCTCACTGTCACCCATACAACAGGGCGCCAATATTGTGGCCAGCAGCAATAGTTCACCCCTGGGTCAGAACGGTGTACCACTGTTGACCACAATGCACCGATCCCCAGACAGTCCACAGCCGGAGTTGGCAACGATGACAAATGTGAATGTCCTCGATTTGCATACAGATTCGTCCAAGTTGTATGACAAGGAGGCGGTGTTTATCTATGAGACGCCCAAGGTGGTTATGCCACCGGATGGCAGTGGCGGTGGTGTTGGCGGTGGCGGCAATGGCGGCTCGAATGGTGGCCACGATGATGGTCAGGTGATTGATGCACGCATTGCGGCCCAGTTGAGCACACAACATTTGGCAGCACCGCCACAACAAACGGAACATCAGCCATTGGCCAAAATCGAATTCGATGAGAATCAAATAATCCGCGTCGTGGGACCAAATGGTGAACAACAGCAAATCATCTCGAGGGAAATCATCAATGGAGAGCATCACATCCTGTCCAGAAATGAGGCTGGTGAGCATATACTCACACGGATTGTCAGTGATCCATCGAAACTGATGCCCAATGATAATGCGGTGGCCACCGCCATGTATAATCAGGCCCAAAAGATGAACAATGAGCATCAGGGCGTTTATCAGACCTCACCGTTGCCCCTGGACGCCTCCGTGTTGCACTATGGCAATGATAATGTCATCAAAACCGAGGCAGAGATCTATGAAGATCATAAGAAACATGCGGCAGCCGGAGGTGGTTCCATCATTTATACCACCTCCGATCCAAATGGTGTTAATGTCAATGTCAAACAGTTGCCACATTTGTCTGGCGTGCCACAGAAGCTTGATCCGGAACTCTATCAGCCGGATAAACACATTGATTTGATCTATAATGATGGCAGCAAGACCGTCATATACTCAACCAGCGATCAGAAGGGTCTGGAAATCTATTCGGGCGGTGATATTGGCAGTTTGGTCTCCGATGGTCAGGTGGTGGTTCAGGCGGGTTTGCCATATGCCACAACCACAAGTGCCACAGGACAACCGGTTTATATTGTGGCCGACGTTGAGGATCATATGCAGGGGTAAGTAATAATACTATAAACTACTTATGATATTATTATATAGTAGATATATTATAGATATAGAATATATTACAACAATAAACTACTTATGATATATTACTATATAGTAGATATGTTATAGATATAGAATATATTGCAACATGTTAGAAAATTTGGTCAAAAATCCGGGAAAAATATGATAAACAGAATTTGCATATAAAAAATATTGTATAAGATATTTATATATATTTTATTTAAGGATATATAAAAGCGATAAAAATAATATTATCTTTTTTATAAATTCTTAATAATTCGCAATCAGCGAAAGATTGATTTTATTCCCACAAAATAGATAATTAAATTAAAAATCGGGTCTGACATGTTCAGGATATAAATGTTATACAAATGTGGTAGAAATATTTAATATATTTAACATATTTAATGCATTTTCTGGTCTAAAAGTTTCTGGAGGAATTTGGTTTAAGAATTTGGAAGAAATATTTAATATACTGAATATTTAACATATTTAACCCATTTGATTACTGGGTTAAGAATTTCAGAATGAAAATTTTATAAGAATTTAGTAGAAATATTTAATATACTGAATCGTCTTATGGGGAAACTTGAAATGAAGTGTATTAAAATAAAAATAAATAACTTTGAAAGAATTATTTCATTTTAATTTAATGTTAAGGCAACTGGACCCTTTTTTTTTTCCTGAACATTAATTAGTATTAAAAATTGTGCTTTAGAAATTGAATTCGATCGATTTTTTCCTAGAATCGATGCTTTTTTAACCAAAATTTATTCATTTATCGATTTGATGTTTAAATTACTTTTGAACTTAAAATTAAAGATGTTTCTTTTAAAAAAGTATTAATATTTTTGTTATAGTTATAGGTTAATATAAGGTTATAGCATTTTTTTTGGTTTTATTCTTATATTGTACTTTGGACAAAACTATGAATTTATTTATAAATATATTCTATAATTATAATTTTATATAGTTTTGGTTGCCTTTCTTTTGTTATTATTGATTTAAATATGGTGAAAATTTCATAATGATCGAATAATAAATAGCGACGTTATTTACTTATAATACCTAAAAAATGTATTATATAAATATTCAATATACAAGAATATTTTATTTAATATATATTTTATAATTTTTTAAATAGAAAAATTTATAAAATCTCATAAATCAACTTATATTCTTTGTTAATTTTTGTATTTTAATTGTTTAACTACATTATTATCGTGGGTAGTTCATTGATTTCATTTGCGTCTGGTAAAGACAACATTCCATAGAGATAAAATATAGTAGAATCTATCGTTTATTAATTGCTCGAATGTAAAATCTTATCATAAATCTTGGCTAATTGTTGACTCTGCAGCTGCAGAGTTGCCACAAGAACATCTTTATTGGCTGTGGCAACAGAGTTTTGGCTGTGCGTCCTTTTAGCTTGAAATGTGGCTTTTTTTTTTACTTTTTTCTTAGTTTTTTATTTTTTGTCATTTGCATTTCTCATGCATTTCGAATGAACCGCTGCGACCGTTTTACTGTTAATTATTGCGATAGCCAACAAACTAACTAACAAGAGCAACAAATACAACAAAATACAACAAATGCAACAACATTTGAACATTGAACGCCAGCGCATTCTGGCGATGGACGAACATTTGGAGACCAAGTGCAATCGCCAGGCAATCCTCAGTCCCAGTCCAAGTCCCCATTCCCAGGGGAATGACAGCTTCCGTTGTAACTGTTTCTCCTATACGTTATTGCAACAGCAACTTGCAACAGCAACAGCAACAAAAAGAAAACTCTGGCATTTGGCGTGCATCGAATCTGCAAGTAGGCGAGCAGGCTAATAATACACAACCAAAGAGTTCTCCACTCGCAGTTGCTGCCTCCACGCGGATGCAGCGTACAGTGGCGTAGCTTAACCCCTTTTTTAGGAGGACCATAATTTTATTGATTAAATTGGGATTAATATCAATGCTTATTTAAATTATATATACACCTCGACTGGAGGTGAGGTTAGGCAGCAGAGTTGATCCTTTGCCTTTTAAACGTCTGGGATTTATGTTTTTGTATTTTAAAACTGAAATTAATTTAAAAAAAATTATATTAATTTCTCTGTAATTTCGCAAATGTCCTAATTAACAATAAATGAAGCTGTTCAATTAAATTTATTTTATAAAATGTTGGAGATTAAATTATAAAATTATTTCATATTAAATAAAAGTTTAAAAAAATCGATTTTGATTTTGTGTCTGTGATTTTCACACTTAATTCCTAAAAGAAATAAAATATTCTTTTTCCTTTATAAAGAAAGAACAATTATTTAAATTCAATTAAAAATTTTTTTTTATTAATTTCCCTGTAATTTGGCAAACGTCTAAATTAACAATAAATGAGGCTGTCCAAAAAAATATATTTTATAAAATTTTGGAAATTAAGTTAAAAAATGGTCTCCTTCTAAAAAAAAGATATAAAAGTATCGTTTTTGATATTGTCTCTGCGATTTTCGCACTTAATTTTTACAAGAAATATATTTTAACAATATTTTTCCTTTATAAAGAAATAACAATCCTTTATGCATAAAAGTATGAAGAAATAGAACTGTTCACATAAATTTATGCTATAAGATTTTGGAAATTAAATTATAAAATTATCTCCATTTAAATGAGAAAGTAAAAAAAATTGTTTTTGATTTTGTGTCTGTGTCTTTGAGTTTCGCATTTAATTTTTGAAAGAAAAATTTAGTTTGAATTTTTTTTCTTTTATAAAAAAATAACCATTCTTTCTGCGTAAAAATATGAAACGATTTCATTTTTTTTGCCTTCCTTTGAATTGGTTTAGATCAAAATCAAAAATTGTTAACCCAAATATCTAAAATTCTGTCTAAATTTAAAAATTCTATCAATATTGATTTAAAAAGAAGCAAAAGCTAGATTTTAAAAAGAAACCTTCTCAAATGATATTTTCAAACTTTGTCAAAATACTGCACATTATAAATGTACTCAACTCCTACCCCCCATTGAATTCAATCGTAACTACACCACTGCCTATCTAAGCCTGCGCTCAGATGGCAATTCATTTTGGAGCAGCCGCCATAGTCGTCATCCTCAACCCCAACCCCATCCTCAATCTGAACCTCATCCTCCATCCTCCAGCCACATCCACATCGTCATCGTCATCGTCGCGCTTTTGGTATGCACAAAGTAATAAAAATTTGAATATAAATTAATCTAATAGAGAACCGTTACGAGTCGAATGAATGCTGTGGCAAAGAAGCTGAGGCCAGCACCTCGAGCAAGGTGTGCTGCCTGTTGCTGCCTCCCGTTGTTGTTGCAACACCAACTAAGTCATCGTCAGCTGAATCTGCATGCCGCAACAGCAACAACAACAGCAACAGCTTCTTTTTCCTCTTCTAACGACGATGGTCATCCTGTTATAGCGGAGGCAGCTTCAGCTGTGCAACATTGCCAGCTTCTCCATGCCTCCATGCATGTTGCATGCACACGCCAAGGTCCATAAATAACGACAAAATTGCGTTTCCGCATATGGTCGCCGCGAACGCCTTGGACAACGCTGGACAGCCTGGACAACCTGGACGCCTCGGACATCTTTGGACACCCTGGACGTCTTTGAATACCCCTGAACACCCCTCTGCACTCCATGGACATCTCTTTCTGACGTTTGGCATGCTGTTTGACCAACGCGCCGAAGACACAAGACTTTGATGGCATTGCCGTTCTTTTGCCTGCTGCATGCTGCCTGGTTGCATTCTAACAAAACGTGCCACATTGACCATTGGCTGGTTGCCTCACGGCCTTAGCCTCAGTCTCAGTCTCAGTCTTCGTCTCGATCTCAACCTCCAACTTGAAGCTTTAACTTCTCTTCCATATGCTTTGCGTGTTGGCGTCCTCTATACATTGGGATGATGTACAGTTTGGGGTTTTTGCCTTGTTTGATACGTTCGATGTGGCAAGCTTCAGTTAACACATTTTTTGCGTATTGTGGTTGCCTAATTTTAATACCCTGTATAGTTAGAAATTTTTAAAAGAGAGTGTTGCAAGCAGAACTTGTATATTAGCTATATATTTGTCAGTTTACAAAATCTCATTGCTCTAGAGTCTAGATATCTGTCTAGTTAGGGTAATAAAATATTGTAAGTTTGTTTTAAACTTAAGATATTACCCAGCAGATATACTCACAAATCGTTATGATCGTATATATCATGATAAATATTTATATAAATACATGTGTAGCACAAATGTGTATTACAGAAAATTAAATTTTTTTTTATGACAGTCAATTTTATATGCAATTTTCTATCTATAAAATAGATTTAACTGCTTCACAAGTCACATACATATTTAGTTTTAAGTATCTACTCAATTTATATTAGTACATAAAATTATTAGCTAAAAATATGACTAACAAAAATTGACAGCTTCACTCTCTGATATAGTCTCTAAAGTGTACCTAAAGGGAAAGTCCCTAAATAGCTAAAGGAATTTGATTAATTCATGGAGAAAACTCTATAAAATTTGTGTTAATTCTGACTCCATTGAAATAGATTAATCGTAAATAATCTAATAATCTAATCGGAAAAACCAACCTCTAAAAAAACACCATTTTAAAGGCTCTGGGAAGTGTCTTAAATCTGCTGTTACAACTTCTGTAAAATGTTCTATTAAAAAGGAATAGTATAAAAGTTTTAAGCCTGCTCTAAAAATAAATATGCACTAAGCACTTTCGGTTCAAATAGAGTCTTTTTATTGATTAATAGAGTATGCTAATAGGATATTTATTAGTCGTGCAGGCTTACTCACTTTTAAAACGTCTTTAAGTCGATAAAATTTAGCTAAACAACTTTTTTTCATTGTCAACTAAATATGCACTAGAATTTATACAATTTAACTATAAGAATTGCATTCTATATCTTTATTAACAACTAATGCTTACAGGGTATTTATTGGTCGAACATATATCCCTTTCTTAAACCAACTTAAGCCTCATATCATGGATCAGTCAGTGTTGACCTTTTGTCGCTGTTGTTGTCGCTTTTTTCTTAGCTTTAAATTTTAAAATCCTTTCGCCAAAGTGCCTGTCAACCAACATGTCCTATATCGAGTTGGGAAACCCTCAACGATCGTATAAATAAGCTGCTTACTAGGCTTACACTGTGCTGCAAGTTTAAAGCTCTCTCTCTCTCTCTTTTAAAAGCTTTGATGAAATGTCAAGGCATTTATTTGTGACGAAAGCTTTGCTTAACGTTGTTAGCCCAAAGCGTTTTTTTTGTTTTTTTTTTATTTTTATATTATTATAAGTAAGCGTTTATTGGCCATATTATTCGGTTAAGTGCAAAGCAATGTACGATTACAACGATTAAACACAGATACAGATACATTTACAATATATACATATGTATATATACAGAGATATATTTATTGCCTAGGCGCTATAAAAAACAACTTTATGGTTTATGCATTTTCATTTAAAAGCGCATTGTGTAATCATCATCCAAGTATGGGAATCTATCATAATATTCATCATTAGTTCGTTTAAAAGCTGATTTGATGTAATAAACAAATTAAGATAGCATTAAAAAAGTATTTTTTTCATTTAATTTGGAAATATTTTCTACTGGGAAACTTTAGTCATAGTAAGATCGTAAATTTCGAAATATTAAATATATTTTGTGCATATATCTACGATTTCAACAGTTTATAAAAATATAATCATATTATATTAAATACCATAAAATCATTTAAAGGAACATTAAATACAGCAAATTATTAATGTTTTTATATACAAAAGTTTCCTTTATCTACAGACTTTAATGATCCGACTATTGTAGCGCAGTGTTATTTAAATTTATAATGCGGAAACCATATGGAAAGAAAAAAATAATGTTGTATTAAAATGAATTGCAATTTTATAAAAATTTCCATGCATAAGGATGCCCTTCATGATAGCCTTCCTTGTGGGGCGGTTCGCGGTCACAGATACACACACAGATACACACACACACACTCAGATACACCAATACACACACACACACATACAATGTTCAGCAGGCACACCTCATTTATTTACTTACTTTCACTTTAGTGATCATATTAAATTTCCGAGCTGCAAAACATATTTTTTTTTGAATTTTATTTTTATTTTTTTTGTATTTTTTCTTCCCAATTTTATTTTTATTTTATTTTAATATGACATTTTAGTCACGATAAAAAAAATTTAACTGAATGTATATATGTATAAATGTGTGCGCTGAGCTACAGTGCTGTTCAGCAGATTGTTGACACCTTTTTTTTTGTTGTAATGTAAACAGTGACTGTCTTAAATTATTTACATACAAACTAACATACGTATAGTACTATATAATATGATCGTAAGCGTATATTTTTGTTATTTCATTGCATTTGTTTCTCGCTTTGAATTTAGCTCTTAACTACCCCAATTGACAATAATTCAGTGGGTTTATTGTTGTCACCTTTACACACACACACACACTCAAACACACACTTAAACACACACACACACAACACACACTTGAACAATTTGATCGGATATGGAGCATTTAGATTTTGTTATTCATTTTGTGAGCATATTCACTTTTTCAAGCAGTTTGTATTTAATTTGCAGTGTACACAGTTTAAATGATATTTTATTTAAATATTTATTTATTTACATGATTAATTATTATACAAAAACATAATATAATAATTAAAAAAAAGGAGGGATCAATGATCATTTTCAATATTTTTTCTCATATTTAAAATTTACAAAAAAAAAAAAAAATAAAAAAGTTCTCATTTTTCCTCTAAGAGCTAATATAATTTTATTTTTATAATATATTTTTTTTCCTTTTTTGAAGAAATAGCTTTAATGTCTTCATTTATGACTTACACTATAACTCTTCAAATTAATATAAAAAAAACAGTATTTTTGTTTATAAAAAATTTACGTTCTTAAAATACAATAGGTAAATGTAAATTGGGAATGTCGAATATTTTTTAAAATATCGTAACTATGATATTTTCTGTTTTTTTTTAATAACTATGTATTTGATATAATTGATATTTTGTATTTAATTTGGAGATGAATATAAAACACAAAATTCCGTTCTTAAAATAGGTAAATTTGAATTAGGGCAGTCGAATATTTGTAAAATATCGTACATATCTATGATATTTTATTTTTTTTTTTATTATCGATTTATTTGGTATAATTAATATTTTTTGCCAAAAAAAACTCTGCTCATAAAATATCGCTATATAAACATATTAATTTTTATAAAATTAACGATAAATTGATATTTTGATATATTATAATATATCATAATATGATATACATGATAATTATCAACAACACTTTGTTAAATGCACAAATTGCAATTGAAATTGTTGTCGCGTAGTGTAATAGAGTGCCTACACGTGTAAGAGCTTTAAAGCTCTACAGGCTTAAGCTGAAACGCAAAGTAAGCTTTAGGTGAATTCAATTAAAGCTTTTAGTTCAAATACTCTAGGTTGAATCGAAGTTGTCTGTTATCGTTTGGTAGGGCAACACAGCGTCGGCGTGCCAGACTTGATATTTGATTTTGTTTTGTTTTTTTTACATTTTTGTCGTCTCATTTTTATTATTATTAATATTAAAGGTGCAACAGCGTTTGGACATTTTGATACAAAAACAAACCTGTTCACCTGCGCAGTCTACCTGCAGCAGCAGCAGCAACAACAACAACAACAACGATCTCGAGCGAGACAAGAAAGAAACATGTTAACACAATTCAACGTCGTACGCTTTCGACTGTCGTTTGTCGTCAGTTGTTGTTGTTGTTGGTTGTTTCTGTTGTTATTGTTGTTGTATCTCAGCTCCAATACTCCACATCTCCACATTGTACACTGTGGAATTGGCGCTACAAGTTTATCGAACGCTCAAAGTGGTTTTCAGTTGATATCGAAAAGCCACAAGGTCGACAACAGCATCAAGTTTATTATATATTTTTTTTATTTTTATTTTTATTTTTTTTTTATTCTTTGTCGACTTCTTTCAATAAAACTGAATTCGTATCAGTGTCCGAGCTTAACTCAAAACGTAGCCAACAAACGCGTCGCGCATGAAAGAAACCAAAAAAGAAGAAAAAAATAATAATAAATAAATAAATAACAATCTTAAGTTAAAGAATCCCAAAAAACCCAAGAATATGTGTTTCAAATTTTAGTTTCAATTTCAATTTGAAGCGATCGCAATATGAGCGTTAAAAGATCGCGTTTTCTATGCTGTTACTGTAACTGTTACTTAACGCTGTAACTGTTACTTTAGAGCTGTTAAATCACATAATGCAGGATACAACAAGCAGCTATGCCATATCCTATACCGACTGGATTGCTGAGTCACGGTAGATAGTCACAGCTGTTTGGGCGTTTGTTCATGTGCTGCCCCTTGGCTCCCCTAAATAGCCCACTTTACACTATCGCAAAGTTTGTTGTATAGTGTAAGGCGCATTTCACCACACACTGGAAGTGGAGTGCTGCGTTAGGTTTGTGTGTATGTGTAATGCTGTAACTGTTGAAAGCTTTTCGCTCTCCCTTCTCTCTCTCTCTCTTTGTTGCTTTCTGCATGCTTTTGCATTATATTCCATCTTTTACACTTTACTACTTACAAAAGATCGCAAGCATGGCAAAAACTTACGCATGCTGTTAAATATAATTATGTTGTAGTATAGTGTAAGGCGCGTTTTTAGTTTTCTACTGGAATTGCATTTATCCACCCACTGGAAACTGGTTAATGTGTTGGAAAAATGTGTTTGATGCTGAAATGTCGCTCTCAATTCTCTCATTCTTTCTTTTGGGCCTTCTCTATTAAATGTATTTGCAATAAAATATATTCTAATATTTATTATTGTTGATCAATTCGTAGCATTATATTTATATAGCCGCTACATTATTTAATTTGTTTTGTCCACCCACTGGAGGTGGCCTGCTACATTGTGTAATTGCGTATGTAATGGAAAAGCTTAAGCTGCAAAGCTTTTTTGGCGCTCATCAGCGCGCTCTCTGCTCGCTCTCTCTCTTTTTGCTCTGTCTCTGCATTTTTTCAATATGGCCGCTATGCGTTTGCCGTCGCTGCCGCTGCCGCCGCGGCTGCTGTTGTTGTTGATTTTGTTGCTGTATCATTTTCGATTTTTATGTTTTTTCTGTTTGCTGTTGATAATATTGTAGTAATTAATGCGATACGAATGAGAAATTTATGGCCCCCACGCCCGAAAAAAAAAACAAAACAACCAAAAGAAAAAAACGCTGCTGGCGGCTTCGCTTTTGCTTTTGCCCGCTGATCGCGCCATTCGACATTTATTTTTCTTATTTTGTTTTTGGGAGTCTGCGTCTCGCTTTAAAACTTAGTTACAAAAATCCATTTGCATAAAATATGAGCATGTAAATGCCACAAAACGCACAACACACAAAAAAAAAAGAAGCCAAGCTGCGTGTGTTTTGTTTTTTTTTTTGTTTCTTCCAATTGGAACAGCTGGAATGGTTTCCAATCAAACGTTTCTCACACTTAACGTTGACGGCGACGCCAACTGCGACCGCGGCAGCGACCGCGACTGCAGCCTGGTCAAAAAAGGATGCGCTTCGTGGACAAATTAATGGACCTTACGTTTTGTTATTGTTGTTTTTGTTGTTGTTGTTGTTGCTGTTGCTGTTGCTGTAGAAATGCGCAAGAGACGCAAATCAGCGGATTGGGTGGAGGGGGTATTGTAGGGTGGCATGGAACTAAGGGATATTGTATGAACTGTTGTAAGGGTGCTTTAACTATGTTGAGAAGTATGTTGAGGCGATTTTATGATCGTAATTTTATATTTTCTAATTTATTTCAATTTATTATAACCTTGATCAGAATCAAAAGTTACTTTTATATGGTCTTAAATCTGTTTATTACTCAGTTTTAATGTTATTTTAATAAAACTAAGTACAGTTGCTTCATATTTTAGGTTAGGTTTTAAATTTTTAGTTATCATTTTATTGATCTTTACTAAATGGAGAAAAAATTAATATTTTTTAAAATAACTCAGAGAAAATCCTTTATTTGACAAGTTTTTTTATATTCTGGAATACTGTACTCGAATTATTGTACTAAATTAATTGATGAATATTTTATATAATATATAAAAATTTGTAGTATTTTTTAAAGATATTCAGATTTTAATAAAACACTTTGACAGACTTTGATTGAAATCAGATCAATATATCAATTAGATATCATAAAAATAAACGATCGAATATTGCTTTTTTTATAGTATTTAAAAAGGGTATTTAAAATTCTACAAGCCCTAGAAAAACCTCTATCTTCTTGTTTAATTTCTATGTCCTCTCAGTTGAATTAATAGCATCCGCAGCTTTGCAGCAGCAGCGACAGCATGAGGGGGGTTGAAAAACTTTAGCCCGATCGCGGCATTTATACCTGGTCCATATAACATTGTCTGGATATTTATAATTATGCAAATGAACTGCCCAGAAGGGGTTGCTAGTATCCTAAGAGTGTCCTATGCGCCGGACACGGACAAGCACTTGGAAGAAAGAGGTGCGATGTCCAACGTTGAGAAACAATGACAAACAACAATTGCGACCCGGCGTAGCTTCATTCGACCGTATCAAATGCTAAGACATTGCCAGGACCCATGCCATACCATGTGAAAAACTGCAGGCGCATCCCGCAGGACGAACGCATGTGAATCCTTTTCTCATTTTATCGTAATGCCTAGAGCTGAAAGCATTATGCAAATCAACGATCAGCGCTTTGTGTATGGCATATAAGAAAAGGGTCGCCGCTGCTTTATTGGACGCTGTCCGAGCAGCCGCCGGATTGTCTTCGCTTTACCTCTCTCGCTGCCACAAATATCAATTATGATCTAACGGTCGCATCTTGGGATGTGTCGTCTCGTCGTCCACTAACAAAGCAAAACAACAGCAGCAGCTGCCTTTGATTAAGCAGCATTTACCGGTTTTTCATCTTTTGTGCGCCAAAAAAAAGATTTACTCTTGGGCACCTTGCCTAGCCCCTGGGCCGGCACTTCCCAGGCCTTAATACCACAGCGACCGGCCTCCTGGTACGGCCCCCTTTCAGGTGTTAATGCGCTGCATGTGCCAAAAAAATATATCCACAGGGTTGCCATTGCTTAGCAATAAACGAAAGGGTTGTTCTCTATTCTCAAGCATTTGTTTTTGTTTTGTTTGCCAAAATTTGCACTACTTGTTGCATTGCCCCCTCCTGTGGCAGCCCAAGACGTGTTGCTAATTGAAGTGTTGCTGTGTCGCTGTGTTGCAAGCCTAATCACAGGCTCGCAAATTACAATTCTGCACTTAATAGCTATAAAAAGCTACGCGTTTTGCCATGAGAAATAAATAATTAGTGGAATTTATTTGCGGACCACTTGCAGTGAGGAATACGAACCCTGCTCGGGCGCCTGCAGTACCGAGTCCCTGCTCGGGCGCCTGCTTTACTCTGGCTTAAGTGTTAACTTGGCTTTTTGTTTGTATTTCTTTAGTGTTGCTATTGTTATTGTTATTGTTGTTGTTGGACTTTTAACAGCATTCATCTAATGGCGCTAATAACGCTAAACGAATCAATTTTTGTTGCCGTTCACTGATTGAGGCACAAATAAAGGCTTTAAAGCTGCCGCAATGGTTACAGCTCACACACACTCGCACACTCGTCTGGCCAAATTTGTTATGTAAATAAATGCTAATGGGGTTTGCTCGACTGGCCAAAATGCACGCACATGAACGCGCCAACTTTTTGTTTTTTTTTTTGTTTTTTTGCTGACCATTCCCCCTACCCCCAACTCTGTCAGACGCGGCGCCAGCAGCTACAGCCTGGAAGCAGTACAACAGTCGCAGCAGCAGCAGCTACATCATCATCATCCGCAGCAACATCAACAGCAGCAACATCATCATCATCCGCAACAGCAACATTATGATCATCAGCAATCTCCGCCACGTTACTATGTGCCACCCAAGGACGAGATACTGCCACATGGCCAATTGCAACACCTGCCGCTTACTGCCGCAGGGCTTATGCAGTCTGTGGCCGCCGAGATACAACTAAGCGAGCAACCTCCACCGCCTCCGTCTGTTGCTGTTGCAACAACGGCGCCAACCTCTGCCAACGCCTCCGCTTCTGCTACCTCCTCCTCCTATGCTGTTTATAGCTATTACAGAGATGTCGATGTGGATGTCGATGCTGAGCCAGTTGAGGATGAGCATAATGCCAGAGCACAGCAGCAGCAGTTAGTGTGGAGGTAAGACCGAAGCCCCTGCCCCTGCTCTTCGCATATTCCTATTTAGAATTGGGTTGATCTTGCTTCCTCCACTTCGTGGAAAACTGCGTCGACACGTAGCTTGCGGCGGCGCTTCCGAAAATCAAGTTATGAAATGGCTTCTGTGTTGCTTTTTTTTTTTTTTTTGTTTAACAGTGTTGCGGTCTTTGGCTTTTTGACTGTTCTGTGACACTGTCCGTTCTGCTTTTTGTTTATGCCCTTTAGGATGAGGTAGGAGAGCTCTTTAATATTGTTAAACTGTTTGCAACAGTTGTAGGAAGACAACAAAAATTTGGCTATATTTTTAATTGAAATAATATTAAATTATGAGGTATTTAATTATAGTTTTTATTATGTTATTCTATTAGTTCTTTTCCTTTAATTAAAATTTATTTATAATTAATATTTTAGGCTTATTTGGCTGTAATTCAACGTTTCTAGCTATATATTCATGAAGGATTTTCTCTCATGATTTTTCCTTCCTTTTTTGTTATCAATGTTAATATTTTAGGCTTTAGTTTTAAATCATAAACTTGCTTTATACAGTCCTGGATATTCTCTTATTGAAATATATTTATGACAGTTTCTTCTTTTAAGTATTCGAGTTAAAGAGCATACAAATCGGAAGATCTTAGTAGGATACTTAGGGCTGATGATTTTTCAAGCAATTGTCCTTTATGCTTTTATTATTAATTGAAATCTTATAATTTATATATTTATTTTTTATCTTATTTTTGCCTACATAATAGTAAGTTCAGATGGACTTTGGAGATCATACGAAACAGGAGTTTAAGACAGGATACTCTCCGCTAATTGTCTTAAAAAAAATTGTATAATCCTCCCACCTCAACCTATTTACTACAATATATTATTAAGTAGATTCATTATAGATAAAAAATATACAAAAAAGAAGAAAAACAGAATAATTTTCAAGGATAATTCTTCTCCTACAAACTCTGTGCTTGTTCTCCATGATCAGATTATTTCGATTTAATTTTATAGATAAAGAATATACAATAAAGAAGAAAAATCAGAATAGTTTTTAAGGATTATTTTCCTCCTACAAACTCTAGCTGTGCTTGTCCTCTATGATCAGATTATTTTGATTTATTTAATTCAATTTTTTACTAAAAAGTTTTTAGTAATGTCAGAATAAAAAGCGAACTTTAAAGGACATTTTAAACAAATTCTCCTACAATCTCCTGCCTCGTATATCCTCCAACCTCCAGTGTCACATTACTTAAACTCTTTCTAATATTTCTACAAATCTTCTACCCACAATTACGCATATTTCTGTTAGAGTATACAAGTTTCGTTTACTAAAAAAAATAATCTTGCACGAATTTCTTTTTTCTTGTTTTTTTTTTTTTATATAAATTTTTTACGTTTATTTCTTATATCAAGTTCAGGTTGTGTGTTTATTATGGTTGTTGTTGTTGTTGGGGCTGTTGAAACTGTAACGGAAGGCAGAATGCTGTGGCACCGCTAAGGGGGCATGGAAAAGGTCGTGGCAGCACTTGGCTTAGAAACACAATTAAAAGACAGTTTTAAAGTGTCGCATCTAATAAATGTATTTCTTTTTTTTTTTTGATTTTTTGGCTTTACGTGATTTACACGAACTGACCCTAAAAAAAAAGAAGCAGAAAACAAAACAAACGGGCGGCCAAAAGAACCCCAAAACACTATAGAAGAAAAAACCATATCGCATTACGAAAAAAAATGTTTTTTTAATAGCGAAAATGTTCTGCAGAACATAAAAAAAATAAAATAAAATAAATGTAAAAATTGTAGCATGTTCAAGTCCGTTGTCCGTGTTCTCAAAACTTCACATTAAGTGACATTTGCCGCAAAATTCGGGTGAAATCGGGGCACAACAGGCGCTCTCTGTGGTCACATATATATACAAGTAATATATATATAAATGTAGCTAGTTAGGAGCACACATAGATACAAATGTATCTCGCAATCAGTCAGCCCAAAAGAGCTTTGGCAACAAAAATACAAAAAAACGGCAGCTGCTCGATGAAGAAATTTTGCGACATTTTGTTCTCATTTTTATATTTTTCTTCTTTATTCTGATTTTTTTTCTTATTATGTGTAAACAAGGGTAACATTACTTTTTTATTAGCATAGACTATATAACTTATATTCGAAATATAAGATTATTATCCAAGAAAACCTTTTTAAACTATTTTTAGATTTTTAATTTTGTAGTTTTCAGCCTTTAAACTAATATAGCTATTATTGAGCTAAGATCATTCACTTTAATATATCAATTAAAATAAAATAGATATAGATAAAAAAATACAAAAAAGACTATATTAAATAACTGACAAGAAATAAATAATTGAGCTAAACAATCTTTAAATGAAAAATATATTTAATCAATTTTTATTTACTGATTTAACTGGCTTAAACTGAGTAAAACTCTTTTATTGAATAGTTGAATAGAATCTTTAAATAATTAAAATATTATTGCTTAAACTATTTAAATTGAAATCGATTTTGTTTCATTACAAAAACCCACAAGAGGAAATGTACACGATAAAGTAAACTTTACAGCTCTCTTCAGAGTAGATTTTATAAATATAAAATTAAAGTTAAATTTGTTTAATTTAAAATTGAAAAATATACAATATTTTATCTAAAACTTTACACACAATAGCTTAGTATCTTTTTTATTTAATTTAAAATTTAATAAAATATATTTTATCTACAACATTACACACAATAACTTAATATCTTTAATATTTTATTTTAGGCATTTATTTAAATTTTAATATTTGTTTTTTTGATAAACTTTGATTTCTTATATGAAAAACTTTCACATTTTTTTCAATAATTAAATTTTAATACATTTTTTAATTTGTAGTAAAGTGTAGAAAAGATTTTCTGAATTGTATATATTTTCAAATTATCACATTCACGTGTTTGAGATAAGTTCTCTTGTGATTTTTATAAATTTTACTGCAAAACATTGGATATTCAATCTGTTTTATTGAACTTTATATATCATTAAATATTTTATAATATATTTAAGTAAAATTCTTGCAATATCTTAAACTGCAATTGCAGTTTCAGGTGTTTGAAATAATATATTTTTTTTTTTAATTTTCATACTATTTATAGCAAAGTTATTTTATTTTATATAGTAAATTGATTCTATTTTTTTATTCCGTACATGCTAAAATTGGATTTTTAAAAAATTTTCCCCATTTGTTTTATGTATTTTTATTTCATAAAAATCTTATTTATTTCTTCCAATATTATATTTAATTTAAAAAAAATTTTAAATAAAATAAAGTTCTTATTTATTTCTTCCAATATTTTATCTAATTTTTTAAAAAAAAATTTATTTCACCTTTGAACGTTTTAAATAGGTTTCTAATATCTTTAATGAACTCTTTTATTATTTTTTTTTTTTTACTAAATTCTTTCAGTAAATATATAATACATTCAAGCATTTAAAATAACTTTATATTTTCAATAAACTTTAAAATTGTTTTTCCCGCTAACTCGTATTAAAAAATTGACACTTTCTGGCAATTTTAACAGTCTCATAATGTGTTCAGTAAACTCTTTTAAGTATCTTCTTCAATTCCTTTTAAAAAAATGATTCAAATCTTGTGTTCAGTTTGATTTCTCAGCTGACCTTGAAAATCTGTTTAATTTATTATTATTTTTTTTTTTTTGGGTATTTCCCGTCTTATAAGAAACTCAAAGCAATCTGTCAATGACTTAAAACATTGATAGGCTCATTTTTTCTCTATTTATCTATAAAAAGAAAGATGTTTCGCTGAAAAATTTTCATTGAATGCAATTTAGTTTTATTGTGGCGATTATGTTGCCAATTGTTTATTTGTTTATTTTGCCGACGACGACGACAACGTTCAGGCTGGTTTTTTTTTTATATTTTTTGATTTTTTTTTATTTTTGTATTTTTATTTTAGCTGGACTCGAAGTCAAAACTCTTGGGGTAGCTTCAACTGGAATCTGGTTTGGCTTCAGTTGTTGCTCCTATTTGGTTGTGTGTGTGTGTGTGTGTGTGAGTCGATTGGCCAGTTGGTAACAGGTCCAGATACAATTCCAGCTTCAGCTGCAGATACAGCTACAGGTGTAGTTGTTGTTGTTGTTGGCAAATTAGGCGCAGCCAACGGATTAACTATTGAAAAAAAATTGAAAAAAATTGCAATTGCTGCATATTTTGCACTCTTGATTGTCAGATTCCGATTGGGATTGAGGATTTTGGCGATTTGGAGATCTGAAATTGTAGATAAACAAGCTAAAAGAACACTGACAATTTGTGGGCGGCAATTAGGAATAGAAAACTTAATGGATTTTGGCCAATTTTCTAATGGTTTTCAAAGATAAACGATTATGTAGTTCAAGTCAAATAATTTCCTTAGTAGTAAATATTTTTCAATTGATTTTTTACACTCTATTGTTTTATATAAAAAATATAAGGGTAACAACATTTTTTAAATATATTTTACCTCTTCATCAATCAGCATAACATTGAGTAATAAATTTGTATTATAATTTTATTTTATTTTACAATATAATCTTTATTTTTTGCTGCAATAAACAATAAAATCGTTTACTCAGTTTACAAATTATTTATTAATCAAAATCTTGCACTAATTGACAACCAAATAAAGATTTTTATTAATTAACTTGTTGCCAAAAATTAAACAACATAAATTATTAAATTAAATCGATTTTTGAAAGTGCAAAAATTGATTTTTATAAACTCTTTATAAGACATTTATTAATTTGCTGCACTAATTATTGAAAAGTAAATAAATTTGATTTTTGCAAAAATCAAATATTTTTTGCATGAAATAAATCGTTCTATTTAACAAACCAAAATTTATTAAAATGATATATCAATTAATATTGAATTTCATGTTGGGCAAATGCAATGTTTATCAATATATCAAGCATATTTTAATTAATAATTAAACAATATCAATTATTTAATTAAAACAATTTTTCTGACAGCAAAAATAGATTTTTATATATTTCTTTTATAACACAAGAATTAATTAGCTGCACATATTACTGGAAAAATAAATTCATTTTATTTTTGCTATAATCAAAAATCTTTTACATCGTTACATAAAATCGATTTATTTACAAAAAATCGATAAATGTACACATGCTGAGAAACAATATATTAAAAATGAATATTTCGATTGATATTGAATTTATTGTTCGGAAAATGCAATGTATATTAATCAATATATCAAGTATATATTAATTAATTATTTTGTCGCAAATATTAAACAATATCAATTATTAAATTAAATCGATTTTTTAAGTACAAAAATTTATTCTTATATTCACCTTATAAGACATTAATTAATTTGCTGCACTAATTACTAAAAAGTAAATAAATTTTGTACAAATATTTTTTGAATGGAGAAATCGATTTATTTAAAAAACAAAAATTTAGGAAAATTATATATCAATTAATATTGAATATCCTGTTATTTATTTTGTTGCAAAAATGACTTATTTAATAAAAACCATTTTTTTTCACTACATTATTAATCGATTATTAATTACATTTTGTAAGACAAGAATTAATAAACTGCACTAAATACTGGAGAATTAATAAATTTTATTTTTGCAAAAATTAAAAATTTTACATAAAATCAATTTATTTAAAAAATTGATTAATGTGGAAATGTCACGAAGCAATGCATAATAATGCATATATCGATTAATATTGCATTTCTTGTTTAAAATAAGCAATTTATATATTAATCAATGCATTGAGAAAAATGTTAAATGTTAAAAAGAAAAATCGACTAATCAGTAGATAATGTCGATAATTTGCATCTATCGATTTTTATTTAAATAATTACACGATACGTCTAAAATTATCGATACAAATCGATTTTTATATAAATTTTCGATAATTGCCCAGTTTTAAGTTAATTTTATTTTTACCAAAAAATCTATTAATCAGTAGTTTATCGATATAGATATTTTGCTTATTTAACTTATTTGACTAATTACACACTACGTCTAGAATTATCGATTAAAATTGTTTTCATAGCAATTTTGGATTATTGCCTAGTTTTAAGTTTAATTTTTTAGATCAATAATAATTAAGTTATTAACTTTTGTACTCATGCTGCGCTCTCTCTGTCTTTCTCTCTTTTTTTCTTATTTTCTTATTTTCTTTTTATCTCTCTCTCTCTATCTCTGTCGCTCTTTTTGCGTTTGTTTTTTTCTTCTTCTTTTTTCTGCTTCTTCTTCTTCTTGTGTTGTGATTGCAGCAATGCAAGCGGCGCCGGCAAACTGAATGGACAGACCACACCTATCGATGTCTCTGGCCTATCGCAAAATGAAATTCAAGGCTTTCTGCTTGGTTCACACCCCTCATCCTCTGCTGCCACAACCGGCGTTGTGTCCACCACAACAATTTCGAATCAACAGCATCAGCAACATCAACAACAGCAGCAACAGCAACAACAGCAGCAGCAGCAGCAACAACAGCAACAACAACAACAGCAGCAACAACAACAACATCAACAGCAGCAGCAGCCGCCACATCCCAGCGACATTGTGACCATAAGCAGCGCGGGTGTGGGGAGCGCGGGCTCAATTGTCTCCGCTGTAGCGCAACAGCAGCAGCAACAACAACAACAGCTGCTTAGCATCAAACGAGAGCCCGAAGACTTGAGCAAGGATCCGAAGAATGGCAATATTGCGTCTAACGGTGGCGGCACGGTCATAACGCAGAAGGTAGGACAGTTATAACCCCAATTAAAGCTCAAGCTCTAAAAGCTTTTTACTTATCTAACGCTTTAATGGACACGCAAAACAATTAGAAATTAGTTAGTTTAGGATTTTTCAACTATTTCATTCATATTTAGCAGACAGCAGCGGCAACAGCAGCAGCAGTAGCAGCGCAGTTGACGCATCCTGCGCACGGCGCTCAATTAACATGCCATATGTTTGTTGTTGTTGTCGCTGCTGCTCTAAGACCTGCAATTGGTCTGTCAACTGCGCGTGTGAGTGTGAGCAATGAGTATTAGTGGCTGCAGCCAATACGAATCAGCGTCGTTTGCTGTTATTGTTGTTGTGGTTCTATTGACGCAAAAGCAATGAGACAACAACAACAACAACAGCAAACAGCAAACAGCAAGCAAAACCAAAACCACAACAACAGCAAACACATGGAACAGCCGCCGCAGTTTGCATTCGTAACTGTTATACACACGAGCCTGTTATACACACGATCGTCGCCTATAACGCTCTGCTGACGTCGCGGCCTGACACATGTGTTGGTGTGTGTGTGTGCTTGTCTGATTTGTATATTGCGCTCGCTCGCACGCATGGATTTTACGTAACAGTCTAGCCTGCTCATGCCTTGGCGTTTTGCCGCCTGCCGGTTCGAGTTGCATGTTGCAGTTCGATGCCTGCTGTTTTTATCAATTGCATGCAAAAACATAAAATGAAACAAAAAAAAAACAAATTAAAACCATAATTAAATGCTGGGAAATTGCGCGACTTGTGCAGTGGCAGCAACAGCAGCAGCAGCAAAAAAATATAAACCTAAGGCGACAAAAGTTAAGTGCGCACTTCCGGCGCAGTGTTACGTTCTTCCTTCGATTGGCTGCGAATCAATGAAAATATTTTTTAATAAACCGCCAAGCCGAAGCTTAGCTGCGCTGCGACGCGACGCGACTTGACACGATACGACGGCGCAGCGCAGTGCGCGCGACGCTTGTAACGCCCTGTCCGCTGCCGCTGCTCATGTCAGAATATGCGACAGCCGCAGAGATTCCAACCATTTTGAACTGATATGCGTGCGTTGGTATGTGTGTGTGTATGTATGCTTGTGAGCGCGCTGGTCCAACTGGCCGACGCAACGCTGACGTCTATATATGCGTGTGTGTGTGTTTGAGTGTGTGTGCTCAGGTAGCGGCGCCGCCGTCGTCGCCGTCGCTGTTGTCATACGTGTATCGCTCAGTCAGTCGTATCACGCTGTCGGAGTAGGATCGTTTTGCGATTCGTTTGATTTTCGGTGTGTGCAGTGTGCGCAGCTCGCGAATGCTTCCTGCGCGTAAATCTTGTAACGCGAGCGAGCAACAACAGCAACAAAAACAACAACGTGTAACCAAATTTTAAAGCTTGTTGTTCAGTTCAGTGATCAGTGTCAATTGCCCCCTTTTGAAATATATACCCCCCGCCAACACCCCACATAATTCTGAAATGTAAGTGTTGTGTGTGTGCATGTGTGTGTTATTGTGTTTTGTGCTTGAATTTGATATG
This sequence comes from Hirtodrosophila alboralis, assembly GCA_035043045.1. Classification (NCBI taxonomy): domain Eukaryota; kingdom Metazoa; phylum Arthropoda; class Insecta; order Diptera; family Drosophilidae; genus Hirtodrosophila; species Hirtodrosophila alboralis. Next base: position 2,133,896 of record JAWNNH010000195.1, on the reverse strand, counting down.
CTGCCATTTGCATATTATGTTGATATGATATATGATCTAGTGCCGCTTGATTGGAATGTGTTGCAACAAATCAAAAACAACAACAACAACAGCAGCAGTAATAAAACAACAACAAACACCTGCAATCAAAATGCAAACGCGCGCCCAAAACGAACCAACAGCAAAAAAAAGCAATGAAATCAAATGCAACAACAGCGCGCACAAATTGAGCGAACATGCGCAAAGACAAAATACATAATAACAACAACAGTAACAACAACAGCGAGCACACAACATGTGTGTGGGCGTGCAGCTGACGACGCAACGCGTTGCCTTTTAACACCCACACACAGCGAACAAGTTTGAGCTCTAAGTCTTTTGTTTGGCGCGCGAGAACCCAACAGCAGCAGCAGCAGCAACAACAACAACAATAATAACAGTAACCAATAACTGTTGTTGTTGCTGCTTTTTAACGCTTCGATTTGCAGATGAGTGTAGGCTTTGTGTGTGCGTGTGTATGTGTGTGTGTGTAAAAATTCATTGAGCAAAAATTGTTTTTTTTTTATTATTATTATTATTTTTGTAGTTTACAAAGTTTAATTGCCTTGTTTTCTTGTTGTTATATTTTTTTTCTTTCTTGCATTGCAATCTAATTTATTGTACAATACATATATATTTATTTATATATTTTCCATCGCACATTGACAGTTAATTATTCGTTATATTTGTCTTAATCATTTGCATACACACGCGGTGTGCGCATAGCTATAACTTTTAGATATATATACATATATATACAAGTCTAAAGGTTTTCTAAACTCAACTCAAATATAACAAATCGCTTTACTTAATTTATGGCACAGAATTCATATTCAAATTGCCAATGATAAATTGATATTGCAATTTGTTGCAACTCTAGACCGGAAAGTGTAATCATTAGCTTAGCATATAAAAGAGGAAAATATAAAAAAAAAACAAAAATAATAGTTATAATAATTTCAATAAAACTCCAGCTGTTAATCTAATTGAAAAAAACAAAAATTGTTATTTTGCTCAATTTTAATTGACTTTAAAAAACACAAATTATTTGTATTACAATAATCGATAAATGCTAGCTATTTCGTTTGTTATCGATTAAATATAGCTGAAATTTAGTATCAGGCTTTTTTAAAGGTTAACTTAAAGGAATTTATTTTTTCTAACAGAAAGAAATTTAAAATATAAATTTTAAAGAGTTTTAAAGTATTTTAAACAGTTTATAAATGTTAGATATAACATTTTATTTCAGTAAAACTTAATAAGGAGAAACTAGATTTTCCTTCAAAAATATAATATAGATTTATATAGAAAAATAAACTTTATAAAATTAATTAAATGATATAGAAAAATGTGAAAAGAAGCTTTATAAAATTAATTAAATGATATAGAAAAATATCAAAAAAAAAAACTTTATAATATGAATTAAATAATATAGAATAAATATCAAAAAATAAACTTGATTTTTCAGCAAAAATATAATATAGAAAAAGGCCAAAAAAGAAACTTTATAAAATGAATTAAACAATATAGAATAAATATCAGAAAAGAAACTTTATAACATGAATTAAATAAAATATAATAAATATCAAGAAAGAAACTGGATTTTCCTGCAAAAATATAATATAGAATTATATAGAGAAAGCAACATTATAAAATAAATTAAATGATTTAGAAAAATATCAAAAAAATAATCTTTTTAAGAAGAATTAAATGATATAGAAAAATATCAAAAAAAAACTTTAAAAAAAGTAATTAAATAATATAGAACATTAGAAATTCCGATGCTTAAACATTCAAATCAATTGATATTTTTAGTCTCAATTAAATTCCAATTCAAATAAATTGAACTTTCCAGCAAACTCAAAACTTAAGCCATATAAAAAAATCAAGTTAAAAAAAATATATCCATTGATAAACCCAATTTATTTCATTTATTATCAATGTTATACAGCTGAAATTAAATATCTATCTCTAATAAATCCAATTTATTTCATTTATTATCAATTCAATTTAACTGAAATTAAATATCTAACTTTATTGCAATCCAATCTTTCTAGAACTTTTATTTAAAAACGCACACTTTAAGTCAAGTTATAACAAAAACAAAACTATTAAAAAATAATATAATATAATAATAATTTTTTTTTTTTTTTAGTATACTCTGTATGTATTATTGTTTTGCCTTGGTTTATTTCCGAGAATTAACGATATGCATAAAAGTGCCAGCTAAACAGAATCTCAAAAGTGAACAAAAAAAAATATACAAAAAAAAAAAAGTTTCACTTTTTATCATCCAAAGGCATTAAAATAGTTAATTGGCTTTATTTAAATTTTTTATTTCTTCCTCATACATAAATATGTGCCAGAGACATAGACAGAGAGCTCACAAAATAAATAAAAAATAAATAAAAAAAAACTCAAAATCGCTTAGCATAATTCTTAACCAATAGCTCAGTTAGTATGGATAGATAGCTAGATAGATACAATATCTATACTTAGTGTATATATATGGCATATATGCAAAGCACGCTGTTTTATAATAGCACAAGCCAACGATTCCTAAAGATTCAATGATTGTGACACGCACAAACCAAAAAAAAAAAAAATAATATATTGAGAAAAAAATAAAAAAACGAAAAAACGTTCGATCGTTGGCTCAAAGACTCTATAGCCAAGGCCTTTTCTGACGTTGCACGTTGGAAGTTTTTAACCAAAAATGCAAATTGATTTTTATGAACAAATTTAATTAGCTCGCAGCTAGAATCTTTAAAGGCGCTGAGCTTGACAAAGCCCCAAAAAAAAAAAAAAAAAAAATTAAAAACAAAATATTATAAGACACAAGACTAAAAACTTTTTTTTAAAAAAAAACACAGACTGGACAAAAATTAAAACAAAAACAAGGCTGCTAAATTATACAACATTTGTATAAATTTTAATACACACAAAAGACAAAACAACGAACAGAAATTAAATGTGTTTTTGTGTGTCAAATTCAATTCAGAAAAATAAATAAAATTACATAAAAATCGAAGAATCTAAATATTGAATAAAATATATATAGATGCTTAGAAGGTTTCTTTAGAGCAGACAAAAGTCAATTAAATGTGCTACAGTTTGTTAAGAGCTGAAAAATCAAGGAAATAAAATTAAACATAATTATGTAAATGTAGGAATAGCTAAAAAAAGAATCGAATGTTATGAATAATCAATTCAAATATAGGAATTTGATAGGAAAAATTAATATTTAGTAAAAATATTATATAAAAATAATATAAAAATCAATGATAAATAAAGTATAAAAAAACGCGATACTTACGATCTTAATTAGGATTTTTCAATGTGAATCAAGAGAATTATTTAGCATCGAATCTAAAAAAAAAATTAAAGCAAATTAAAGGACTTTATTTTATTAACGCAATTATTTTAATATTAAATAAGATTTTTCTATAAAATTCAAAGAAATTTAGTTTCAAATTGGGCGATATGTAATTTTTAAAGAATTTAATAAGCTTCATAGAAGATTCTTGAAATTCTAAGCCTTTGTTAAGCTTCCTAGAAAATTCCTGAAAAAAATCTGTTGATTTTATAAAAAAAATTCATTCACATCTTGGATAATATAATTCAACGAATAACAAGGAAATTAAGCTAATAGCTACTTATATTTATTGGAAAAATATATAAATATATACAATACTTTTAATATTGAAACTGCTTAAGAAATTACACAAAATTTCAATTTTAGATAAAATATAATTTAATGAAAAGATTTCCGAATACCTACAAGCAATTTAAATGGTTTTTGTGTAACAAATATCAATAAAGAAACAAAGCAATTTGAGTTATCAATTAGACTTACATGTAATAATTAAAATATTTATAAAAAAAATATACAATCAAAGCTTAGAAGAGTTCTTAAAACAAATATATCTCGGAGACCGGTTGATGGCAACAACTTCAAGTTTTTTAATTTTTTTTTGGTTAATGTGACGTCTTTGATTTCACTTTCTTTGAAGAGGCGTGAAAGACTCATCAACTAAATGTTAATTCAGTTAAAACACTAAACAGGGCGTGGCAGTTGCCAACAAATATATAACTATAGATATCTAAATTTATATATATATATTGTATCTTAAGCTGTGTATCTGCGTGCGTGTGTGTGTGAATGTATCTGTATCTCGATGTATTACCTCATTTAGCGCGTCGCGTCAACAAAACGAAAAGAGTCGAAAAACGTTTGACATTTTGGTGCGACCAATAAAAAAAAAGCAATGCTAATTAACATATGCACATATAGTATATATAATTATATACCAAATACCATATATATACTGTATATATATATACTTATATATTTTATATATATTGTTTTTGTCTTTCATCTGTCGACAACGCATTTTAATTGGTTTCTTTCCACTCGACAACCGTCGAATGTTTCGATTTTTATAGCGTTTTTTCTTATAAACTGTACTTATTAATGCTGTTCAATAAAGCTGCCTTTTGTATATAATACTTATATATATATATAATTATATATATTTATATATTTATGAATCAGCTCAAGACAGAGAGAACTTGGTCTCGCGAGACATCGCACTCTTTTGTCAACTGTTCGTTTGACCTTCCGTGTTTTATAATCAATCATCAATCAACAATCAACAATCAACATTGGTCACCATTAGACCACAATGATCACACGTGCTGTTGTTGTTATTATTGTTTTAAAGATTTGTTGTTGTTTTTTTGTATTTTTTGTGTACGATCAATCAATGTAATTCCCCGCCAGAAATACATAAATATGCTGAACCAATTTGATAGCCTAAAGTGGCTTTAAATTAGAGCTGCCAAAGCAATATTCGTTTCATTAGTTTCGATAATTTAATAATAAATATGAGATAATTATTTAATGTACAAATTTATACACTTTTACAAAAAAAATACATCAAATTGTTGTGACAAAAATTTTATTTATTTATTTTGATTAAATTTACAATTTAATTTGTTAGTTTCGAGGCTTTTAGAAAATATTTATGAAACTAAATAATTTATTAAATTATATAAAATTATTTATTTTTTTTTGTTGAACATCAAATTTATCGTTTCAAATGCATTATATTTTATCTAATATAATTTTGTTAACTAAAATATTGAATGCTATTTAATTTAGAAATTATTTGAAACTAAGATAAAATTTTTCATCAAAATTTTAACTAAATATTTTCTAAGTGTGTAAAAAATACCGATAACCTATTGGCATAGTTAAAAGCTATAAAGAACTATCGATACTATCGATAGTCTAATCTAATGTCATGTAGTTTGACCTTAGACACATTTATTTCCATAATTTGCTTTTCTGACTAAAAATTATACAAAAAAATTAAACTCGACAGCTGTAAAATGCTTAAAGTATGCCCAGCTACTCAAATTTACCAATAAAACCAAACGATAGTATCGTTGAATAACAAATTTTCCCCACTATCAATAGTCAAATTGATTTTTATGTAGCGCTACTTTAAATACAAGTCAGAGTTGCAAAGAGCATTCAATTTAGCAAAATACAGCCTAAAAAACAAACGATAATTACCAACAAATAAACAACAATCGATACTATTGATAGTCGCTTTAAGTACTCAAGTTTTGACAGTTGAACAAAAACAAAACCAAAACCAACAAAATCCAAACGAAATTTCACAGATATTACGCGTGGATGCAACCAGAACTGAGGCTGAGGCAACAGAGTCAGCTTTAGAAATTATCGATAACTCAACTGCAACTAGTCCACCCGCCAGAGCCACAACAGAACTAGAGATGTATGCTACCACGGGCGGCACACAGATTTATCTACAGGTGAGTGTGTGAGCGAGAGGCAGAGAGAGAGAGTGAGAGAGCGAGACTGACCAGCCTGAAACAAATCCCGTGTAGACCTCACATCAGAGCACCACTGGAGCCACCCAACAGAGCCACACCGCTCTGCAGGCGCAGAGTCCCAGTCCGGGTCCATATATCACCGCCGATAGCTATGGCATGTATACAACAACACGTCTGCCGCCTGGCCCCCCGCCCACAGCTACCACCTTCATAACGGAACCGTATTACCGTGAATATTTCGCTACGGACGGACAGGGTGGCTATGTGCCCGCCGGATCAGCGCGCAGTTTGTACGGCGAGGATGTTTCCGTTTCGGCAGCGACACAGCCGCAGCCTGTGGGTGGCGTATATGAGGCGCGATTTAGCAGCAATGCGCCGACCACAACCACAGTGCTTACCAGCAGTAATGCACACCATCACAGTCAGCAGCAGCAGCAACAGCAGCAGCAACAGCAACAACAGCAACACCAGCAACAACAACAGGAACAATCGCTTAAAAGTGGGGGAACCCCGCTATATGCCAAGGCAATTACGGCGGCGGGTCTAACCGTAGATTTGCCCAGTCCGGATTCGGGCATTGGCACGGATGCCATAACGCCGCGGGATCAAAATCACATACAGCAGGTATACACGACTAAAAAGTCAGCTTAAAATAATAATAATAATAATGTAATAACAATAAATACCCTTTAGCAGCGCACTTAGTTTATTTTAGTAGCGATTAAACTAGTTACAAGTAGAGCAATGCGTGTCCATTAAAGCGTTTATTAAAACTAATCTATAACTATAAGTATTTCTATCAAAATTATAAGTAACAATTGAAAAGTAGTTAAAACAAAATTCATTTTTTAATATATATTTAAAATTAATTGCAGTCCTTTGACTATACGGAACTTTGCCAGCCGGGCACACTGATCGATGCCAATGGCAGTATACCCGTATCCGTAAATTCAATTCAACAGCGCACTGTGGTCCATGGCAGCCAGAATAGTCCAACCACATCTCTGGTGGATACGAGCACAAATGGTTCGACACGCTCGAGGCCTTGGCACGATTTTGGACGCCAAAATGATGCTGATAAAATACAAATACCAAAAATGTAAGTTATATTTTAAATATACAATATATCTATATTTAAAAATATAATTAATTATATTTTATTTTTGCTTTTTAATCTAATCCTATAGCTTCACAAATGTTGGCTTTCGTTATAATCTGGAGAGTCCGATAAGCTCGTCACAGCGTCGTGAGGACGATCGCATCACCTACATCAATAAAGGACAATTTTATGGCATTACGCTGGAATATGTTCACGATGCGGAAAAACCAATCAAAAATACAACTGTTAAGGTGAGTTTAAATTCGTTTTTGATATTTAAATTGATAAAAGCCCGTAAAAATAGTAAAAAAAAATAGTTAAAAAAATAGTTAAAATTGAGGTATAAATATAAGATAATCTGGTAAATTAAATAAATATTCCTTAATATTTCATAATTAATATTAATATTAATTTTCATTTAAATTTAAATTTTATTCACGTAAATGTTTATAATAGGGACTTTCAAGTGGGGTTATAATATAGTGTCCATAAAAAGTACAGACGATTTTTCTACTTAATAATACCACTTTAGAAAAAACTTTAATATTACAAAATAACACTAAAAAGCGGGAAAAATTATATAAAAAAACCCATAAAGCTATAAAGTCGAAAATTAAATTTTTTTTTAAATGTTTTTTACTTTTATTTTATGGTACGTTCGTTATATAAAACAATATACTCTCCATATAGCTATAAAAGAATATAAATTTGTTAAAAAAAAGTTTGATTTAGAGTAAATTTTCATTTTTATTTATTTATTTTTTTGTTTCATTTTGAGCGTTTAAGCAAAAATTTTAATAATTTTTCAATATACTTTTTAGAAAGCTATAAAACAAATGTCATTAAATTTTAGAAAAATTAATTTTGAGTATATTTTTATTCTTATTTATTTATTTTTAAATTGTGACTTTTCAAGCGACTTTTGCTTAAAGTAACGTCTGAAATATAAAACAAAGTCGCAATAAATTTTCAACAATTTTTTTTAAGCAATATACTCTCCATAAAGCTATAAAAGAATCTAATTTAGTTTAAAAAATTTTGTTTTAGAGTAAATTTTCATTTTTAATTATATATATATTTTTTTTTTAATTTTGACCTTTCAAGCGACTTTTGTTAAATATAGTGGCTGTAATATAAAACAAAGTCGCAAATAAATTTTAATAATTTTTCAATATACTCTACAGAAAGCTATAAAATAATCTAATTACATTTAAGAAAATTTAATTTGCAGTATTTTTTTTATTGTTATTTATTTATTTTAAAATTTTTACCTTTCAAACGACTTTTGTTTAATATAACGTCCGAAATAAAAAACAAAGTCGCAATCAAATTTTAATAATTTATCAATATACGCTATAAAATAATTTAATTAAGTTTAGGAAAATTTATTTTAGACTATATTTTTATTTTAATAATTTTTCAATATACTCCACATAAGGCTATAAAACAATCTAATTAAGCTTAGAAAAATTTGATTTAGAGCATATATTTTTTTGATTTAGAATAGGATTAAAAAAAATATGCATTCAAATGTAAAGTCCGCAGGATACAGGATTAGGCCATATGTTATTGATATGAGATTTTGAAGTTGTGGAGCTGTAGAGCAAGAGTTTTTCTTTGTTTTTTTTTCTTCTATTTTTTTTCTGATTGTTGTTGCCATCGACACGACTCCTGTACGGGATTTCTCGACAACTAACCCTCGTCCTTACGGATCTTATTTGTCAGTTCTTATGCCTTGAGGAGAATGTCAGTTTGCCTGAGCGCTAATAAAGTTTGGCAGCTCTCGGCACCCTTTGCTCAATTACACACATACATACATATAGATCCTTTCATATCCTGCTTAAGGCGCTCTAACGTCTTCAATTCCAAACTGATATGCATATCCTGAATTTTGTGAAACGTCGCCGATGATAAATGATAAATGATACTCGTAAGGACTCGGTAAGGCTCTAGCTTGATGTGAATTTGAATATGACGCGACGCTCAATGCAAATTGTGAGGCCTTTCAACACAATTTTGTTTGTTCAGGACTCTTGGGTAAGGAAAGGATCGGGCAGCAGCAGCAGCAGCAGGACACATCAACATCATCAATCAGATAAGCTTAAATGACGTCTCTCCTCTCTCCTCTGCTACTGAAAATGCAAATTGTAAACTGAACCCGTTGAGAGTTGAAGAATGACAATCAAAGTTACAGTTGAAAAGTGGAAATTGTGAATTATATTTGAAATTGTAGAAGTGCCAACTAAGTAAACAACAATTGAATTAGACATTGAGTTCCTTTTTTTTGGAGGTACCTCAAGTGTAGGGTTCTGTCTATATATTTGCATAAAAAGTTGCGACAAATTAATGGAAAAATAAAAAGGAAGTTCCTTAGAAAGTTCCTCTAAAATCTTCGGCATGTAGAGCTTCTCTCTCTGTTGATCCTGACCAAAACCCTTTTAGGGTTACCCAACTAATTGTACCTTATAAAGTTTCCTATCAACTCGTATTACCATAAAACTGCAATATTTTTTTTTTGCGTAAGGCGCTAGAAAAAAAAGTGTCAAAAATGAAATTTACGAGTTTATTTGTTTAACCCTCTTGCCCTTTTTTGGGCCCAAGTCTCTGACAATGGGCCCTAGCCCATAAAAAAACAAGAAGAATTTTAAAATAACTGTAGAAACTTAAGAGCCTCAAGTAAATCAAGACAAAATTTCCATTTTTCCCATTTTCCAGAGTATAATTTACGAGCTGATTAGCCCATGAATATTTATGTGTTAGAAAAATATTTAAAGACCCAAGAAAAAGGCGCACAAAATACACAAAAATATTTATGCCAAGTAATCAGTTTTCAAAGATCAAGATCATACGGTAAAAAAAGGGTTGCAATTTCATTGCAGGATCTTCATATCTGTGCGCTTCCTTTTTTGCGCTCTGTCACCATAATTATTCAAAATGTAAAAAAAAAATAAAATATACATAAATGATGCACACAAAATGCAAATGCGCTTGGGAAAAACAGACAGACAGATAGGACATTCAGACAGACTTCTATATAGTTGATTTAAAAAGTGCTAGGATATTTTTCTGCTAAATCGAATTCGTCCTTTTGTGCGTCTTGCTTCTAATCCTTTTGACTTTGTTATAGGGTGCGAGTAATGCATAAGGCTGGCAACATATGTCACAACTTGTATATGTCAAAAGAAATTAGAAGCTATCAAGCCATTTGACTATTAGATACCCTGTAAACAGTTAGGAAATGATTAGAATATATTTTATGCTCTAAAACAAGAATACTAATATCAGATTATATATGACGGTATATATGGCAGTATATATGACAGCTTATCAGAGTTGTCCAGATATTAATGTTTTTTTTTTATAGGAATTAATGTTCTGCGAAAGATCATGGAACTTAATTAAATTAAATCTATTTAGATCACTTTGAAATATTTCTTTAAATTTTTAATAAAATTTCGTTTATTTTTTATTAAAATTTCGTTAAATTTTTACTAAAATTTCGTTAATTCTTTACTCTTTAAAACTCGGTTTTTTTTAATTAAAATTTTGTCGCCATTTAATTTGTGCTTAATGTGAGAAAATTGTTTAACAAAAATTATTATTTGCACTTACTTGATTTTAGAACACAAAATTAATCGCTTACAAGGGACTTCAAAAAAATATTAATGTAGAAAATTGTTGTGCCTTATATACGCTTGTTAAATGCAGTTGAGAATTATAGGCGCAAAGGTGTGCAAAAAACAGCGATTAAAGCAGGTTGCAAACACTTTTAGTAGAGTATTATATTCTTAAAAAATTCTAAAAATCATTTACTGATTAATATCTAAGTTGTTGCACTAGAATAAGAATTAAATAAATATATAAATTATTGCAACTTCTCAGAGTAGGAGCTAAATAAATTTTTTAGAAAATACTCAGTAAGCTATTTTAAGTAGAAATTTACTTATTTCCAAATATTCTGTGGATTGTTTCGCTTAGGAAAAGCAATATTTGGTATTTCAAGTAATATTATTATTTAAAAGTAACTTAAAACTTGTTATTTGTTGTAATTTTTTGTAATCTCCTTTTGTTATTTATTAGAAAAAGAACTTACATAGAGTCTGAAAAACTTACTTTTCATTATAAACTGCAAAATTGTCTACAAATTGTTCATATTTCTTAAAAATAGACAGAATATACTAAAAAATGCCAAACAAAGTTGCAAATAAACGCTTCTCACATTCCTGATATCTGATCTTGTATAAAAAGTATAATTTTTTGTAATTAATCTATATATTTACTATAAGAAAACAACAAGCTTAGAGTTAATGCTGTAATGCATATTAATTATATATACACAACAAGTAACTGACTACAAGTCAGAGCTATAATATAATATAAAAATTCAACAAATATCTGACAGTTGTTGGTTCAGTTTAAATTTGCATTATATCCTCGGTATGCAAAAGTATTAGAACTTAAGCAAAAATGCATAATAGATTTAAAGTAATTATAATTAAATATAAAACATATCACATTATTTTATGAATTTCTTTTAATTTTAAAGTAATTATAATTAATATAAAACATATCAGATATACACACACATTATTTTATGAATTTCTTTTAATTTTTGTATCTTTTTCTGGTTTTTTCCACAGAGTGTGATCATGTTAATGTTTCGCGAGGAGAAGAGTCCCGAGGATGAGATAAAGGCCTGGCAATTCTGGCACAGTCGTCAGCATTCCGTAAAGCAAAGAATCTTGGATGCAGGTGCGTACGAATCAAAATCTTCAACTTAAACTCAAACTCAAACTTAAACTCGAACTCCAGCAGCGTTTTCGAGTTGGCCATTGGGTCCATTGTATAAGATTTCTAGCCGTAAATTGTTGGTTTTTATTGAAAAGCAAAAGAAGAAAAATGGTAGAATTTAGAGGGGGGTTATAGAGAGGTAGAGTTGTAGCAACTCTGGCGGAGTTATGACATTGATAAACGCGCAATGCGTTCGGGTTTTGTTTGATTGCAGATAATCTTGGCGAAGTTTTGCAACAACAAAAAAAAAAAAATTAAGTTCTTGCTGAGTTCCATGCGTTGTTCTAGCTGCAGTTAGGAGCAGTGGTGGCAGTGTTAGCTATTTTTTTTTGTAGCTAAAAACAGAGTTAAGTTGTAGCTTAAAATTTGCTACTAAAACAGGCTTTTTTTTGTCAAATTTTTAGATACTTTTTAAGGGTAATAAACTCTTGAATTCTTAATTGATTTATCTTAGTAAATGCAAGATTAGAATAGTGTAAAAAAAGTCTCTTTTATGATAAATATTTTACAGCTTATTGGGATGATTAAATAATGATTCTATAAAAAAGATTATTTTATTTGCAAAATTTTCCGCAAATGCAGCTTAGGTTTTTGCTGAGAAGTTCAGCTATATTTTTTTGTAAATTTTTATTTTATATAAATATTATGATATATTTTGAATTGTAAACGACATCAATTCATTAGTCAAATTTTATATATGTAAATAGTATAGTATAAATTAGGATATATATTATGATATATTTTAATTTGTAGAAAACGAAATTTCTTAGTCGAATTTTATATAAATATTATGATATATTTTAGTTTGTAGGAAAATCAATTCATTAGTCAAGTTTTATATAAATATTATGATATAAATAATGATATATTTTAATTTGTAAAAGACGCAATATATTCGACAAATTTTATAGAATTAGTATGATATATTTTAATTTGTAGGAAAATCAATCCATTTATTAGTCAAATTAATAAATTAATTTCCAAATTAATAAAAGCAAAATATATTAAAATGTAGCTCAATTTTAAAAACAACATTCTGCAGAACTTTTATATTTTTAGCTATTTCTAGTTATTATTTTTGCATCTCTGACCAGTGGTCGAAAAGGCTCATCTAGCGGCGTTTAATTAATAGCTCTTAGGGTGATTTATTTTTTTTGTTTTTAATATTTTTCTTAAGTTGCAAATAGATTTAGTTGCAATGTTGAACAACATAAAATTAGTTTTTTTTAGTTTATATGAATTTTGTATTTTGTCAAAGCTGCAACTTTTTATCAAAATTTGGACAGTGTTTATTTCAATGAGTAAATTATGAAAAATTTTAAAATTTTGTGTTTCATTTTTTTAGATTTAAAAATAAAAATAATTTTTGTATTATTGTATATATAAAAAAAATTATTTTTATTTATTTATATGTATTTGTTTTTGTTGATAAGCTAGGTGGTTTTTGGACCTTTGTAGTCTTTACTTATTTCAAGCCTTTATTTTCAATAATAACAAAAATAATTTTAATTTAATTTTAAACCACAAATATTTATTTTTTTAAATTTTTTTATATAAATAATAATTTTGTTGTCCATATAAAATATTTAGCAAATTATTCTGATTTTTCATTTCATCATTAAAAGCAAAACATTTTAAAATGTAGCTGAATTTTAAAAGCAACATTTTGTAGAACTTTTATATTTTTAGCTATTTTTAGTTATTTTTTTTGTCTCAATTGGCAACACTATTTTGTTAGCTGTTTACTGTGTGTTTTGTGCAGGTTGCAAGCTGGCCAGTTGCCAGTTGCCCGTTGCAAGTTGCATCCTGTTGTGTGCTTGGTTGCCCCATCAAACATAACTCATTAGGCACTTGTCACAGAAAATTTTCCTTAATTGTTAATACAAACATAGTACGTTTACCCCCCTCCCTTTGGCCGCCAAATGCCCCTGACTGTTTTTTTTTTATTGTTTATTTTTTTATATTTAATTTTTTTTTTTTTTTATTCTTTTTTGAACAGATACTAAGAACTCGGTTGGTCTGGTTGGTTGCATTGAGGAAGTGTCGCACAATGCGATTGCCGTTTATTGGAATCCATTGGAGAGCTCTGCCAAGGTAAGTGTTCAGTTCCCCCCCGCCCCTAGACGCCATTTTGTGCCATACAAACGCCGCCTTTATTTAAAAAAATAAAAAAAAAAACAAATAAAAAAAACATTTTATGAACGAGACGGCATATAAATGAACTCTGTGTGTGTGTGTGTGTGTGTGTGTGTTAAGAATTAATTTGTGATTTATTTTCAATTGCAAGTACAACGCAAATTGAGCTCTATTGCCATCTCTTTTGCACACAACTATTGCCGTCTTTGTTGCACCAGCGTCACGTATAATTTTTTTTTGAATTTTGTTTTTTTTTTTTGTTGTTATCCATATAAAAGTATAATTTATGCACTTATTTATTTATGACACTTAGTTTTAATCACCTGCCTCGACAATTTCCAAGTGTGTGTGTGTGCGTTGTTGTGCTGTGTGTGTGTGTGTGTGTGTGTGTGTATATATTGCCACAACTCTAGCTATATCTATAAGCTCTATGTCTATCTACAATCTGCGCTCTTTCAAGCTAGCCAGCGCGTTTAATTTAGCAATTATCAACAATTTTAATCGCCTCAAATATTTGCAATTCTATTGAGCATTCAAGCGCCAGACGCCAGCGGATTATATAGTATATATATATAGTATAATACGCCCCACCACTCCAAGTACCATGAAACTATACAGATATCAAAGCACCAGATAGTCGTAACAACTTTAGCATGCAGATGAATTTTTATTTAGTAAACACCTCGAGAGTTAAAACTCCGCCTTAATTCAAAAACTGTTGCAACAATTGCAGCTTTAAAAAATAATGTTTAGACGACTAGCAGATGCCCTGTAGCAAGTTTTTAAGATTTTTGCAGCTATAGGATATAATTATAGGAAAATAATTATCTGATTTTTCGTAACTTTATAGTTTCTTTTGATATAGTTGAAAATAAAGATAGAATTGAGCTTTGGTAAAAATAAACAACACTTTAATACGCTGTAGCAAGTTTTTAAGATATATTCAGCTACAGAATTCTCTATAAAATCTAATATAGAATTCTCTTTACTGTAAAATAATCTGATTTCTAGAGCTGAAAACTAATAGATTAGCAGATTTTTAATAGTTGTTTAACCTATATATATATATAAACTAGCTCTACCGGCGTGCGTTGTTACGCTAAAAAAAACTAAAAAATATCTAATAGATTAAGAGATTTTTAACAGTTGTTTTACATATATATATATATAAAAACTACCGGCGTGCGTTGCTACGCTCCAAAAATCGAAATAAAAACCGAACTAATTATATCCTAACAGGCCTGCTTCAGCTGAGATTTTTATACAATTTTTAAATGCATTTTTCACCCACTTTCCGATATATTTTTTACAATATTTTTTTCAAATTTTTAATCTACGATATAATAGGGAAGTAAAAATTGCAGTTTTCTAGCTTCTAACATTTGGCCTGCTTTTAAGTCACCAATTAGTCAGTCAGATTAAACAGTTTTATATATATACATGATAAATTTATAGCATATAATTAATTGATTTAACAGGCTTACTTATATATATAATTTATATATTAAAAAATCGAGTATTTGTCTAGATATTGACGTATCTAGATCGTATTAAAAAATTGAGAATATTTTTAGATATTGACGCATCTAGATCGTTTTACCTTTTCCAACTCTTACCTACACACAAAAAGAAATATTTCCAAAACATATTTTTTATATATGGTATAAGATTTCAACATATAGAATTTCAAAGAGTTCTCTTACCAAATTGGCCAACTCCAGCTACTAAATTAATTGAATTCAAGGTAATAATAGATAATTATTTAATCTAAATATGGCTTTAATTCGTTTGTAATCGTTGCCTGAAGATAGAAGCCCTGATAAATCAATTTAACATTCTAAAATTGTCTTTAATACTTTAATGAGTTGATTAAACTAAAGTTTTGAAAGCCTTCAAGGAGCTGACATATAAAATTTGTTAATTTTATTAAAAAAAAATTCATTTAAAGATAATTATTTAGTCTACAAAAGGCTGCAATTTGTTTTAAATGCATTTTGCATGTTTATATTGATTTAAATTAAAATTAAAACAATTTTAATAAAGTTTTCATTTGATATCTGAGTATATTCATACCTCAATACCAACTCTATCCCCACCCAAAAAACTCATTCAGCTGGAATCTCAGATAGCTGCATAATTAAAGTCTTTTAAAGTAAATAAAAAAATTTGAAAATTGCATGTTTGCAATTGCACTGATTTATAATTTATATGTTTTTTGCCATAAATATATTTGTTTTTGAGCGTATTTTTTTTTCTTTTGATTTGGCATTGCAAGTTCAGTGACTTGTGTCAAATTGGCATTAAGCAGTTATTAACTTGGCTTAACTGTCTGGCCAATTGAGTGGCTCTCAGTCTTGTGGCCATAAGTGCAATCTTTGGTTGCATTTTGATACGCGCTTTTTATTTACAAATTGTTTACGCGCTGAGATGTTAATCCAAAAAAAAATAAAAATTAAAAAAAAAATAAAAATAATAAAATGAAAAAAAAAATAAAATAAAAATCTCTTTGCAAAGATACAGACGTGGCACAGCGGAGAGAGTCGACTCGAGTCGCACCAATATAATGTCGATTTCGTTTTATGCCGTTAGGCAGGCTGGATGCGGCATGCACCTTACGGCAAACCCCCGCGCCCTCTCTCTGCCTCTCGCTCTTTCTGTGTCTCTGTGTGCGTATTTTTTTTCTTATACATTGCCTTTCCCAGCAGCTTTCGTACGCATCGACACGCAGGTGCAAGCTTACGCTGCTGCGTCGACTGCCTGCCCCCTCTCTGCACAACTTGCCACATACTCCCCTGCTCCTGCCCCCCTTTTGCTGCTGCTGCTGCTGTGCCTCTGTGTCTTCGCTCTTATATGGTACGCGCCCGCTAATTATTCACATTAAATACTGCTCCACGTTCGCATCGACAACAACGTTGACGTTGACGTTGTCTCTGCCACAGCAACGCTGCCTGCAACTGCCACAGCATTGCCGACTGGCACTTTTACCATTAAGATTGTTTCCTTTGGCATTTTTGCGTTGATGGATTTTCTACTCTTTTTTTTTCGCTGTTGTCCAACTGTTTGTCTTTGGCTCGTCGCATCTGGCTTGGACATGCTTAAAATGCCTTTAAACACACACACGCACAACATACACACACACTGCCAAGATAAAAAAAAAAAAATGAATTGAATGCAACGCAAAAGTCAACTTGAAAAACTGTCTCCGCTCTCTGCTACCCTTGCCTTGCCAGCAAAGTTGTTGCCACAGTTTGTCTGGTCCTCTGTGTATTGCCTTGTTATTGTCTCCAACTTCAGCTTCAACTCCAAACTCCCAACTCCATCTCCAATTCCATTTCCATTGGCATTGGCCATTGCCATAACCAACAATATCCCCGCCTTTGTCTTGGAATTTTTTAAATTGTCGTGGGCATAAAGAGGACATCGACTTAATAGAGAGAAAACAATTGGCTTCTAATAACCAGACGCACTTTATTTATTTTTTTGTCTTATTGTTATCGTTTTTAATTTCTTTTTTTATTTTTTTATAGCATAATTTTATATTTAATTGTTGACAATTTCAAATAATACATTTACTTTTTTTGCAGATCAACATTGCGGTTCAATGCCTGAGCACGGATTTTAGCAGTCAAAAGGGTGTTAAGGTGAGCTTTTAATTAAATGTATTATAATATAGCTTATAAAATAAATTATTTAAAGTAATTGTAATAAAATAGCAGACAATCAAAGGATTTACTCGGTTTTTGGGACTACAAACAAATGCAGAACTTTTACCCTATAAATAAATTTAATCAGAATTAATTTAGAGATTTTATTTGAATTTTTATAATAATAATTTCTGTCCTTTTTTCATACCAAGAAAGTTGCCCTAAATAAATACAATTTATTAAGCTTTTATATTACTTTATTTAAGGATTTACTCGCTTTTTTTAGAACTACAAACAAATGTCAAACTTTAACCCTTTAAATTTAATCTGAATTTATTTTGAGATTTTATTGGAATTTTTTGGCTAGTTTCTGCACTTTATAGCCAGAAAGTTAACCCTATAAATTTAATCTGAATTAATTTGAAGATTTTATTTGAATTTTTCTGGCTAGTTTCTGCACTTTATAGCCAGAAAGTTGACCCTATATATTTAATCAGAATTAATTTAGAAATATTATTTGAATTTTTTTTTTCATTTCTGCACTTTATACCGATAAATTTGAACTAAATCAATACAATATATTTTTCAAAGCTTTTATATTATTGCTTATAACTCTAATCTACCTGAAAAATTGTTGAATTTTTAAGAGAAAAATTTCGAAATATTTTAATAATATCTTTTAGTCAAATCACACTCATCAAGTTGATAAGCAATTCAGTTCTCAATTTGGTTTTAACAAGCTCAAAAATCTGAAAAAAAATCTGAAAAAAAATCTAAAAAAAATCTGAAAAAATGTTAAAATATTAAATCTTAAATTTCAACTGAAAATATCATAAAATTATTAACTTTGGGTTATTTTTATTAATATTTTAAAATAATGCTCTCAAAATATTATATTTATATATCATAAAGCGAAACAGAGTAAATTTTAAAAAAGGAAATATTCAAAGTAGTTAAAGAACTTTGTTATTATAATTATATATTAATGTTAAAGCAACAAGTGCATAATTTGCTTTAGGCACACTTCACTGTAGCTGTCACGTTTGCTACGTTTTATTTTTTTTCTTCTTTTTTTTTCTTATTTTTAATGAAAAAGTTTCTGCTACAAGGCAAAAATCAAAAGCAAAAGGCAAAGGCAACAGACCCTGTGTTTCTGTCAATGAAATATCAACTTAATGTACGCATTACAACATACGAAGGATGTTGCAACAACAACAACAACAACAACAACAGCAACATACAACCAACAACAACAACTTCCTACGTATAATGCCCAGAACTGTAGCAAAAATTCAAAATGACAATCGCCTTTTGGTTTTGCCCCTTGAATATCTTTTTATGATGTTGGCCTTGCAACATGTCGGGCATGATGACTATGTGATTAAGTGTGTAACACGGTAATGCCACGCCGCAAAGAGGGTAACGCCCTTTGGGCTCTGTGATTGCCTCTAGGGTTGTCTGTTATAGATACAGGTGTTTATTAAGCGAGAGTTTTTTTATTATTTTCTTTTTGGGTCTATTTATGCCCTGTATTTCGTAAAAGTGACTAAAAGGGTGTCATTAAACGGTGTGGCTGTATGTAACAGACGGAGGCAGGCATTTCTGAGCACATAAGTGAATAAATTATTGATTAGTTATAGGTTAAAAGCGATTAAGCCTCTAAATAGGGCTCACCTGTGTGCCACGTATGTTTTTATCGATATACGATAGAACAGTTAAGCTTTCGATTGTTTATTGCTAAAGTAAATTATTTATTTAATATGTTATTTAAGTGTTAAAACTTTCTAACAATTTTTGTGCTTTCTATGCCTAAAAAGGCTAAAAAATTGTTTAACAATTAATTTAGTAATTTTACTTCCCCGATAGTAAACCCTATCGATTGAAATATAACTTAAATTCAAAGAGCAAAAATATGCACAAATATTACAAAATTAATTAAAAAAGTCTTGCACAAAAATTACAAATTAATTAAATATGTTTTCTAATAAAAAAAAACAACAGGTTTCGATTTGTAATAAAAAAAACAATCGATACTATCGATAGTGTTAGCCATTACTTAGCTTTATTTAATGCTTAAGCTATAATATTTAATTTTTATTATGATTTTTTATTATATTTTAAATTTCTTATGGATTTTTTCTGCATCTGTTGCACAGGGTCTGCCGCTGCACGTACAAATCGATACATTTGAGGATCCGCGAGATGCGACGGTCTTCCATCGGGGCTACTGTCAGATAAAGGTCTTCTGCGATAAGGTAAGTGATTTCATTGGTAGAGAAGTGGCTGTGGCAAGGGCAGCCTAGTTGCTACCACATGCGAGCAGCAACATAATTACGCACACACAGCTGCCACGTGCAACAACAGGTTGAATGAGTTTGAGGTTGAGGCGACTCTGTGACTCTGCTGTGACTGAGGCTAACTAAAAGCTGTATACGTGACTGAAGACTGAAGGAAAGGCAAGATGAGGCATGAGGTATGCCGTTGTGGCAAAGGGGGCATGCCACTTGTCGCTGTGGCAGCGTTTTATCGAATTGGGGGCAACTGCCTGGCTATGGTATGGTTGTATGGTTGTGTGGTTGCCCTGATCATATGGGTTTGTCCCTATATCAAGTCAGGTAACTCCCTACCAACGTTCAGTCTCCGCTCAGGTGAAAAGCGTAACGCGTACAACAACAACAACAACAAAAAGTAAATGGACTTCGGCTCTGCCAAGTCTTCAACTTCTTCTTCAACTCCCTGCTCCTTGTCTCTGTTGTCTGTTGTTTTTGAGCTTTGATTCCAGGTTTCGATCCTTTCGCCTCTCGTGCCCTTGTTTCTTATTTTTTTTTGGATTTTTTTTGATTTTTTTTATTTTTTTTTTGCAAGGTTTCGCCTTGGTCTCTTGTTTTATGCTTTCGCAGCGAAACCCTTCACTTTATTTTATTTAGGTTTTTGTTTTTTATACGCTTGATGTGCTTTATTAATAAATCATTTCGTGGATTTCCAATTTAATTTTCTCATATCATTACACTTCTGCTTTAGCCTTTTATTGTACATCTTCCATACATCTTCGACAGACAGACAGACAGACAGAGACTCTCTACCCATATCTGTGTTTGCCCTTATATTATGCATCCCTGCAAAACTCCTCTCTCTCTGTTTGCATCCTCCTGTTTGGCCCCAGGTGTATGTTTATCGGTAAATGTATCAATTAAATTTCGCGTACCAGCTTATTTTATATGGCTATATAGCCCAAGTACACATCCTCTTATATATATGCCACACATTTCTCTTGATTTCATTTGGGATTTCTCTGCATTTGCAACTCGGTTGCAATTGACGCCTTTTGGCACCTTTTGTTTGCTGGCCAAAAGAAATTCAATTTATGTTAACATGTCATTAAATTTCTTTAAAAAAAAACATTGTACTTTTTTGGCTATAAATATTAAGAAAGATAGCGTATATTCTATATTTATAATTGTAAACAAATTTTTACTGTTTCTAACTTTATTAGGCCCAAGCTCTTGATAGTAGAGAAAAGCAGGAATTGCTTTTATTTTTAACTATTAAATTGCATTATTAAATTTATTTATGGGTGCAAAGCTTGTTTATTTAATTTACAAGTACGTTGTTTTAAACATTAAACAATTATCATTAAATTTATCATAGCTAAAATATATTTCAAACTTCAGAAATTTATGATTTTTTGCTATATCCAAAATTATCAAAAAACATGTTGGTAGCTTTTTAATTGCATATTGAAATATCGTCTATTTTAAACCACAGTTAATACTATTATTATTAATTAATATATTTTCATTGGAAACAATTTAGTGATAGTTATAGGAATTAAATGCAAGTTCTTTGGAAACAATTTAGTTATAGTTTTAGGAATTAAATTCAAGTGATGCATTATAGATTTGACTAAATTTCTAAAAATATATTTGATTTACTTTAACTTCTTATAAACTAATTTATAGTAAAGAAATTTAAAAGCTTTTTATCTATTTAAACATAATTTACAATTAATTTTATAGTAAAGCACAGAAAAAATTCTCTTTAATTTAAAATAAAAGCATTTTATCTATTTGAATATTTTTTCTAATTAATTTCATAGTAAAGCAGAGTAAAAATTCTCTGAAATATAAATTAATAGCTTTTAATCTTTATGAATAATTTTTTCAATTAATTTCATGGTAAAGCACAGTAAAAATTCTGTACAATTTTAATTTAAAGCTTTTTATCTATTTGAACATTTTGTTCAATTAATTTCATAGTAAAGCACCGAAAAGATTCTCTAAAATATCAATTTAAAGCTTTTTTGTATTTAAATATTTTTTAAAATAAATTTCATAATAAAACACAGCAAAAATTCTCTAAAACTTAAATTAAAAGCTTTTTAGGTATTTGAATATTTTTTTTAATTAATTTCATAGTAAAGCACAGATTAAATTCTCTAAAATTTAAATTAAAAGCTTTATATATAGCTATAAATAATTTTTCTAATTAATTTAATAGTAAGACACAGCAAAACTTCTCTAAAATTTTAATTAAAAGCTTTCAAGCTATTTGAATATTTTTTAGTTTGAATTTTTTAAATATTAACTTCTGACAAAATTCTTAAACTAATTTTACTTGATTTTAGAAATTATAGCTGCACTTATAATGAACCAAATTCATTATCCTTGATCTCGCATATCTTTATAAGCTGCATAGACACAACTCTCTATCTATATATTTCCTGTAAGAATGCTCTAGTTTATTTCATTTTTAAAAAACTTTTGTAACTGGGAGAAAGTTGATTTCTTATAAGTAAGATCTACGCAGTTGAAAATTGATCGAAATACACGCAAAAAAAATAAAAATATAAAAAAAATATAAAAAAAAATATTGCGCTTAGTAATCGATGTGTGGCTATCGCAACTGATGTGTGCACTGTACAAGGTCCCCCCCAATCGCCTTACCCCTTGCCCAGCCTCTTTACATACTTTGTTGCTCGATTAACAAGAAGAAGAAGAAGCAGAAGAAGAGGATGAAGATGAAGATGAAGCAGGCAACAGAAGAGAAGGCGGTCGAACATTGACCGCAAATGGCGGCGATTCGAGCCGCTGTCTGCCGCAACTTTGGCGATATTTTTGCCAAGATAAAATAAAAGTATGTAATAAAATACAGTTATTTACATGCAGATACACACACACACACACACATGCACACACACACAGCTCTAGGCAAAATTTGTAGTTGTGATAAGCGAAGCAGAAGCAGGCAAAAAACAGGCAACAGGTGGGGAGAGATTTTGTGTGACGAGAGGAGAGGAGAGGGAAGTTTATAGTTAGCCTGCAATATGAGAACACTGAGAGAAAAAATGAGGAATACTCTTGATTTATAGAAATTAATACTTTAAAGAGATATTAAGGAATGCTTAGTAAATATTGGCAGCTTTCTTCAAAAAGGAATTCTTAATAAATATTTTCGATTTTTTCTAAAAAGAAATTAATTCAAACAAATGCAATATTTTAATGATTTATAAGCGAGACAAGTTTTGCTATAATTTATATAGAAATTGTCAATAAATATCTGTATAGAATATAGTTTTGTATAATGTACACAAAATTCAATACTCTAAATTTTAAACAATATTCTATATAGATATTTTTTGTCAATTTCTATACTTTAAACCTTAAAGTATCTAATTTTGTGTACATTATACAAAGCAATATTCTATACAGATATTATTTGGCAATTTCTATATAAAAGTTTAAAAAAAAGTTTAAATTGAAAAATAAAATATTTTATTGCCAATTTCTTCTATATTTCTATATAAAAATATAATAAAATATAAAATATTTACATACTTTTCTATATTTTTATATAAAAATATAACAATTCTTTGTATAAAATATTATTTTCTATAATATGTAGATATTGTAATACTATAAAATTAAAGAACATTAGTTCGATTTTGTTTTCCAATTTTGATTCTTACGAAAGAAAAATGAACAAACTTTTAAATGTTCTAATTTCCAATTTATGACAAGATTTTGCGAATTAATTAGTCAATTAATCTGTCTTTATTTTAAGCGTGCAAATAATTTTTAAAAATAATTTAATATACAAAAATAAAACTAATTTTCGAGAGTGGAAATCAAGACCAAAGAACAGGATTATGTATTCCACATTTTAGACAGGGTATTTTTCCCCTTCGTGGAAGCTTCTATGTACATCTAATTTTTATGTGATATATCTCTCAGTTTTGCTATAAATAAATATTTATATATACTTATATGAGATATATAAAAATATATATAGTTATATATTCCCATACATAACTATAGCTATATCAAAATCCATATTTTTTCTGCATTGCAGGAGAATTTCCCCTGCAATTAATTACTAATTTACTTTTGTACTTGTAATTTTGTTCAGTGTAGACACACATCCTTGCATAACTTGAGTAAAATGCTCATAAAAAATGGCAAGCAGAGCAGAGCACAGAATGGCCAGTTAATAAGGGGGCAAAGGGGGGGAACGTTATAACTTCCTGCGCCTCAATTGCTGATTTTTTAATTACAAATGCAAAGTGCAACACACAGTGCAACACACACAAGTTGCAGCAGAGACTTTGCTTTGCAGAATCTGTTTACACGCAAACTGGCAATCACATCAGACTCGGCAGACTCTACTATATATAATCTATATAAATGTATATGTGTGTGTGTGTGTGTGTGTGTGTGTGTGTGTATCTATGTGCCGCTCACTCAGAGGCAATCAAGCAGCAACAACAGCAACAACAAGACACCTGGTCAGGTGGGCAATTGGCCAGCTCTTTGGCAAACTCAAATATCTCGCATGGTTTGGGGCGCCGCCGCATTATTTATGATGTATGCATATTTATGCAGCTTCTCCTAAGTATTTTATAATAATTTTACAATTTTACAGTAAAAATATCTTTTTTTTTTTTTTTAGCTTTTTTTTGTGTTGTTTTTGGTATTTCTGCTGTTGACCCTAACGGTGCCTGGCCGAATGCAACAAGTTGCACAGCGTTGGTGGCACAACCAAACTTGTTTCTTTTTTTTTCTTTATTTTTGGTTTTATAAATACTCTAACAAATGGTATTTTATTTTTTTTATATTAAGCAAGCAATGAGGCATTTTCTAAAACCTTAAAAATAAAAAAAATATTTAATTCAACGATTTTGAATTAAATATTTTTGAGCTCTTCCTGTTTCTTAATTTTAAAGTTAGTCTTCTGAAATTTGTTGAATAAATTTCTTTTC
Organism: Hirtodrosophila alboralis; assembly: GCA_035043045.1. Classification (NCBI taxonomy): domain Eukaryota; kingdom Metazoa; phylum Arthropoda; class Insecta; order Diptera; family Drosophilidae; genus Hirtodrosophila; species Hirtodrosophila alboralis. Next base: position 2,109,088 of record JAWNNH010000195.1, on the reverse strand, counting down.
TAAGTTATCGATCTGGGTATGTATGTTAAAACTGAATGGATCGAAGCAGTATATGTATTATATAACTGCCATGGAAACTGGAATTGCACAAAAAATCAGTTTTTGCATATAAAAATTCTATATCATTCTAAAAAATGATTCTTAATCAAAGTCGCAAAAGTTTTTTGAGTTTTTGTTTAGGAATTCCTATTTTTATTCCCTTTGGAAACTGTAATTGCTAATAAAAACAGATTTTGATTCTAAAAATTCTATATAATTTTAAAATATGATTTCCAATCAAAGTTGCATCAGTTTTTTGAGTTTTTGTTTAGGAATTCCTATTTTTATTCCCTTTGGAAACTGTAATTGCTAATAAAAACAGATTTTGATTCTAAAAATTCTATATAATTTTAAAATATGATTTCCAATCAAAGTTGCATCAGTTTTTTGAGTTTTTGTATAGGAATTCCTATTTTAATTCCATTTGAAAATTGGAATTGCCAAAAAAATCAGTTTTTGCATGTAAAAATTCTATATAATTTTAAAATATTATTCCCAATCCAACTCCCATCAGTTTTTTGAGTTTTTCTACAGGAATTTCTATTTAATTTTTTTTTTAATTCAATTTTATATACAGCTTTGCAAGTGTATTGAATTTTCGGCATTTCTTTCCCGTTTTTAGCTGTTTTTTTTTTTTGCTACAGCAACAGGCAACAGTTGAGTGTTGTTGCTGTCTGCCACAGGCTGTGGCAGGCTTATGGCATTCGCACTCATGGCTCGAACACGAATTTAATTAATATTAAAAAAAAAAATAAAAGAAAATAAAAAATAAAAGAATAATGAAATGCAACAGCGGCAATAACCAAAATGTGTTCATCCCATGCATTTTGATTGATTGCTAATTACACAGAGACAGACAGACGGACTAACTGAGAGAGAGAGAGAGATAGAGGGACACACCTGGTCTCAGTTTGCGCAAGCTTAAAATATAAAAATTTTAAAACTGTAGACTGTTAGCTAAACCTGCAATTAAAAGCCTCCCCACTTACCTTTTTCCCCTCAATCTCTCTCTATATTTTACAGGGCGCCGAGCGTAAGACGCGCGATGAGGAGCGTCGTGCGGCCAAACGTAAGATGACAGCCACGGGACGCAAGAAGCTGGATGAGCTCTACCATCCGGTCACAGATCGATCTGAATTCTATGGCATGCAGGATCTGGCCAAGCCCCCAGTGCTTTTCTCACCCGCCGAGGATATGGAGAAGGTAAGTGATAACAGCACGACTTAAAATAATACCAGAAATATTATTAAATTAATAATTAAATTACAAAAAAATCAGAAATGAATCCAACATAGGCATTGTTTGTAATATTTTTAGTATATTACAAAGCAGTCTTATTATCGTATCCATAATTTTTTTTAATGTGCAAATTTAATGTTTATAAAAAGAAAATAATTTAAAGACCTAATTTTTTTATTAATTTTTTTAGTATATTACAAGCAGTCTTTTTATCGTTTTAGTAATTTTTATTTAGGTGTAAATTTAAATAATTTAAAGACTTAATTTTTTTTATTAATTTCGCTGTCTTGGTTTGCATTTTGCAGCCGAAACAGTTCTCCGAAAATTTCTTATTGAAATCGACAGAATATTACTATTACGACGATATTTATCTCGACATTCTTTCCAGGTTTATAAATTGAAAATTTGAAAAAATTAAAATAAAAAAAATATATGAATATATATAAATATATTACAAAGTAATTTTTCCCGTAATTTTATGTGCAAATTTAATGTTTTCAAAAAGAAAATAATTGAAATATTATTTTAATTCAGTTTTTCCATTTAGTATTTAAAAAAAAAAATGTTAAGCCCATTTCAGTACTTAAAATAGTTTATTAGCTATAAAATACTGAACAGCAATAATAAGTTACTAACATAAAAAACACAAATACTGAAAATACTGAATATCAGGTCTGTTCCCATTTGCAGTGGCACTTCGCGTATTTGGTTACGCAAGAATTTGCCGAATTTCCCCTAACTTTCCTGCATATTTCCCTAGAATTTCCCATAAGAATATCCCACAGCGTTAGCAGTGTTGAAAACCATTCAAATTTTCGGTGGTTTTTTGCCTGTTAGATTACGCAAGAATTTGCCGAATTTCCCCTAAATATCCTGCGTAATGGAATTTCCGATAAGAATATCCCACAGCGTTAGCAGTGTTGAAAACCATTTAAACCATTCTTTTAAAAATTAATATTAAAAATAAAACAATAAAGTGAATTGTTTTGGTATCCAAAAATACTGAAAATATTCAAAAATGTATAAAAAAATTTTTTTTTTAACAAATTTTATTTATTATTTATTATGATAGAGCAAATAAAATTCTTTGATTTTTAACATTTTTTTTTTTTATATTCTTTCAGAGCTTTTATGGCCATGAGACTGACTCGCCGGAGCTGAAGGGCGCCTCACCCTTCCTGCTGCACGGTCAGAAGGTGGCCACGCCCACGCTCAAATTTCACAATCATTTTCCGCCCGACATGCAGACGTGAGTAAAAATCGTGAACCATTTCTTCAAATTAACGGAGACCCTAATTCAATTAATTAAAAATTAAACTAATTTTAATATTTTTTTACTTCTCCAACAGTGATAAGAAGGATCATATATTGGATCAGAGTATGTTAACCAGCACACCGATGTCCGATTTTGGACCGCCAATCAAACGTGGCCGGATGACACCGCCCACCACGGAGCGTGTCATGTTGTATGTGCGGCAGGAGAACGAGGAGGTCTATACGCCGCTTCATGTGGTGCCACCCACAACAATTGGCCTGCTTAATGCGGTAAGTGGTTAAAACTGAAACTGTAGGGAGATATACTACATATATATCCCAGCATGTTGTATACCCCCCTCTCAAACCAAAATAATATCCCAAAAAAAAAATACGAAACTCACGTCTCAGTCTAAAAAAAATAACTCTAATAACGTTTGTAATTTTGTTCATTTTGGTCGAAATTGGTTAAAAAAAAATAAAATAAAAAATATATAAAAATTGAAACAAATTTTGTTATCTATCCAAAATGTTCAAATTATTAGCCAGGGCTATATAAAAAAGATAACTGACTATAATGCATATATATATATATCAACTAAAGCATTTTACAAATAAATACCAAACTTCATATCAATCGTTATTCATATTAAAAACAAAAACCAAAAAAAAAAGAAGCAACGTATTGTAGTTTTTAAAATCTTTTTTAACTAATTTGAAGCGTCGTAACCATTCACAGCTGTAAAACCTCATCAAACCAAAAACATATATATTCAGTAGCTGAAAAACCAAAAAAAAAAATAAATTTTAAAATGAAAAAACTACTCTATATAATTGATATACTTATTTATATGTATAACTATTCATTTATAACTACACTAAACTACACAAAAAATACGGCACAGGGCAAAAGTTTTTTTAAGGGCAAGGCAGGGGCGTTGAAAATTATGAAAAAAAAAGGAATTTTCTAAAAATTGGCTTTGAAAAAATGAACAAAATCACACACAACACAAGAGTTATAAGAGAAATATTATAGTTTGCTAGTTAGTTACTCGTTACTCGTTATTACGTTACTCGTTACTCGCTACTTGCTATTCGTTACTCGTTACTCGTGCAAAGCAAAAAAAAATACACAACAAACAGACAAAACATCATATTTCTCTCGTTTCTCAATTGCAGATTGAAAACAAATACAAAATCTCAACAACGAGCATAAATAACATTTATCGCACAAATAAGAAGGGGTAAGTAAGGCAGCTGTGTCAAGTGCTATACACACAACACACACACACACACACACACTACACCTGCACCTATATAGCAAATATTATTTATATCATTTCTATATATAAAATCTTAAGTAAAAACTTACTTGGGTTCAGTTTTCACACACAAACACAAACACACACATCTCATATTCTTGTAGTTAATCAAACTCTAACTAAAAACTAACTAAACTAATGGGTGCTCTAAAAACTAAACTAACTATTAACTATTTATATATATATATATATACATATATCTTTAATTTTATAACATATTTTATATTTACATTTTTTATTTTCACTTTGCAGGATTACTGCGAAAATTGATGATGATATGATATCGTTTTACTGCAATGAGGATATATTCTTGCTGGAAGTGCAACAAATTGAGGATGATCTATATGATGTAACGCTCACAGAGCTGCCCAATCAATAGCTCTATTAGACACAAAATGTGGACACAATTTTTGCTAAACACATAAAAAAGTTGTTTCAAATAAGCCATTTTTCAAAAATAAATAAAAAATAAACCATAAGTTTAGTTCTTAGTGCTCGAATAATATCATTAAAAAAGACAATTTAAAAATTTAATTTACAAAAATTATAAATTACTTAATATTGCTTGATTTGTTTTTTTGCTTAGTTATTTTTTAGTAACAATGAGATTACATCAATTTTTTAACAAATTTTTTACATTCTCGCTATGTTATATAAATATAGAAATGCTGTAAATTAAGTTACAAAAAAACAAAAAAATACAAAAAACAAAATTATAATCATAATATATATATGTGTATTTATATCGTTGTACTTAAATGTTAGTAAAGAAAACAAAAAAAAAGCAAAAACAAGAATAGAGTGCAAAATGTCTGTCCAGTAAAACATAAGTTCGTTTCTTGCTAATTTGCTAGACCCTAGGTCCCCTCTATAAACCCCATAAACCCTAAAATAATCATTTTATTAGCTATTCTACTTATATATTAAAAAAAAACTCTTCATTTAATTTTGGTCTTAAGCATTTTTTAATTGTTGAATATACATAAATTATATAAGAAATTTTTTATAAAAAAAAAGCAAAAAAATACAAAAAATTAAAACGTTTGTTCTATGCTACATAAAGTCTATCTATCTAACTATCCACTGATGCCTGCTCAAATATCTATTTGCCCTATTGACCTTGTTAACTGTGGCTATAAATGTATGAAAGATACTTAAAAATAATTAGGATCTCTGCTAAAAAAAAATAAAAATTAAAAAAAAGTAATTTTGTCCAATGTTTGCTTCCAATGCCTAGAACAAAACGAAACGAAGAAATAATAATAATAATTATAATGAAATTAAAAAGAAAATTGGTTAAAACACTCTTTAAAGTAATTATCTTTTACATATATAAGTCGCTCTGCAATAAAACATGTTGATAAAAATCTTAATTAAGTTCAAGTTAAGGCAAAACAAAAACAAAATGAAAAACAAAAAAAAAATCAAACAAAAACAAAAACAAAACAAATTTTAACAATTGTGTGCATTTGTTGTAAAACAAAAAAAAATCTACAAAATAATCAACAAGAAAAAACAAAAACAACGTTGATTCAAAACTAAACGAAAAACTGAAACTCAAAAAAACGCGATGAGACAAATCTAAAAAACAAAACAATATTATATCATATTACAATATACATATATCATTTATATATATATAATAATTATAAATTTTAACCAGCATATGACATTGTGCGTTTACAATCTTTGTTTGCCATAATTAACAGCTTACTTAATTTAATTAACAATTGTTTATAAACTTATACAATTAATGAAGAACGTAGTAGTATAAAGATAGAATCAGCTTTTGCTTTCAAAACTGTTTCTTTTCGATTTCCAACGAATACTCCGCATTCAATATTTTTGACAGTACACACGTTCAATGCTCAATACTATATCATAATTTGTTTATTATTTTTATAACACTAATTTGCTCTATATACAGTTTTTTTTAAATATCCCGAATCTTTTCTTTAAATGTAAGCAACGTTTCTTTCCAATTTGTCATCTTCTTCGGTGTTGTACATCACAATTTGTTTTTAGTTATAGTCTCTAAACCCTAAACGTAATCAAGATATATACGAGTATATAATATTATATTAAAAAAAAATAATGAGATCCAGAAGAAGAAGAAATGAACAAAAAGTTGAGAGAATCGAATATCTTGCCGACATGTTATAAATCTTAATGTTTAGTTCTAATTTATAAGTTTTATGCTCTCTTTCTCTATATATATAATATATATACACAACATATATATATATATATATATATTTAAAAAGCCAATAATTTATTTTTTGTTACCTGTTGGAAACGATTCCGCGAAAAATAGTAAAAGTTAACTGAGAAATTGAGAAACAAGTTCAACTCATACATATATATATATACCATATGATATGCGAGTTTATGTAATGTAACTTGAGAAATTTTCAAAAGAACAAATTGTACAATATTATCATAATGAATACACAAAATTTAAATAAAGAACAAAAAGTAAATAATTTGTGTTTTATTGAACTTTTAATTAATTTTATTTGCAGATTTGAATGAGAAATAAATTTAGAAGTCAAAACATGATTAAAACGATATTCTGAATGAAAATAGCTTGAGTTTTGATCGAGCTATGGGCATTTGAAAAATAGCTTGAGTTTTCACCAAGTTATGAGCATTTGAAGCTTAGAAAGGCTCATCTAAAAATCAGAGTTTAGTAAAAACTATAAGCAAGGTGGTAAAAATTTAATTTTCAGATTTGAATGAGGATTTAATATATAGGTCAAAACCCAATTAAAAAGAGATTCTAAATGAAAATAAATTAAAGTTTGACCCAGTTATGGGAGCCATTTCTGCTGTTATTTCAACTAAAGACAGCCCTCGTCTGCCTGGCAAGTGATATTAAAGAAGTGCTAGCTATATTTTATTAATATTTATTTATTAGTTAAATTTTACTCAGAAAGCTTTTTTGCCGACATGGATAAAGCTCGATATGCTCAACTTTGAGCGTAAACTGCATTGCAGACTGCAGCAAGCGAGTGAGCTTTCCACTCTGAGCATATGAGATCAGTGATGCCAATTTGGACTTTTTCCGGATAGATTTATCCGCAGTTAAACTTCAGCCGGGAAAATCTCAAACATCTAACCACAAAACTGCCCTTTATTAGATTCAATACAAAAATGAATTCTGAACCGCCAATTTCGTAACTCTTCGATATAAATACAAAAAAAATTGTTTCCCAGTTCAAAGTTGTGGTTCGAAGTAAAAAATTATGGAGACTCTGCTGGCAATAACTCTTGATCACATTCGCTCTTAGTCTTTTATCGTTGCCATGGTCAAATGCAGAAGTAGAGAGGGTTTTTAACCAAGTTAGTTTGATAAAAACTAAATTGAGGTATCGTCTAAAATAGAGACGTTAAATGCTATTTTGACAATTGGGTAAATGTGCATATTATAACATTTTTTAATTATATGCATCTGTGCATATAATACAAAATAGAAAAATTGTTCCGGTTGTTCTATCTTTTTTAATTAGTTTTTCATCTTTTTTTCTTTTTATTTTGTCGTTTTGTCTTTTTTTCCGGAAAATATTTGGCATCACTGGTTGCTATGGCAACAACAAACGCTGCTCGCTGCTTGAATCTCTCGCATGTGCTCTCACTCGCTCTCTTTCTTTCATGGCAAGCACACCAGCATGTTGAATGCGTTGTCCGTTTGGCTTTTCGTATATTGAGTTTATTTCAGTATTAGTTTTTCTTTTTGACTGTGTTGTTGTTTTTAGCGGCGTTTGTCGCCTGTCACCTGTCGGCCAGACGTTGTTTAACAGTTACATTTGCACAATATATAAAACTAAACGGAAACAATCTGTAAATATTTTTTGTGCCAGTTAGAAGTACTTAAAAAAATTCTAAGTGCAAACAACAGTTGTCACTCACGAGCCACTCACTCACAAGTAAACCGCGCACCGCTCACCGCGCAGCTGGCAGGGCCTAATTGTTTTGTGACAGAAAATTGTCTGTGCGTGTGTGTATGTGTATGTGTACTGTCCGCAGATAAAAGATAAAGATAAGATTCCACCCAAAGATGATCTCTTGTGTCAGGCGTATGTAGATGACAACAAAACTGCATAAACAGTTCCATACACGCAGCAAATACGAAGCGAAGCCAAGTGAAAGCCCCCGCACACAAGATTTCCGCTTCTCAGTTCCCTTCTGCGTCTGTTTCGGCCCGGTTGTGTGTGTCTCTGTGTTGGTTAAAGTTTTTCGTGTCTTTTTGTCTTTGTCCCACTTCTTGCTGTACTTGTTAGCTGCACTTTCAAGCTGTGAATTTTTGAATGCAAAGAAATCGTCAACAGTTGCATACACATTTATCGATTATCTATCGAACGTTGGTCGACTTGAAAAAACAAAGGCCAATCGATTGACAGCTAAACTAGGAATATCTTTAGCAGCTAGAAAAAAAGGTAAGATTCCATTCCAATATTTACAATTTTAATATTTATTTACAATTCTAAGTGACTAACACTTTCATTTTTATACCCTGTTTATAGTGATATAAAGGGTTATATAAGTTTATACCAATCTAAATTAAGGTTTTTATTAAGTGTACACTGAAAAAGAAAGAAATTATCGAATTAAATTAAAAAATTAGGTTGTTCATATTTCAATAACATTTAAATTATTATTTGTACTTACTTGAGTTTAGAACACAAAATAATTCACTTAAAAGGGATTTGAATAAAAATGTAATGTAGAGAAACCTGTGCCTTATATACTCCTGTTTAATCCAGTTGAAAATTATAGGCGCACAGGTGTGCAATAATTGGCGCCTACAAGTATGCAATACTTTTTAAATTGTTTTTATTAGGGTAAAATACTTATTTTCATACTTTTAGAGAAAAAATCGTATTCGAAATCTTGATAGGTTTTGTTATCCGTATCTTTTAATCTCAGCTGACATATCGTTAACCTTGTAAGGTTAAATATTGTTGAATAGTTTAGAAAACTGAGACAATGGGATCATATCTGTGCGACCTCAGGAACCCTTAAAACTAATTTTAGAAAATTTTATTTATACAAATATAAGTTCACATATAACTGCGACACGCAAGCTTTATTCAAAATTTCCGAAACTTATACTAAAGTCGCAAAATATTATTTTTTAGATATGTAAAACTTGTTATAGAATATCATCTTTTCCGGCACTCTCACTTATTTATATATATGACAAATATTTACATTTGTGCCTTAATTTAAAACCAATTACATTCAATTGAAAGGGCACGAGCCATATCAAAGTATGACTTAAACATTTCTGGTTCCATTCTCATTCCTGATGAACGGCACGCTAGATTTTTTGATTTTGATTTTTCTCTCCTACGTATTGTGTGAATGGCATTTAATAACTGTTATTTTGTGTACACAGATTCGGGACTTTCATCTCGTGTATAATATTAATTCTTTCATAACCGATGACAATACTGTGTGAATTATAAAGTCAACCATTATTATTTATTTAGCAATTAGTGAGAACATTAATTGTTAATCTTTATGATTAAAGTGACTGCGCAAGTACAAATTCTATTCATGGGTTTAATCATTTATAAATATTTATAATTATTACTTGGAAAATATGATCATCTATCTAACTATTTGGTTTTATAAGCATGCATGCTAACTAAGGAAACAAAGTTCAAATCATGAGATAAAATCCACTTTTAGAAATTTCCCCCTTCAAGTCTAGTCGACCTTTCAACTCATAGAGTTCCCGGCATTCCAGTTCCCCAGTCACGGTCTGTTTATGCAACTATGTGTATATTAAACTTAATAAATTTCGATTGTTGCAACTAGTAGTATATTATTTAAATATCTTTTAATTGACTGCCATTGTAACTTCGAAGCGGTTTAATTACTCAACTTGATTATGGCATCTTTATTTCTCTTGAGTTATTCAATTTTGATTAATTTGCTTAGAATACTTAAATTATTCCGTTTATTTATAAGTTGCTTGGCTAGGTTAATTGAGTTTGGTGAAATAAAATTCCATGTATTATATACAAATTTATGGCTTCACCCAAAAGGCCAATTTCGTCGAGTTGTGTAAATTTACTTTTGCTTTTATCTTGGCATACATTTTCCAAATGTAATCAATATTGCAGCCTACACAACATTTTACAACATCTTTATGAATTGTTAACAACTTTTGTTGATGTTGTTTAATCTTGTTATTGTTGTTATTGTTATTGTTGTTGTTGTTGGCAATGGACTGTATCAATTTACGCTCAAAAGTATCGCAATTCATATGTTATTGGCCAGAACGTGTCCGTGTGTGGGGAATTCGCAACTGGGGCTTCAAGTTAACCAACACAAAGTAACCCGCATTTCTATACTCTTTTGTAAGTTCTTAAAAGTTTGTTATAAAATGTGTAACGCTTTGAAGATTACATTTTCGAATGCAAATTGAATTAAATTGCTATTAAACGTTCTTTTCTATAGCTAAATTTTCTTTATATTAAACTTTTCAATAAATTTCAATTTATTTTACCTGAATTCTGTATAAAATAAGATTTTCTATGTATAGAAAAATTTTTGAAGCAAAACTTCAATTTTTATAACAATTTATAACAATAATCTAATTTAAATTATGTAAAGGAATATCATGTATCGAAGAACAATTTATTTCTTAATTTTTTGTTTTTCTTTTGTATTCTCTATTAAAAAATGTTTTCTAATTTATTTTTTATTTTTTGGTTTTGTATTTTCTATTAAATAATTTGTATCGCCTTCAACTCCATTATAGGAAACTTCAATTACATTATTAGCTTCTAAATTTAAGCGCAAAATTAATTTTGAATCGTGCCAAATTTAATTTTGAAGTTTGCTTAGCTTCCAACTTTGTTTATCAATAAGAGTATTCAATTTTCGTTATGGCAAAAACTTTTGCTTCCTCTAGAATTTGTAGACATTGGCCGGCTCAGCGAACAAGGCAGCGACGCTGCATTAAGCTCACATTTTGCTTACCGTTAAAGCTCGTTAAGAGAAACAGCTGCGAGAAAGCTTTCAAGTCAAAGCTGTACTCGGAACTATATTGTGTGGAACACGTTTTACTTGGAATATTTTTGTTTGCTGTGGGTTTTATTGACTATACTCTTCCGCGTGCATCTGGTTAAGATCGTTTTATTGAAAGCGCCGCCAAACAAACACAGTTCACTTCAAAGGAGATTTAAATTTTTTAGCAGCCAGGTGATCGTTAAATTTCACAAATTATATTTACATGACAGTCCAGGGCACTTACGAAATTATAAAAACATAAAGTAAGTACGCTTTTAGGACCAGCTAACTATCTAAACAACTCAAGTCGAATTTAGAATTATGTGTTTACAATGAGTTTATGAATTTGTTGTTATCTTTATTTAAATAACATAAAGTTAAGCATTTGAATGCCATATTATAAATTATTCTAAACAAACCCCATGAGGAGGGTCTCTTATCGCGACTGCAGACAGTCTGGCTAACTGGTTCTGTTTCAAGTTCTGCGCGCTCGCAAAAAAAAAAGTTCCCCCAGTCACACCCCACAAACCGGCGCCCCTGCGCTCTGCACTAAGCCAGCAATAGAGCGTAGAAGGGTATGCAGGGGGCGAGGTTGAAAGTAAACCGCAAAATTGTTGTGCTTTTAATCAAAAGTTTTATAGATTGGCGTCGTGCTTGAGGAAATTGTTAAATGCCCGCAAAGTAATTTCAATATCAATGGAAATGCTCGCGAGTCGCGAATGAAGTCAGTGGAGAAAAGAGTGTAAGCTTATAAGGTGGTGTAAGTTCATACGCACAGGTTAATGCTGTGGTACCAGCTGATCAGTTACTTTGCTTATTATTGTGTTTATTGATTTTTGGAACTTTTTATAAAGTATAAATTATAATGAGGCAACGCAAACATCTACACTTAATATCAATAATAATAATAAAGTAATAATATTTAAACAAATTCTAGTACATTAAACTGAGCTTTCTACTACTTCTTCAGCCTTGTTTTTGTGTGTTTTGTTGTGTTTGTATGTTTGTGCTCAGTTTTACCTTCGCTTATTTATATACACACCGTATAGCTAATTGAAATAAATATTGTTTTTAATTAATAGTAAACAAAAACAATCGTTATTATTCATCTTTAACCTTTTTTTAGTCATTGTTTCTATACAAAAATTTAACACGCAATCGTTCCATCTCTTTTGCATTCCCACAACTTCCAAGCATTCAAATCATTTACACACACACACATACCTAGTTAACAAGTGGAAACTGTCAGCTTGCATAACAGCACCCCACATATAATTACGCCATGCTTGGAGAGTCGCTCATTCTACACGCTCCACTCTCCACGTCGCTGCTATCTCATTTTCGCACTCTCTCTTCGTGCCACTCTCGCCGCGAGCTTTGGCAGCGGCTTCGCGTGCTTGGAAGCGCTTTTCGTTTGTGATTTCAGTTTTGAAGATCACTTTGCGTCGAGCGGTTCAGCTGCGCTTAAAGTTCAATAACAGCGAAGTAGAGAGAGAGAGAGAGAGAGCGAAAGAGGGAGAGCAAAAGGAGTCTATAATTAATTTGTGTACTTAATAAATAAATAATAATTAAATAAATAAAGCTGTGCAAATGAAACGCTAATGTAGCGCGCAGACAAAACAACCGTTAAAACAACACACAAAACGCAACACCAATGTCAAGTGCTTGCCTGGGCTGACTTCAAAAACCGTTTAAAATCCGGGGTCAGAAGTGCTCAGCGGCTGATTAACGTCCAATAGAAGCGCAAAAAAAATCAAAACGAACAACAAAAAGAAATAACAAATTAAAAGACTATATAAGGTGGAACGCGGAGAAACACGTTTTGTGTGTGCATATGTATGCGTGAAAAACAAGCAAATACGCACAAATCAAAAATAACTGAAATAATTGTCGCAAACAGCAGAGAAAAACCCAAAAAAAAAAATAAAAATAAATAACAAAATTTAAAGCTCAGCTGACATTGAAACGGCACAACTTACGCCCAAAGTCACTGCAAATTGCAGTAGTTTGGCACTAGTGCCAAAATCAGCTGAAATTGGAGCACAAGTTAACTGTTTCGTCATCAACACACATACACACACACACGCACACACGTTGAACCTGATCTCACGAACTGAAAACTGAAAACTCGGAAGCGTGTCGGCATTTTGAGCTTTTCGACCAAATATGAGCAAAAACCTTCAAGCAGCCGACGTGTAATTCAAGCAGCCGTGACTTATACCCTACAAAAAAAATTAAACTATTAAATAATCCAAAAACCAAACATGGAACGTTCGCATAGCTGTAGCAATTTTGTTGCCAGCGGCAGGAGTGTGACTGCAACGGTGCCACCGCCACATGCCGGCAGCAGCGATAACTTGCCACAATTGCCGCCCAACAAGCCGTTGCGCAGCAAGCGTCGCAAGTTGCAACGCCAACAGCTGGTCATTCAAGATGATGATGATCTAAATATGGACTGTGATTGCGAATGTGCCTATGCTGGGGATTTGGAGGAACTGGCCGATGGGGCAGATGTTGAGCCGGAGCCATTGATAATGCCACGCTTGCCACTGAAACACTTGCCCCTGCAACGTCACATCTCATGCAGCAGTAATGGCAGCGGTTGCAGCAGCAATCGCTGTCTGCGTCACGAGGATTCCTTTGATTCCAGCAGCACAGCGCCCGAATTGAGTCCCCAGGCCATACGGCAATATCGGATTAGTAGTCTGCTCCTGCGGGATAGCTCCATGTCCATTCAATCGGATTCGAGTCGTTATTCCAGCGTAGATAGCTTATTGGAATCCCGCAAACCTGATCCCGAGGCCATACTCATCAATCTGGGCTTTGGTCCGGTGGGCACGGAGGATATGTTATCCCGTATACCCAAACGCTTCCTGAAACCCTCCAAGGTGCCGGGCATTGATACGGAGGCCTTTGTCAAGCGTCTGCAATTGGCCAGCTCCCTGGCGGATTCAAGTGCTCTGGGCTATCGTGGCCTAATCTCCAGCTCAGATCAACCGCCCTCGTCCATTGTGGCCAAGATTATGGAACGCTTTGAAGTCAACAATCAGCGTAAAAAGTCTATGGGCAATATAGAGCATACGATACGTTAAAGTATTCTATATAAATATATTTTAAAATATTTTATTTTTTAAGTTTAATTTTGTTTTTTGGTTTATATTATAATTATATTTTTATCATAATTGAGAATTGTAAATCTTAAGCTTAAGGGCCGACAGATATATATCTGGGAGAGGGGGGTTTTATTATTATTAATTTTATAATTATTATTATTATTATTGTCATGTGATGTTTATCTTGTCCATTAGCTTTTAGTCTGATGCCGCGTACTTAGCTGTGTACTATTGTACCTATCAATACTTGTTTTATTTTTTTAAAAGTTTTTTTTTAAGATTAAACAAAGATAATTGCATTTGAGAAAAAAAACAATGTGTACTTTCATTTATTTAAGTCAACAATTGCTATTTCTACTTTTGTTTCATTCTGAATTGTTGTTTTTATTGAAAGCTTTTGTTTCTCTTACAAAAAAAGCTTTTTAGCTGTTAATTTCTTTTTGTGCTGTCTTCTTAAACGTTTTTCGACTCGTTCAGTTGGGAAAATAATTGAAATTCGCTCTTAAAAATACTTTTTAATACGCCTACTCCTCTTTGTATCTCATTCTTAAACATTTTGCTACTCCATAAAAAGGACACAGAAGCCAAAAAGGACTCTACAAAGCTCTCCAATTGCCGCCTCTTTCTCTTTCTGTTGCTCTTTCATTTTGTAGCGCTTTCTTAAACGTTTATCGACTCGTTCATTTAGGATATTAGTTGAAGTACGCTCGCAAAACATTTACTCTCTCTCTTAAAACACTTTTTAAAACACCTTCTCCTCTTTCTATCTCATTCTTAAACATTTAACTACTCTATAAATAAACAAAGAGCACAAAAAGCTCTCCAACTTTCGCCTCATCCTCTCATCATCTCCCTTCTGTTGCATACCTAAACGTTAAAATGCTTAAACTTTTGCCTCTTCCATTTTGTAGCGCATTCTTAAACGTTTTTAGACTCGTTCAGTTTGAATATTAGTTGAAAAAAACTTTTACATCTCTCTTTTAAATATTTAAGCTTATACCTTTTCCCTTTCAAAAAGGACTCTACAAAGTTCTTCAACTGTCGCCTCTTTCTCTTTTTCTTACATTCTTAAACGTTTAAATACTTAAACTTTTGCCTCTTCCATTTTGTAGCGCATTCCTAAACGTTTTTCTATGCATTTAGGTAGATAATAGTTCGTTGACACTCTCAAAAGAGTGCGAAAAAAGAGTTATTTATTTTCTTTTTATCGCATTCTTAAACGTTTTCTCGATTCGCGCTGAGTTAGAGGTCAACATTTGTGTGTATTTCTAGCCTAACAACAAAAAATTGGAATAACAAATAGATCGAATATCTATATAAATATTTACAATATGCATATGTAGACATATATTCTAAAGCGTGTCATGGAAACTGTTGTTCTATATGGATATATATACATATATCTGATTATATAAACGTTTGTTTAACATTTTTGCAAAAGCTACAATTATTAAATGGATTCTCTTTGATTGATTAGTTTATGTTATGTTTAAAATTAGAAACATTCGTCACAAACCAGACACAATATCAATAACAACAATAGCAATAACAATAACGATATGTAAAGAAGAAAACAAACAAATTTATTTATTTGCGATATATATAAGTACACACATGCCAGTTTGAAGGTTCAAGATTGTTGCCGTTGGGGGATTTCCACATACATTATATCTAAAAAAAAATAAAGCAAAAAATAATAAATACATATTTCTTATCGAATATGTGGTTTATTATTAGTCCGCGTGACTTGGCGTCTTGTAAAAAAAACTATATAACAAAATAATAAAATCGTAGCTCAGAAAATAAATAAACTTCTAAGTTCAAACTTACAGCATAAACTTTGGGTTTATTGATTTCAATTGGCTTTAATTGTTGGGCCAAAAGCAGAGAAAACAGAAACAGAAAAACAAATCATACAATCTTTGTCACGATCATTGTAAATGCAATTGGCATGTTAATGTTAATATTTGTGTTATATATTGTCGATGCCACAAAGTAAATTAAAACGTCACAACTGATAACCTGATAAGACATTGTTCAACACCTTTGGAAAGTTGAAAGAAAAAACGCAAAAAAGCGTAATAGAAATCTAAAAAAAATCTAACAAACTTATAATAGTATTATCAAAATAGAGTTTAACCCAATAATAAAGTCAATAAATGCGGCACATGACTTTGCTTTAAGCTCTCGCAGCAAGAAAGTATCTGTAGCTGTAAATGTATCTGTATCTTTAGCTGTATCTTTAGCTGTATCTAGCTATTTGCCAAATAAATTCAACATTGCAAGGCAACAAAAAAAATAAAAATAAAAAAACCACAAAAGCCAACAAGAACTATATATACATATATTTACATATGTATATTTTATAATACCCTGTATCAATAAAAGGCTTAGAAAAGGGCATATTTTTTATTTCGGGCATATTTCAAAAATATAAGCTTTGTAATATATTAAAATAAAATGAATATATTTACTTAACGCCACGGCTGTTTTTTGTCTGTATCTTTTAATCGGACAGATCGAAGGGATTTATTTCTTTTACTAAATATAGATAGATATAGATATAGATAGATTAGATATATATATAGATAGATTAGATATAGATATATCCAGCTGAATTGCTACTCAGATATAAAAAAAAAAATTTTCAAAAATTCGTTTTTTTTTCTACCTTTTTGTCACATTTAAGCGTACGATTGTCACGTAACGCCATTCTGAAAATGTCCATATCTTTAATATTTATACTAGTTTATAGCTTATAAAATTTTTTTTTACTGGGTTTATTTAAATGAAAAAAAAACTTTAATTACTCTTCTGAAAATGCGAATTATTTAAAGCTAATTTAATAAATTCTTAAATTATTATTTTTATTACGAGGAATATCTTAAAGAACCGCAAATAATGGCCTTTAAAAATTTGATAAATTAAATTTTTTATATATTTATTTTATTATTATATATATTAAATTTTTTATTTTTATAATACTATCAATAGTTTTTATACATTTGCTTTTGTTAGCTTCTGAATTGTTAAATTATTTTTATTTTTGTGTAATCTTTTTGCGGAATATTCCTATTTTTTTATATATTTGTATAATTTAGGAAAAATAATAATTTTTACAGTTTCTGTTTTAGTTGTTGCACTTTAATTTTATCTATGGTTTATATGGCGATTATCCATATGCATTAATAGTTTTTTTTTTAAATATTATGGAATTGAGATGTGACCAGAAAATTAAACTAGAAATAAAAACTTTATTTACAGCAAAAGTGATTTAAAAAAATTTTCATTCATATTTTCAATGAATTTTTTTAAAACTAACGAAACTATCGTTTGACGGCACTCTAGTACAGAGTATCTCATAGTCTATCATTCAGTCTAAAAAAAATATTCCAACTTGTTATAGATATTTATGTATGTCGTTGTTTCAGCACTTTGACTTGTTAGCAAGTTTCTTGGGTTGGAGGTGAGACAAGCGGCATGTGGCAAGTTCAGGGGCGCGTTAAGGTGTTGCATAGATACAAAAAAGAATACATGGATATTATGCAGATACATTTAATTATATAGCCAGTGGATTGTCTTGACAAAAATAAAAATGTTCTACGCCCACGCCGGAAGCAAGCGGCGAGAGAGTGTGAGAGAGAAATTTGTAAAACAAAATAAAAACAGATTGAAAAAGAATATATAGCAAAAAGAAGACGAAATCAGTCAAAAAATAGAATAACAAATTCAAGAAAAAATTGAAATGTATGTCACTGCTAGCGTAGAAAGAATGCATTTCATTTATTTTAGTTGAAATTAATTTAATTAGCGCACAATTCGTGGGCGTTTTGATTAATGGGCTTTGTGGGCTGCTGTGTGATATGTTTATATTATTTTAATTTAGCCATAACATTGAAATTGAAAACATAATTACAACTTGGCTTTGTTTGTCCATATTTATATATTTGTTTATTATTTATATTTAATTCATAAATATACAATTCATAATTCAAATTGAGCGCTTCCGTTTAATGGCGTTGCCAACCATCGCTTAACATAACAGCGCACTGTTAGCTTTACAGTGCCTTTACAGTGCTGTGTGCTGCGTGCCGTGTGAATGCCCAAACAACAATATTAGTTATCGATAACACTGTTGTTAGTCTGATTTTTTGTTGTTTCGCGGCTGCACGCTAAGCGAGCACTTTTCTTAATATGCCTAAACAAATTAATTAAAATATGTAAAACCTTAAACCGTGCCAACTTATTAATATTAGTTTAACACTTATCTAAACGTACTTAAACGTCAATAATTGTAATTTCTCGCCTCTCGCGCGTGTCTCTCTTTCCACTGCCCTTTTGTTGTTGCTGCAATTTCATTACCACTTTGTATTGGAATTTCATGCCAAAATGGATTGCGTCTCAAGGAAAACGAACGTTCTTCATACGCCAACGCCGCCACGCTCAAGATGTCTTCTGTATGGACCACAGCTAGCTCAATTGGTACTGGCCTAGAGACGCTCAACTTAACGCAACATCAGCAATTGCAACAACAGCAACTACAACAGCAACTACAACAACAACAACTACTGCAACAACAGCAGCCGCATCAAGCAACACCTTCCACAGTCAAGGCCATAAGCAATCGTCAAACCGGCGGCGGCAACTTGAACTTGAGCACATTTTTACAACCAATTGGCAGTGAATTAACCACGTCAACCACATCGTCGAGCGCCCAGCATTTTCAGCACGTTGTTGCCGCTGCAGTAGCAGCTGCCACATCTATAGCTACCGGCCAGCAGCAGCAGCAGCAATTACACTTTCAGCCCTATCATAACCAAAACTATCACAACAACAACAACAATAATAACAACATCAGCAACAACAGCTCAGGCAGCAGCATCAGCAACAACAACAACTATAATTATAAGCGTTCCAGTATCAACAACACGGCGTCTCAGTTGCCCCCCGCTTCCAGTCAACATCTTGCAAAGGTGAGTTCCAATACAAATAAATCAATTCTATACATTTCACATTCCACTATTCACCACTCGATCTCTCTCTGTCATCTACGCCCTTCTATTGTTTTAGTTTTGAGTCGCAGACACGCTGGCACACGCTAGTAAACAACAAATTTTATATTCGGTTTGCCGAATATATATATACCCTAGCAGAACTTTGTGTTATATATAAAAAAAACAATCTCGAGCGAATGTTTCTGTGGTAGATATGGTTGTCCGATTAATGCTTATCAAAATAAATATATATATTTATATACTTTATGCCATAAAGTTTATGCGCTCAGACAAGCCCCCGTTTTATATTGCGTTACGAATTTATAATACCCTCTGCAAGGGAATATATTTAAAATAAATCATTTCAACACATTTCACCTTCCAAAATATTTAGCCAAACTCACCACTTTTCCGATCACTCTCACCTCTCACTCTAGCGCTCTCGCCTTCCATTGTTTCTATTTATTTTTTTATGTCTCTATTTTATGGAAAGTTTTGAGCTACTGAAAATTAAAAATAATAGTTCATGGTCAATGAAATCTCGGATTAGGTTATAAAGCTATCTCTAAAGTCTAGACATGGCCTCCATTTTCAAGTCGAACCAGATCCCACATGCCTATTCGCTATTCGTATTTGTTTCTGTATACCTGCTAAAAAATATTATTAAATGTCGTTTTTGCCATATGCGATCTCTCTCGCTCTCTCTGCTTCTTGACGTCATGCTGCCCCGTTTATTATTATTGTTTCTTTTATATTTAATTTTTTTTAAACTTGTTTCGCACTCTTTTTTTTAATTCAAAATCTGTGCCCACCTTGCCCTGTTTTTTTATTATCATTAATTTGCTTACGATAACAGCAAATAGTAAATGGTTTGTTAACCTCCACCCTATGTACACACACATAATTATTTATGCATGTACTGTATATAGTATTTTTTTTTAATAATAATTGGTTTTAAATTCCCTTAGTTTTTTTTTTTATTTAGCGATAGCGTGATAGAGAGAAACATGCATGATAAGATTGAAATATTCTCGAAACCTTTTGTTTAATAAAACATAAGTAGAATTAAATTTAATTATTCACAGTGAACAGACCTTGCAAAACTACACACATTTGTTTAATTTTTTTTCAACTGAAATCAATTTTCCGTTAATTTATTATTGCAAATAAATTAACATTTGTTCGATTTTAATTATGGAAACCTGTTTTGAGTTAATTTATTACCCTCAAAATAATATATTTTGGCATTAAATGACATTTTTATCACGAAACTTGCATCGAAAATGTAATGATATATTTCTAAAAAAAAAATTGATAATTGACAAAAGTTTAAAATATCGATAAAATGAGTTAAAAAAAAATCATGTTTTTCTAGAACTCTCCCCTGATAATTTTCAAAGAACCCTAAGCTTTTTTTCAACACAATTTTTTTTGCATTTTGATACAAAAATCTATTTAAATTTAACATCTGTACTTCAATAATAATGTCTATTGTTTGAATAATATATAAAAGAAGGTTCTCTCAAGTATATTTTCGAATATATAAACTATGAATATTTCAAAAAAAAATTCATTAAAATTTTCTACAAATTTTTTTTCTAAGTATTTTTCCTAAATTCTAATTAAGCAGGCCCTTTGTACCTTTATTTAAGTCAGTTAACAATTTTGATATTTTTTGTTCATATGTTTGTTTATTTAATAATATTCGTATTGAGTCAAAGATTAATTTGTACTTGCCAAGCGGCTGATGATGACGAGAACAAAGGGAACCCACAGGAATTGATGACCGTGGAACCATTTTCAAATAATAATAAATATAATGGGAGTAATTGGTACATGGCATCGATAAGAACTATCGCATATATTCATCATTGGGGCGATAATCATTTCTGTTGTGGCGTTATAGTCACCTCCAGTTGGGTCCTGACCGCAGCTCAATGTGTGACAATATCGGCCCTGGGCACTTCAGGAAATAATAAAGCTGAACGCTCCAATCTGGCCATTGTTGTTGGCCATATGAATCTTCTGGATCGTCCCGATCCGCGCAATTTTATTCGTGTATCCAAAATTTGGGCACATTGCGATTACAATCGCAGCTGTGATCACGATATTGCTCTGCTTAAGCTTAAGAAGAAGATTAGTGGTGCCTATGTGTTCCATAAACAAGTTAAACTGCCCAAGCAACCGCTGGAGCTCTACTCGGAATGCCATACCATGGGTTGGAGTCGTGAATTGAGGGTGAGTGCGGTTTCGAGTCAGTGGCGTACTTGGTAGGTTTTTTATAGGGTCCTACCCTACCTTAGGAAAGTGAGTTCATGCACAAAGATAATTAGGAAATTCCAAAGTCTACATTTTGTAGAAGGAGTTGATATTGGTTGTTGATCTTTTATAGGGTATTTTGTTACGTTTCGAACGCCATAAAGTATATCTGTAAATTCATATGTATATTTTTGATCAGGCAGATATAACCCTGTCTGTCTGTCTATATATTCTATCTTTTATTTTATCTATATCCAAACTATTCTCTTAGTTTTTTTTAGTTCTTGTAGAAGCTATAAAGTTGTTAGACAATGTTTCAATAAAAGTAAAGTATATATTGCAAAGGAAATTGATTAGACAAGATTTTTCCAACCAAAATTTGCACTGTCTAATAACAAACCTAATTGGGTACGCCTCTGACTATTCTTAGTAGCATAAACCGTGCTTCTCAAATCTTTAATCCTATATATTTTACAGAATGAGCTGATGACGTGGCAGGTTACTAATGCGCCCTTCGATCAATGTTCAGAATATTATGCCTGTGATAAATGCTGTTTTAATCTATGCATTGTTGGCTCAGATGGAACCCCTTCTCCTAGCCCTAGGCAAGACGAAACGGGTAGTCCGCTGTTTTGTGAAGGTGTGCTCCATGGTCTATCTGTGGGTGTCAAGTATGTGCACAGTGATGAGGCGCCTATAGTTTATATTAATTTATATCGTCATCTCAATTGGTTGCACTATGTTATGGCAAACTCGGACTGTCGTCACTTGCCACAAAATCAAATTTTAAGCATTTGTAGTTTGTTGTTGCTACTAATTGATTGGGTCAGCTCTAGCAGTGGTCAAGTCATCATCTAAAATTCTAATTTAATCAGAGTGCCCAATCACTGCACAGTTCAGGGTTATGATCAAACAAACAACAATTTATTGTCGCCGCCAATTGCCAAACAAAAAACTAAACAAAAAAAAATATATATATATATATATATTTAAATTTTACTATGTATTTCCCCCATTGATGATGATCGGTTGGTGCGACAGGTAGAAAATTCATCAATTGACTGCCAAAAGAGTTCGCTTCTCTCCTCTATCTCTCTCTCACTCATTCTCTGTGCTCTTTTGTGTTTGTAGCGTTCACACGCGAACGAAAAAAAAATAAAAAACTCATGACAAGTTTTTGACTTTGCTTTCATTTCTATTTCAATGTTTGCAGGGTTGCATTTATTTATCACCTCTAAATCAAGTAACAACTTTTTTTGTATTTTAAAATAATTTTTTTTTTTATAAATAAAATTAAATTGCATTTATTTAAATTAACGTTTTAAAAATTTATTTTTATTTGCAAATTTAAATAAAAATGAATTTTAAACAAAAATTCTTGATCTTAGGTTTTTTTTTAGGCTTAATAGTGTATAATTTGAATAAAGTGTCCAAATATAACCGTCCTGTTATTTAATATTTTGATTTCCGCTTTGAAAATTCTCTTTTAAAACATTGTTAATTTATTCGAAACGAAAATATATAAATAATATTTTTTATTTAAGTTTAAAAATTCGTATTAATATTTTTTATTATTTCGTCTAACAAATATCGCAAAAGTTGCTCTTTCTAACAAAAAACTTTGATTATTTTTTTAGGTTATAAAATGCAAACGACTCAAAAAAAACCCAAGGGTTAAAATTGCTCGTGTAAACGCAGTCTTTGATTGTTTCTGTGACTTGATTCTTTTCCGTTTTCCGTTTCTTTACCCCCGTCACCCGTGTTTTAGTTGTTCCTTTTGTTGTTTTTGCTGTTGTTGGTTTAATTCAAATGGCATTTGTAATTCGATTGTCTATTGCTATATTATGGTTGTTGTTGTTGTTTTTCTTTCTTTTCTCTGTCGCCGCAGGCCGCCTTCGCCGCCCAAATTGATTGTCGAATTTGAATATCACGCGCGTCGCCGTCGTCGACAGTTCAGCAACCAACGTCAACGTCGCCGCATCAACGGGGCATCGCTGCCATCGCCGTATCAGTTAGTTGTTAACTAGACATTGTCGCGCTTTCGCACCACCCACCCACCCAGCCGTCGCCCATCCGCGCAGCCACCCAGCCGCGTTTCTGTTTCTGTTTCTATTTGTGTGTGTGTGTGCCAAGGAATATACAGAGAGTTAACAAGCCAAAGAGAGCGCAAGAACTAAAGAGCGCAATAAAAAGAGATTGAGATTGAGAGACGCGCAGAAAGACTGAGAGACGCAACGGCTGGGAAGGAAAGCAAAAAACGAAAAGAAAAAAAAAATAGCTAATATTGTTGCAGTGCGAATGAAATGAATTAAATATTGTCGAACAGAGCCGAATTACTATTCAATTTATTATCGTCGCTGCTCGCCTAGTCGCCGTGAACTTGTCCCCGTGATCGTGATTAATGCTATTTGGGCTAAGTAATAACGGGTAAACGGTTAAAACGCGTCTTCACAAATACAGCTCGATTAACGGCCATAGATTTTTGCATCGATTTAAACTTTAAGTTTTAAAACAAACGCACACAAATGTTTTATGTGCATAACAGTGTTCACATGCATACAATAAATATGTGCTAAAATGTGTTTTATTGACACATGTGTATTTTACAATTTTATATGCTATAAAAATGTTTATAAATAAAAAATAAATATTTAAATACGCTAAACACACACACACACACCCAAAAAGAAAGACAGAGAGCGAAAACGAGCTGCCGAATTTAGCCAACAAACCGACAATTAAACCAAGCAAAGAGATCGGAGATCGCATAAAATACATACATATGTATGTATGTGCGTGCGTGTATGTATGTATGCATGTATAATTGCTATTCAATTGTCATGTGCTAAATATTGCCGAACGTACGAAAGCAAACATTAAATAATTAACAATAAGAAAAGCAAACGATATCAACAATCGCCATCAATAAAATAATCATTCAGAACAAAGGCAGCCAAGTGTAACGGAGCTTTCCATTGAGAACAGCTCAAAGCGCCGTCGCTCTGAGGAAAAGCTTTCATTTGCAATGCAAAGGAATAATTGAAAATCGACAATTGACGTCGCGCTCTCTCTTACTTATCGCTCTTACAATCTCTTATTGGGTCAGGCGGCTCAGAACTATTTGTAATTTAGCTTTTTTGATAGAAAATTAAAAATTCCAAATATTATATATATATTTACTGCATACATAAGCGCACATGTCTGTGTGTGTGCATTGGCTGATAAACATACATATGTACATATAAACAGAGCGCCAAAGAATAAAGCAAAAGTAGTAAAAAGCCAGAAAGAGAGCGAGAGAGAGAGAGAGAAGGAAGAGAGACCAACTGCACATGCATTCCAATTGCTGCGATCTGCCGCTTAAATCGCCGCATCGCCAAGAGCTTCAGCTTCCAGAGCAACACAAACAGGACAATAACAACAAACTGGATCAGGAACAGCAACGTGCAGAGAGCGAGCAACTTTTGCCACTCAATCCCAACAGCATGTACTCAAATTTACGCTATGCACGCACAAATCTCAGCCATAGCAGCCTGCTGCTCAGTCATCAGCAAAGCTCATTTGATGGCAGCGCTGCCTCAGCGCCCGCATCTACTGAGCGCACTGAGAGCACCGAGACGCTAGATACACCGTTAACCCGGGAAACAGAGCAAACGCTGCCTCTGCCGCTGCCGCTGCCACTGTCCACAGGTCGCTGCTTTATGCCTGCTGCCGCTGCGGCGCAGGCAAACAGACGCTATGCGCTGGCCAGTGCACTGCATGCGACCGCAAAATTGGCGGCCAGTGTTGATGCCTACACAGCGGCGGCAACAGCGTCTGCTGCCACTAGCCACTGCCATGTCGACTTCAGCATGTGTGACTCCTGTCGACCGTTGAGATTTAACAGTCAACAGCAGCTGCACCAGCAACAGCAGCACCAACAGCAGCAACAGCAGCACCAGCAGATGCAGCAGCAACAACAACAACAGCCGAACAGCAATCTCAGTCGTCTGAACCATTCGGGTCCGAGCAGCTACGTCGGTTCGACGCGCTATCTAAATTACAATAACAATTTGCATACGAATTCGCCGCACGCTAGCTCGCGACGCTTCAACGCACAGCAGCAACAGCAGCAGCAATCGCCGCCGTTACCGCTGCCGCTTACGTCGCTGTCGTCGTCGTCGTCGCCATCGTCGCCGCTTCCGTTGCCATTGCCATTGCCATTGCCAGGGTCAGGGCCAGTCGCTTCCATAGTACAGTCCTCGTCCAATGCATATCCATATCAAAGTCGCACAACATATCAACAGCAACAATTCCCTCGTTTTCAGCCACGTCGCATTGCACGCAGCAGCATGTCGAATTCCGGTGAGGATCTACATTCGCCCACCTACTTGTCCTGGCGCAAGTTGCAGCTCAGCCGGGCCAAGCTGAAGGCATCCAGTAAAACATCCGCCCTGTTGTCCGGTTTCGCAATGGTGAGTAAACAATTTCTACTTCTTCGCCTTAGTTTATAATTAACATTTTAATTAATGTTTACACACATCTACTAGTTTTCATATTAAAATAAGAACAAATTGGAATGTTTTATATGTATGTCCTATAATAATTAAATGTCAGCTTAGGGTATATTTATTCTGTGTAAATGTTTTGTAACAGAGTAAAGTAGACATTTTGTGGATACTTTAAAATCAAAATTTGTTGGCAGAATATAAATTTTTATCAGCATTCTCTTATTTTTAATTTTTTTTTATACCCTGTTTAAAAGAATTAAGTGGATCCTTTGATATAAATTAATATGAAAGACTGAAAAAGAAATTTGCTACGCCTATATATTATATATTTTTTTTTTAATAAAATTTGTTCACACTTTTTTTTAAGACCCTCTGCATACTAAACGAGTATATTATAAGACAACAAACTGTTGAATAAATTTTCAATACTATAATAGTTCAACATTAGTATTCTACGCTTCAAAAAATAATTTTTACTTTAAAATTTCTTACACCTTACTTATAAACCAAGTCAAAAAGGTATATAAAAAGCTTATAAAGGCATCTCTAAATCAATTAAATATATATATTCATCATTAGCATCAACAATAAAATAATCCCTATAAAATCACGTAATTCTCTATAAACATTAAAGTTATCGTCAGCAAATTTGGTATGTAAACTCTTCATACCAAATGCAATTTAAGATTATTTTACAATTTGGAATATTAATCGCGCACGTTCACAAATCGATAAAAACAATTTACAAACAAATTGCACACTTAAGCGTCTTATTTACATTTTCCAATTATTCCTTTACTGCATGCAGGGTATAGCACAGTCGAATAATTATAAGATTCATATACATACATAAATTCTAACATACCATAATAATATAAAGGGCATATAGGCGAGGATAATCCCATAAATTGGCCGCATATACATATTTAATATAATATATGTTTATGTACAACGCGACGGAAACAGTTGCCAAAATGTGAAACAAGAATTGGCTAATAATATAATTATACATAATAAAAGGGGGGGAGGGAACAGAAGACAAGACAAGACAGCACCCATAGCAAGATTTTCGCAATTCCTCTCAATGATTATGCACAAAAGTTTTCACACAATGGAGTATCTATTATGTATCATACCATTTTTTAAAAGGGCATATATATAAATAAAAATGAAATATTATACAAGATTTTACATCCATTCTATTAGTGAAAGAAAGAAGAAAAAAATTCCTGATTTGTCGCTATCTAAACTTTGCCTTTCCATTCCCTCCATTCACAAAAATAATTTATATTCTAATATTCTATCATATATAAAAGCCGGCTGTCCGTATGGACTCACAGATCTCAGTGCTAGACTCATTAAATTTAATATATAGATCTCCTATATAGTATACTCTGTTTCTGAAATTTATTTTAAATTTACAAGCCAGAAAACTGAGAAAAAAAAACCGACAAAAAGCCCAAATTTATTTTTTTATGCCACGTGTAGTATGTAAATTGGTTACCTCACATCGAAATCCAAATCAAATTTCGTCGTCAGGTCACTCTATCTATATATATATATCACTATCAATTATGCATTCCTCTATAAAATCCTCTCTGAAAGTTCTACAACATTTGTAAATTTCACACTTGATTATAGAGTGTTACATAGTCGTAGTCGTAATGAACTAGAATATTCTTGTTTGTTTTGTATATATATTTGTCATGGGAACAATTTTATTAGCATCTCTGCTAGGTTATTAAATATTTGGCGCCTCCACAATATAGCTCATCTGTTTTTGGTGTTTATTTATTAAGTTTGTAGAATAAAAGCGTAAATTTGTCACTGATTACTCACTAATATAATATGAAAATAAAAAAACCAAAAGAACTACGTCATTAATTGTAAAAAGAAAGCTATAAAATTGAATAAGGAAATAAAAAAAGTAAAGACTTATGTTAAAATGTTATGCTGGAATGTTATGTTAAAATATGTAAAATAATGTTATTTAACATTATGTTATTTATAAAGAAAATCATAATTTTCACTTATTAAGAAACATGTGTAAGAATGTTATGTTGGAATGTTATGTTAAAATATGTATAATAATGTTATTTAACATTATGTTAGTTATAAAGAAAATCATAGTTTCTTACCTTAATTCTTAATTCTTCTCATCTCTTTGAAACAGGTGGCCATGGTGGAGGTGCAGCTGGATAGCAACACACAGGTGCCACCCGGAATGCTGATTGCCTTTGCCATCTGTACCACATTGTTGGTGGCGGTGCATATGTTGGCTCTGATGATTAGCACATGTATTCTGCCCAACATTGAGACGGTGTGCAATCTGCATAGCATCTCCTTGGTCCATGAATCGCCACACGAACGTTTGCATTGGTATATTGAGACAGCATGGGCATTCTCTACGCTATTGGGCCTGATATTGTTCCTAGTCGAGATAGCGATATTATGCTGGGTGAAATTCTTTGATCTAAGTCCAACGGCAGCCTGGTCAGCTGTGGTTGTCCTTATACCCGTGATGATAGTGTTTCTAGCATTTGCCGTACACTTTTATCGCTCGCTGGTGACGCACAAATACGAGGTGACCGTCTCTGGCATACGAGAACTGGAGCTGCTTAAGGAGCAAATGGAACAGGATCATCTGGAAATACATAATAATTCACGTAATGGCTTCAATTATGGTTCAGCCGGTGATGTTGTTTAGCCCTCAGGGAAAAACTCAAAATTCTTCCTCCTAAAATATAAAAAAAAAACACAAGAAAAACGAAAAGCAAAAACAAAAAAAAACATTGTTAAGCAAAAAGACATAAGATCTGTTCGGATACGGGTTCTTCGAACATTAATCTTTAGACTACATAAACACCATATGTGAATTTGTAGCTAATTGCAAATTTGTGATACGCATAAGGCAATATATTAAAACAAAACATAGTTTTTTTTACTACTTTACCATATACTATATATATATATACGATATAACGATATAATTATGTACGATTCTGTGTATATAGAATCCAGTTTATAAGTCTTATATTTATTAGTAGGCCTTCGTATGTGTGTAAGCGTTAGCATCGCTGTAATTTATATATATATATAATATTTAATTAAAGGATTTATTTTTTTAGATATACCTACATATGTAAAAAAAAAAACCCGGAATCTAAACAGTTTATGCATGCAAATTTTTCCCCTAACTCCGGATATTCCTGTGGAGGTTTATTAATCGAATGTCGTGTCGCGAGTTTCTTTAGCAAAGAAAGAAAAAAAAGTTTGCGTGTCAGGCAAAACTATGCCTCACTTCAAGTTAAACCATTGTGGCAAAGACAAGACATGTTAGCAGCTTGATTAGAAAAGGGGCAGGACGTTCCAACACATAACTGGCACGACTGGCACCAACAAGGACGACGACAACGACCGAGATGACAAAAAAACACAAGTTGCTTACATTTGATTTTCAAATTCAGTTGAGGACAACATGTCGGGTCCTGCGAGTGGAACTAACGGTGTCAGCGGTGTCAGATGCCTCCGTTATACTAAAAACGGTGGCCATTATCAGGGCAGATGGCTGCTGGGTCAGCATCATGGCTATGGCGTCAAGGCCACCGGACGTGGCCTGATCTATGAGGGTCAATGGCGTAGCGGACAACGTCATGGTTATGGCACGCTGCGGCATCAGCATTCAAATGGTCAAGCCCATCGAGTTTATGTGGGACAATGGTTAAAGGATAAACGCTGCGGCGAGGGTAAACAATATTATGATAATGGAGACGTTTACTATGGCCAGTGGCAGGATAATAAGCGACACGGACGCGGCATCCAATGGCATGCGGATGGACGCATCTATGTGGGTGAATGGCAAAATGATCTCATGCATGGCAGCGGGGTGCTCTTCTCGGGTGAGTCTTAAAACCAAGCGATTGTATAAAGCGAGCAGCGCCAAAAGGAGTTCTTGTGTTCTTGACATTTAAAGCAATAATATTTCTTGCTTTGCTTTGCTTTCTTCAGCCAAATCAACGTGATTTTAATAGTTGCAAAATTTAAATTTAAAAACCGCTATTAAAGTCTGAATTATGACTATTAAATTTGTATATAAAATCTAGTTTTAAAAAGGGTAAGTAAAGCAGGCCTGATAGCTTCTTCCCACAAACAAAAGAATGTAGAAACTTGTAGAGTTATTATCCTTTCTAAATATTATATAAGTTTAACGCTACTTTCTTCTAATCTGGCATCTAAAAATATTATTTGATGCAAGAAATAGTTAGACGATGAAATTCTTGCATGCAATATTAAAAACGCACTTATCTAGCGCGTAATATTTCATGCAATCTTTTGACGCAACTTGCACAGCACTAAAGAAAGTCTTTGGCTTCTTATTTTGCTGCCTGTCTAGCTTCTCGCTTTCTAAATTCCCAAGCTTCTCGCTTTGCTGCCTCAGTCTGACATTAAGCCTTGATTCACAGCCAACGGCAATCGTTATGTGGGCGAATTTAAGGATGGTTCCAAGTGGGGCATGGGCGTCTATTATCATGTACGTGCCACCGGTCAAAATGTGCAACAGCATGGCATTTGGAGCAACAATATATGCAAGAGTTCAGTGCTTAGCACAAGAAGTGCCAAGCAAGCCAGCAACAGGAGCAATATCTCTGAATGCAACGTTTATTCTTAATTATGTAATACAAGTGTAAAAAATTAAATAAAATATTTATATATATAAAAGCACATTTTCTAGTAAACTTAACTAAAGTCTTAACTAATCAGTTCCTTGGACGACGTCGTGTCGAGCCTAATTCCGGCAACAGTGTAAGCGTTTCCAATGGTGAATCACGATTAGTGGTATTCTGGCGTCTTGGACGCCCGCGTGCGCTTGTCGCCTTGGGCGTCTCCTCGGGGAACATGGCTTTGGAACTGGAGCTGGGCGCGGTGGCAGTGCGTCTGACAGCTGCAACAGGCGTCTCGGTTTGCTTCTGTGTGCGTGATCTTGTGGTGCGAGTGGGACGTGGCACAGATTTGGATAGTTTTAGTTGCTGCGGCGGTTCCTCATCGCTTAAGTCAATGATCTCAATTGGCTGACAGGCATTTAGATCTAACTCTGGACTGCTGCTTTCGCTGCTGATGATACTCCAGCTGTTGTTGTTATTATTGTTGCATGCATCATTCTCTGTATAAATGACAAACTTAGCCGGCTTTTTAGCTTTTGTGTTTGCACTGGCGGACAGTTTAGGCTCCTCCTCCTCCGGTGTTATGTTAAACTTGAGAGCACGTCGCAAAGTTTTTGTTGTGGCCAGCGGAGGCTGTGGATGCAACTCCAGCTGTACTGTGCGCAGTTGTAACGTCAAATTATAATAATAATTGACATCGACGCTTTGCTTCAGTTGCTCGCTGCTGGCCAGTTTTAGGGCCGACTGAGTAATCTCAATCGCCTGCTGATACTTTTGCTTGGAACGCAAAAAATTGGCTTGATAGATACGCAGCAGCAGTAGCATATGGCCCAATGCCTGACTTCGATTAATGTCCTCTTGCAGCCAGGCATTGGCCAGCGCATAGAAATCATCCAGATGCTCGTGCTCGCGATTCAAAAAGTAAAGACGCGCATGCAGGCAGCCCACAATGAAATAGATGCACTGCAGCTGCACATTGTCCCGTAGCACAGGATGCGACTCCAACATATTCATACTCACATAGCGTTGCAGTTTAAGTCCGCTGTCATTTGGGGATTTTTGTCTTTTCTGTTGGAAAGTATAGGGAATAATGTGAATCTCTGCTGGATGCTGAAATATATACTATATGCCGCTTACCAATTGTGGTGATAACATGGCCAACTGTTGTTGCTTCCTTATGGGCTCAACGCTAGCCCCTGAGGCCGACTCCAG
The DNA here is from genome assembly GCA_035043045.1 of Hirtodrosophila alboralis. Classification (NCBI taxonomy): domain Eukaryota; kingdom Metazoa; phylum Arthropoda; class Insecta; order Diptera; family Drosophilidae; genus Hirtodrosophila; species Hirtodrosophila alboralis. The sequence goes on along the minus strand of JAWNNH010000195.1, from coordinate 2,077,482 downwards.
TTGCATGGTCAGCATTTTACCAACCAGTTGGCTCATATGCTTGGACTCGTCATCCATTATTGGCACAGCAGCAGCTGCCAAATGGCAGCCCTTGGTTAGAGGAGGCGACGCCATGGAAATGGACAGCGGCTGAATGCAGAGAAAGTGATCGATAAGACGCAGTTTGGTGAGCGCCTTTTCCAAATATTCCATTCGCAGATTGGTCCACATCCAATAGATTAACAACTCCACGGAACGCAGCATAAAACCAGACTGTAGCAATATTTGGAGCAGACTGCTGGACAAATTGGGACACACGCTCAATCGATTGGCCGTACACTCCGCGATATACTTCACCAAATCGCACAGCAGCAAAGTGAACGCGCCATGATCCATCGACGAGATGATGGTGAAATTTTGCACGTTCTCCTCCAACGTTTCCAGCTGTTGCAATGATGTGGGCATGTGCGCCAGAATCTTGCAATGCGGCTGCTGATAGCATACGCGAAAGCGTGCGGATTGCAGTGTTAGCAGTACAATATCAATCTTGCCCACACGCTCCTCGAACGTAACGCGCTGCCGCTCGACGTGCAGCAACAGCAGCATGGCTTGCCGCAGTTCACCCAAACGTTCATAGTACGATGCCATGTGGCACATGCACAACATAATTGCGGTATGTTGCCGCTTGTAAATATGCGCTTCATGCATTTGTGGTATAAGCTCATCCAGCAGCTGTTCAGCATGCGCCACCTCCTCCGACATATTCAAACGCGCATGTTGCGTATACCGGGACATAAAGTGACTGATGGAACGCAAATAGGTGAATCTGTCGCCCAGCAGACGGCTAATGCGCAACAGCAACAGCCAGGCGTTATCAACCTGTGGCATATAGCCCATGGTGGACAGCGACATGGCGGTCGCAATGGCATCATCAATCAGCGCCTCCCAGTCGATGAGCGCCTCGTCACTGCTTAGGGGCTCAGCGTCAGCCTGAAGGAAATTGAAGAACAAATAAATATGTTTATAATAAAAAAGGAATATAGAGACTTACCTGCTCAAAGAAGCATTCAAAAGCCTTTATAGCTGTATTGGCCAGCTCCAGCAACGGCATTTCAATGGCAATATTAATATGCAACAACTTGTTCTTAATTAGCATTTCATCTAGATTTTTCTCTGATGTTTCTTTAATGGAGAATTTGATCTTTTGTGCTTCCAAAGAGTCCAACAGCTTGTAAACGCTGGCATGACCCAATAGCAGGTGTTCCAGACGCGTCAATTGCTGATTGCGTGCCTTAAGCTGTAACTTCATCCGTAGCTCCTCAAACTGCTGCAATATATTTTTATCCGTGCGCATTTGCCGCGCCAGTAGCACCATATGATAGTCCGTTTGACGATGTTGCAACAGTGATTGCAAAAATGGTGGCGTCTTTTTGATAGTCAACATGTCCAACTCGTATAGCTGACGCTGTTGAGCTTTGGTTAGGGGATTGCAGAGCGGACTGTTCTGGTGTAGCTCGTAAATGCAACTGGATATGGAACTCTTGGCATTGTAATAATAGGCATACATTTGCCTATATTGTATGGAACGGCAATTCAGGCTAGCTATATAAGTACACTGCAGCTGAGCGCCCAGCTCCAGATTCTCACAGTGTGCACCGGCTTTGGCAATGAGACGCAACAGCTTAGTTAACTCTGTGGCACCCAAAAGCGGACGCAAGGCTTGCAACGGCTTGAGCAGCTGCAGCAACAAGCACATTTGGGATGCACTCGCCACCTTAAAGGATATGTTGGTCAGATGCCAAACAAAAAGAATCAAATCCTTGCTAGTTGGCTTCATGCACTTGGTGACCATTGCCACATCCATGGCATAGCGCATAATGGTGGCCAGAGTTTTCTGTGAAGCCTGTTCGAAGAGGATTACAGAGATATTATCGCATAAGTTAAATATTCTCTTATTTAAGGCTTACCTTGGGCAGCTTTGCCTGTTGTGCTGGCGACCACATGCTGTAGGCGGCGCTGGCACAGCAGCCCAGCGTAAAGATGCAATGTTTGCGCAGACTTTGACAATTGGCGTCATTGCTGCAGGTGGCGGCCAGTGGACTGGTCTTGCTAATGTTCCTGCACATGTTCATCAAACTCTGCAGCAGCTCAAAGTGTGCGGCATATGCATCAGCGCTCTGCTCGCCGCCGCCCATTTGCAGCCAGAAGTTATTAAAGCTGGACGTGTTAGGAATTTGATGCATTTGCTTCTGCAGATGCACCAAAACCAACAAATAGTCTATGAACCATTGCTCCTGGGTCAAAGTAGCGCATTTCTGCTCAAAGAAGTTCACAAACTTCTTGGCCATATCGATATAGACGGTTTTCACATCCATAGACTCGGTGGCTTCACGTGTGTACAGCAGCTTAAGGTAATAGTAGCTCAGCTGCAGGACATAATTCTGAGCGGAGAGATCCTTGTAGAGCGAGCGGCAACAACGCAGCAGCTGCAGCGCCCACGGCTGCTGTGATGCGCTCTGTTGTGGCCAGGCAAAGCTATCCAGCTGCACCAACGCTAGTAATGTACTTAAATATTTTGGAAACTGTGCACTCAGCTCCTGGGCTATGCTGGTGTCCGTGCAGGCCAGCAGCTTGAAGAGAGACTCAAAGAACGGATTAGTATGCTGCACTGGCAAAGTGCCTATAATATTTAAGAAGCTGGCGCTACGATTGCCCAAAAATTCATTAAGTTCGTCAATTAGCTGGCTGGAATAAGGTTGCTGCTCCTGCTGCTCTATCATGGCCTGAAAGAGCTGGGACAGCGACTGCACAGCTTGGCAGAGTTCAGCTTTATACTCAGAGGTTGCTTTCGACTCAGAGGTTGCTTTCGACTCAGAGGTTGTATGTTTCAGCAATTGATTTGTAAAATAGAAAATATGCTTTCTATGCAGGCTCAAATAGATTTTGTAATCCGTTGCGGATTGCAGCTGGCAGCGTTGGGCGGCGATCAAAGCATAGAAACGCTTAAATTCCACAATTGTGTGCTGCAAGTAGTGTGACAATTATAATAATAAATACAAATTAACCAATTAAAAGTGTTTACCTCGCGACAGAGCGCATTATGCATATACCGCAAGTGGATCAAATGATTATTCCAGAAATCTGGCATTGTTGCGCTGGGCCCCACATGGGGCACCATGCCAGCTGCTATGTTGCAATAGATGTCCGCATATTTATGCAAATCATCCTTCAGCGCAAAGTTTAATTGTTGTAAAATGCCTATTTCATAATTTAAGGCATATAAAGCGACGCTTGGCGTCCCGCCTTTTCTGTTGATTTTATTGAATTGAGTCAGTATGTCCTGGGCGGCATTATGTACATCCGCACGTGAGCCACGTAATTTCTTGGCGATTTCCTCGCGTGACATTTTCACATTAAAATAGTTGCTTGATTTTAAGCAAATTTTACGAAAGATGCTGCTTGTGATTGCTGCTGGTTAAAATTTTGTATATGCGCCGATAAGATATAATTTATTATCGATAACAGCAGTATTGCGCAGCGTTTAATGTCAGTGTTAAACAACACTGTGGTGATTTTTACACTGAACTGTAACCAAGCGCGCGCTTATTTGATTTGAAATATGCGCTCGAGCTGAAACAAAACATAATGAGGCAATTATGTTTGGTCAGTGAAGTTTTATCGAAAACGTGCCAGAGTTCGAACAAAAGGTCAGGTAAACGAAATTGAATTGCCCAAGCATTAAAAAGGGTATTGCATTGCATTAATGTATATGTGGCACAACGAAAGCGTGCAAAATGCATACGTATGCCAAAAATGTTGATTTATGTTGAATGCAACAATACAACGGCTTGCCGAGGCAATCCAAAGCAAGCAGGTAGAGTTATGCTTATGCGCATTATTGGAATACGCTTGTTCGTTCACACTTTCAGGCCCAACACACAGATGCACACAGATACACAGATACAATTTGTGGCTTACTTTAGATGGTAACATATCGTTGTAATAAATACTATATATGACTTCAACTCTCCAAAGTCGGAAGTCACGTTTAAAACGTTTTCGCTAAAAGTTTCACACAGTCAGCCGTTTGATGATTGATGAGCCATACACACACACACACACACAAACACACACACAGTTGAGTTGTGTGTATCTATAGAACATGTTTATGGTCATTAACGTGGCATTGTGTTTATCTTTGAGATACTTTAACGCACACACAATTTGTTGATACACTCGTAAATTGGGCATCGTTTTACCTTAATTAAGATGAAGTAAACACCATGAGGCTAAAGTTCCCAGACAATTGGAATAAAGTTTAAAAGCCTAAGTTGTTGACATATGACATTTGTGTGCACTTGTGGATACATTATAATTATTCTAAATATTGTTCATTTAGTGCTTGATATCAAATATCAAGCTGTATATTTATTTTATAGGAATTGATTGCAGTTGCTGCTTCATTTGAGACATATGGAAAACTCTAACACATCGTTGTAAATCGTTATCGTTATCGATAACTGTATTATATTCTTAGTCTTTTGTGCTTTATATATTAAAATAAATGCAATGGGCTGTTATTCATCTATTATAGGCTGCTTTATGAACTACAATTAACCAGTTTGGATAACTAAAATTAATAATAATAATGTGCAGAACTTACAAGCTTCTAAAGTCTTAACTCAATGTAAACAATCTGCTATTCATGCTTTCACTCTTACATTTAATACACTTACTTAAATCAACATAACTCTTTAAAAGCCCGAATGATAATATACCATAATTCTTTTCAAATTTGGCTTATAATTTATGGCCAGTTATGATGTTGTCTTAACAAAAAGTTTACTTAATTTAAAGGCGCCCAAATGCGAATGCAAAAACTTGTGAATTCTGTAGCTTTAGCAGTCTCCCAGAATCTTTCAGTCTTTGTGGTTTTATTTCAATTGATTTGACTTGTGTGCGTCAATATTTAGACAAGATTTATGAGTTGTGGTCAGCTTGTATTTATTTGTTTTTCTTTCCATTTACTCAGTTTAAAGGCAGCTTTAAAAACATGCGTGTATAAAAATGTGCAATTTCATTTGAAAATAGAAATAGAAATTGTGTTGGAATTCGTAATCAACTTGTCATTCAGCTGTCAATATTTGCACAAATCAAATGCTGTTTACAGGAATCATGCATAATAATAAATAAATCACAAAGTATGTGCGAAAAATCAACAAAAAAAAAAACATTTTCCCAAATGCATTCGCAATTTTATTCCTGCATATTTTGAATTGTATTGTATAATTGTGTGCAAATATGTCAGACAGTCTATTAAAAATGTTGTGAAGCATGAAATTTATGCGATTTTTCAAACAGGCTGTAATTAAATTAAACTCACGCTAATTTCAAATGCACTAATTTGTCTACATCCTGTTGGATAAACAGAAATTTTCTACCTTTTGTGTGTGTGTGTCCTGTGTGACAGGCAACAAGGATTTATTGGCTTTTCCTTGGGCGCTACAATTGCCTAACAACTGCAAAAACTGCTCTTAATTAATTTCGCAGCCCAAGCTGAAAAGCTGTCAGCCGGAAGATACACACAGAGAGATACAAAGATACACAGGCAAAGATAGATTGTGGAAATGAGCTGGAGGATTAGAAAAACGACGCAAGGATGTGTCAGATGTTGAAACACTGTCTCAACATTTCTATAGAAATGAATTGTTTTAGGTATATAATTATAGTTTAGGTTAGGTTGCAATAATAGATACGCTTCTTTAGAAATATATTTTTATAGTTCATGGGATAAATATTGAGTGGAAAAAATTAAAAATAATATGCATTGAAGCTATGATACCCTAAAAATCTTTTTGTGGCAGGTTCCCCGAATATTATATTGTTCTGAGAGAGCTCCATTAAATTCAAATAACTTCACATAATAAAATCTTTCGGAGAAGAATATTTTTACAATTAAAAAGAAACTTTATTCAGTATCTATCCTACTTAGTTAAGTATACAATTATTGTATTCCTTTACTAACAAAAAATCATTTAAAATGCATCAACTTTCGAAGTATGTTTACTTTTTTGTATTAATTAATCTAAATTTATCTTTCTTTCTTTCCTAGGAGGTATTAACACTCTATTGTTTAAGGATTTCTTTCAACTTTTCAGACACATTTACTCATATAACTGTCAAGCTATTTTCCAACTCCAAATACATTTTCCACTTGCATCTTTCAACATTTTTCTTGTTTCCTACATTTGACACATTTCAATTTCTCGCTACTTTTTCCGTTGACCATTGCTGAAGGATTTGCGAGTCCTTTCCAACCGTTTGAAGTTCCTGGCAGGCTGTCAACGCTTTGGCCGCCAATTGCAATCGCCAAGGATAAAATCACTGTTCCCAGATCAGCTGCATCCTCCACAGAATTTACGCTTGAAAAGCATGTGGAAAATGCTGTCGCTTGTAAATTTTTTGGCATACGACGAAATACTTGAGCATGAGCATGGATAAAAGGGGGGGAGTGAGGTGGGGTGGGCTACTGGCAGACAACATTAATTTATGTGCTGCATGCCTCAGCGCCACATGCAACAACTGTGCATGCAATTTTCAAGGGGCTGCTTGTCAGTTGCGTTAACGAGTCCATTACAGTGCCACCTCAATTGCACCCTGAAGCTGTAGCTGTAGCTGGAGTTGTAGCTGGGGGAGCCATCCCCACTCGACATCCACAATTTAATATATATATACTATATATGCCATGCTGGCACCCTTATACAATCGTTGGCATTTAATTAAAATAGTTTACTTAACTTGCTGACTAAGTTGATTTTATGGCCACCTTTAACGGTTTGCAGTCCATTCCACGAAAAACTTTTGCAAGTGTCAGAATTATGTTGAGCTCTTTGTTTTTATATTTTTATTTATTTTTTTTGTTTTTTTCCTGTGACTTGGGTCATTCTTATGCGTCATGGTTGGGGCAGCCTTAAGAATACTGTGCAACATTTTTTAATAATTTTTGTGTACAGCGAATATTTGATTATTAATTTTAAATAGATTTTAAAAGTATAATGAAAATGTAAAAATTTTTCAACCAGCTTGCATTCTGAGTTTCAATATTCAAACAAGCTGTAGGCTAAATTATTCTGTTTACATAAATATAGAATTACCCATAAGATGTAATAATTAAATAATTTTTTTTTTCTTGGAATAGTGATGAACAGTTTTTACTTATTGCTGAACAACTACTATATTTATTGACCGATTTGGACATATGTATACTTCAAATATTTCTAAAAGAATGATCTAACATACTAAATCTTAAAAAGTATTTAAACGAATTTTTTAAATTTTTTAAAGAGCAATTGAAATTCAGCAATTTTTCAAAAATGCAAAAAAAAAGTTCAAAATTTTCAACTTTGAGGGTTTGTAATGGCTTTAATTCTTATTTGATCCGTATTAACGGCATACCGTTAGAAAGGGGATGTAAATATCTTTTGAATTGTGTAACATTATGTAAGATCAAATAAGACCTGATGTAGATATGAACAAATAAGTCTAAAGACTGTCAAAAAACTAGCTATTCGCGGTTTTCATTCTTTGAAAAAATAAATGGTTTGTATTTCAATTCCCAAAAATACTTAAAAAAAAAGTATATGGGAGCCCAGCTCCCTCGAGCAAAAAAAAAATTTGTAAACTAGTGTAATTGACACTTTTTCCTTAGCTTAAGCATATTTTTTCAAAAATAAACTCTTTGAATTATGCTATTCTTAGATTAAATTAAATAAAATATATTTTCAAAATAAGCTCTTTGAATTGTGATTTTCTTGAACATATTATGAGTTTATATTTTAATTAAATTGAAATTATATAATAATACAAATTACATAAGAAATAGGAGAAGTAGATGATCTGAAATGAATATTTATACTTCCTTTTATTCACTTTCAAGAAAAGTAAACTTTTTCGAAATCAACAAATTAAAGAAGCATTCAATCACATTTCCCAAGAAAAACATTATATTATATATTACTTAAATGGTTTTTTCAATCAGATATAATTGTTGTGTATAAAATATCCTGTTATACAGTGTAATCTTACGTAATCAATGCTAAAACCCCGCCCAAAAAAAAAACACTCAGAGTTAAAGTTTCAAGTGAGTCATTTTTGGAGGCTGCCTAATGACATTAAGCCAAGTGTCAATGGCCAAAACTTTTGGCCATGGTCATAAAGTAACAGCACACACAGGAGCTGTAAATATGCATAATCTTATATATATATATATAAACTATATATGCAAATCATATTGGAATTCATTTCCTGTTTTTGTGGCCACTTTTGTGGCGCTTTCGAAATTCATTTAAAACCAATTATCAAATCATGTCGCTGCTGGCTGACAAACTCATTTATTTAGCTCAAAATGCATGAGACATGGGGCATGCCACACATGCAACACCAAGTCCAAGTCCAAGTGCAAGTCAAGTTCTAATTTTGCTTTCATTTTAAAACCTATATATATAAATGTTTTCAACTTTTCCAAGATCCACAAGCTGTCAAACTGTCGCTAAGGCCTGAAATTGTCATTATTCAAAGTTTATAGAGCTAGGGAGAGCTGAAGGGGGTGGGCATATGGAATATGGTTTTCCAACTAATTTTAATGTGTGAAAATTAAAGTTTTTGGGGTTTTTATTTTCTTGAGTGTTAAGTGGAACAACCTGATATGCCTAACAATTAGTTGAGCTGCGTTTTGCTTGATAACTATGAGAAAAACCTGTCGAGTGTTAAATGCCTCTGCTACCCCAAAACGATCAAAACTTGCAATATCTTTTCATTTATATACACTTGCGATGAGTATTATAATAATAACATGAAATATGTAACACATTAAAAAGCGAGCGTAGCGTATAAAAATTTATATGGATTCTGTATTAGATCAAGTTAAATTAACTTTAAAAATAAGCTAAATTAATGAAATTTATAACAGACAATGCTCTATGTTGTAGGTAGTATATGTGTTGGAATCAGCCAAATCGGGACACTATATCATATAGCTACCATAGGAATAAACAGTTGAAAATTCAGTTTTGCCTTTGTAACATTTTATCAATATATTTTTAGCAGAACTTACCATTCATTTTTTTTAGCAAGGGTATTCAATCTTCAACACCCTGTTTTTCTTGTTTTATTTTTATAAAAAAATCTTTTTATTTTTTTGCTCATTTTTTTAATCTCGGCAATCCCAAATACATCGGCATAAATCATGTGGCAAGCGCCACAAACACGGCGACATATTAAATTTACAAGTTGATTTTGATTTATGCGCGTATGCATATAAATATTTATTATTATTATTGTTGTTATTATTATTATTGTTGTTGTTGTTGTAATTCCTGTCAAGTCGTCTTGACGCTAACTTAATTTAACTTCTTGTTGTAGTTATCTCCCTCTCTTTCCTTCTGTTTCACTTTGTATCTCCGTCTCAGTTTAATTTTTGCTTAGCCAACGCAATTTGCGGCCTGCGTCGAAGTCATTTGCAATTACAGCTCAAAAGAAACTCAAAAAAAACTTGATATACCCTCGCAGGCAGTATTATAAATTTGTCAAGAGATTGTGGGAGTGCATTCAAATTGGCAACTTTCAGACTCCATTAACTATTTGTATATATACATATATATATTTAATTAAGCCAACGAGCCCAGTCGATATAGAGTCTATATTACTGATGAGCTCTTCAAGCTATCATTAAAATGATTCAGTTTTAACAAAGTTATAGTTTATAAGAAAGAAACCCTTACACTGATCTCCTTAGAATATTTTTAAGGCCAAGTTTGGTTTTGATATCTTAAAAACTAAGTTTTTCAAACGAGAACTTTTCGACCGATTGTTCCTATGGAAGCTATAAGATATAGTGGTCCGATTTTGTTTAAACTTGGGCAGATTGTACAAATTGTAAGTATTCATCGATATGCCAAGTTTGGTTTTAATATCTTGAAAAACAAAAAAGTTATTCATACAAAAACTTTTCATGAAAATGAAGTTTCTTCGATTTTTCCTCCAAAGCTAACGATATAGTAGTCCGATCGGGCTGATTTTGACACACAAACTACATACATTATCAAGTTTCATTTGTGCCGAGTTTTATCAAGATAGCTCAAAGATAAAGCCAACAACTTTGCATAGAAACAGACGGACAGCAGACAGACAAACAGACGGACATAGCTATATCGACTCAGCTCTTCGTCCTGATCAAGAATGTATATACTTTATGTGGTCTGAGACGTCTCATTTTATGTGTTACACATTTCGAGACAAAAAAAAGGGTATAAAAATCTACCAAGTGAGTTTTTGATAGCCACAAATTTACTCATATATTTTCATATAAATTCAAAATTCATAAATAAATTGAAAAGAAAATATGTATTTTCTAAAATTAATAACAAATTATCCTACGGATCAAACCTTGATCAAAAAAATATTTCTTATTAAAGTAGATCCAATTTTCACAAAGCTCTGACATTGTAAAATCTTATAAGTAAAATTTTTATGATCTTGTTAGCTTTAAAACTTTTTAATTAAAAGTAAATATTTTTTGTCATATTTTATATAAATTGTTCAGACTAAGTAATGAATAAATATTTTATGGCAATATTAAGCTGCGCAATCGATTAAAAATAAAACTTCATGATTATTAAAAAAACATTTATTTTTCAACAAATCTATCAAGTCATCAAACCTCCATAAAAAATGCATTTTCCACTTAAATTGGGGCAGTTTTAAGATTGTTAAGAATGTTGAAAGTCTGCGAAAGCCTTTTAAATAAATTAAATCATTTAAATCCAACCAGTTGTAGGTAGTATAGAAAAACTAAACCTCATTTTATTTTATTCTATATAATGTATTCATGCAGACTTGCACTAAGTGCTCAGCGGGAAGTAAAAGCGTCTGGTGGGCGTATTTTGAATAGCTCAGAAGTTACTTTCTTCTACGTCAAATGACAAACTAAACCGACAGACTAACTGACAGATAGCTCCATTAATTAAAATGAAAATTAGTGGTTTCGTATGGCACCAGGAGGAGGAGCAATGAGAGGGATTCCATTCCAGGAAACCCATTGAATTGCAGCAATTAGCGGCGAGCGTGTAAATCTTTTGCCTGGCAATTTGATAAATCCACATTACTTGACCTACTTTTTGCTTGCCAAACTGATGAAGTCTCTACTCTCCCCTCCCTTAACTTCCTCTCTCTCTATTTCTCTGCCGTTCTGGCCAAAATGTACAGAGCAATTTAAATTTTTAACCAAGCTTCTGCCTTCTTCGCCTGCTCCCGCTCCCCGCGGCGACTTTTAGGAACCGCCTTCATGCCATTTTATGGCAATTTGTGTAAAATGTCTGTGCATTTAATGTTAAATGTATTATTTAAGCGACTGCAGCAAAATATTTATGTTAAGTTTCAAGCTTAATTGCAAACTCAAGCTTCAGTCAATCAGCTTTGTTCAAATTTAAATAAATTAGTTTAGATTAGAGCAAACAAATTGTAAATGAGACTTCTGTTCAGTATTCTTTTGCTATGGAAATATTTTTATATACAACTTTCAACCACAACCTGTCCTCTGGGATTCTACCCTGCTGGGGGGGAGGGAGTTATGGGAGATGGTGGTAATCAAACAAGTTGTGACCGCAACAGTCAGCGGAAAATTAAAACATAAAAAGTTTTGCATGCGAATGAAAAAGTTATGCACGCTTTTATAACAAAACGCATAAAAAAAAATACTTGTAACTAAAGTCAAAAGGGCATATGTAAATAAATGAATGCACATATGACAGTTGAAATTAATTGAATCAGTCGGGCATTTTGCTTGACAGGCGTCGCGACATTGGCAATTTGTTGTTAAATTAACTTGTATGGTAAAACATATAAAGCAATGCAATATAAATCAATTGATATCAATTCATTATAAAGCTTAAACAGCGCATTAAATGATTTAATTGGTCACGACTATTCAAATTATGTTGGCTGGCGCCAGGCAGTGTTGGAAAATGTTATCGCCGATTAATAGAATATGAGGCCTAGGAAACTCCCTTAGAACTTTTATAAAGGCTTTCAACTGTTTAATTAGCCATAAATAGTAAATTTCAATGTATTTTTCACTAAAAATCATTCATATAAAATAGACAAATCTCATATACCGACTATTTTTCCTTGCATTTGCAATTGAATTGTGTACATCGATAAGTATATCGATATGAATTGTGCCTATCGTGCGCTCACTGCATAAAATCGTGAGGGTGTGCTCTCTTTTGTGCTCATGCTTTTTGTCAGTTTCATTTCGATTTTGGACGTGTGAGGTTGTTTGCGTGCGTGTTGTTCGTCGCCTTGTGGTGTAAAAAGCGCGTTTAATCTAAAGAAATTGCATATAAAATGTACATAAAAGCAATGCAAATTGATTAATAAGAATTGCTTGAGCAAATGCTACACTTTTAATACACAAATTGTGCGCTAAACATGATTTAAAAAAATATACAATTCGCGACGCTAGCCTGCGGCCAAGCGAGCCAAACGTTGGTTAGAGCGAGATAACGCTACTGTGTGCGCAATTTGTTGATGTCTTTATTGTTGTTGTAGTGCCTGGCGCTTAGGCTCATGTTGTAGTTGTTTTTGTTGTTGCCAGATGCGCCTTGGCAAAAGTGTTTTGTTTATAAAAAGAACAACAACAAAAGCGGCAGAAATCGAAAAAAAAAATATAATTAATTTGTTATTGTTTGCAGCCGGCATAACAAATACACATTGGTACACAAACGAAAGTTGAAAGAATAAACCCCAAAAAGGAGTTACAGTTACCACGCCACGCAAATTACGGCGAATACACAACAAAAGTGGAGTGAGAGAAGAATAACAAAATAAATAAATGCATGAAATGTGAAGAATGTGTAGAATGTAACAAACAAAGCGACGGTTAAAACGAAATCGAAAACGAAACCAAAGCGAAATTAAAGGCCGACAAAATGCACAACAAAAACCAAATAGTTTAAGAAAATCGTTTACTACACAAATAATAATCATAAACGAAGGTTTCACATTCATTTCCAACATATAAACAACATAATTTGTTGCTGTTAATTCACAATGGCCGCCACCGCCGCCTCAACTAACGGAACTAGCACCTCCATGTTGCGGTTATCCATTTGCTTGGGTTTCGCACTCCTCCTGCAGCTGGCAACTGTTTCGCATGCAAGTCAAGGTAAGGTGAACAGAGCTCGAGATTTTTATTTTTTTTTATTTCGGATTTTGGTGCGAAAGTACAGTCTCCTTATCGTTACACACATATGGTATCGGCTTATCGATATAGCAACAGTTTGGTGACAGTTTGTCTGGCCGACGTGCAAAAACTCAGGTTTTATTTTGTACGTTCTACGTAATTTCGTAGTACATATATTAGTTTACTTTATGTCAACATTCGATAAGCGCAAAAAATATAGTTAAATCTCATTGTTATACCCTGTAGCCATAAAATAGTTAGGTGGACATGATAAAGTTGTGCAAAATGTAATACACAGATCCTTAAAGAATATGGGCATTTCCACAGACAGGTCCACCATTTGTCACGAACGCCACACGTGTTTTTTGCTTATAACTTTTAATCGGAAAGTACGAATGTTTTCATCACTTTTACCAAATATAGTCCAGCTAAATTGCTACTGAGATATAAAAAAATTATAAAAAATTATACAAAAAATTAAAAGATATAAGCAAAAAAAGGTGTGGCGTTATGTGACAAATGGTGGACTTTTTGTTGAAATGCCCATATATATATCTATGGTTTATATTAAAGACTTTTTTGAGTTCCTAAAATTCCTAATTTCCCAAATTAAAAATATTAACAATTTCTTTGCTAAAAAAACGCTCACCGAAGTTAAAAATTTTAAATTATGAAAGATACGTTAAAGTTAAATTCTTGACTTTTAGTATACATTTATTTTTATTTATTTACTTTATTTTCCGAAATTTTCATTACAATCGAATAATAAACACAAAAGTTATCATAGCAACACTTTCATAAGTAAATCTGAGGCTTAACATTTTTTTTTAGGTATTTTTATTAACTTAAATTAACAAGCCAACAAGTTTAACTTTTCATTTTTTAATTTTCAAAAATGACGTAGAGCCAGCTAGATTTTCACACTTCATTTTTACTAACTTCACAGCTAATTACAGGGCATCTAATAGTCGCAAACTAGTATATTTTTTGTATTTCACACTTGGCTTATGGCAAACTGACGCAATTTGGGTACTTTTTTATTGCCAATCACAATTAACAATCACACGACCCTTAACCATATGGTAGTCATCCATTTTGAGTTGTTCATAGTAATTAGTATAGTGTATATATATAGTGTATATATATAGTTTGCCTATCTATATAGATAAGACAAGGACGTTGCAAATACATTTATCAGCAAATTCATATGTCAGCTTTTTTTTCGGTCTGTTTAAACAGTTTTAATGAGTTTTCAGTCGATGAATAATTGAAGAATTTGCGAAATGTATTGTATATTATTTATTTAAACTGGAAACTTGTCGCATTTAATAAACAGTTGTTTGAAATAGAAGCAACAAATATCCTATAACAAATTTCCCTTAATTCACTCCCAGTTTTGTGTACTTTATAGGTTTTATATGATATTTTGAATTTGAAACTAGAAAGAAAAATAACCCAAAGAGCTACAACAAGTGTTCAAATGCGCAGGTAGACCAGAAAAAATTCGATAAGAAACAGGTCAAATTGTTTTCCAGCCTAAGATTAATTCTCTGCAGTCCAAAAATTGTGCGTATTTTCAATTTCGGGTTTTTTTCTAGCTGAAAATAAACATTCAGCAAATCCTCAGAAAATGCGCAAATAATGCAAACAAATTAAATGCCTTTCGCCTGGCAACCAGGACACCACAACCCCTAAAAAAAAATACACTAAAGCGTTAGCTCTTCCTCGTGGGGGGGCTGTCTGGAATTTATCACTGCCATACCACCAAAAAGGAAAATATAAATAAAAATAAAAATGAACATCCCCGAAAAGTGAAAAAGTCGGAGATGATAAGCTGTTCTAGTTGCCTTGGCATGTGCTTTATCATAAAAACCTTCTTCTTGGCCATTTATCCATATATGCAAATTGCGTGTTACGGCCATGTCAAAAGTTTAGGGTCAGACTCAAACCTTGTTTAGATTGTGGACAGACTGATAAACTAACATTGGGTGTGTCCACACACTCGCACAACTTAATTGTTGATGAAATATTAAATAAAATATAGTTGACTTGTGTTACATTTATTTGGTCAAAGCGGTTGTCGAAAAAACTAGAAATTAAGTTACTTCTTTAAAGATTCTTTAAAGAACAGTCTACAAACTATCAAAAAATATATATATCGCTTTGAGTAAGGTTTCTATTTCCGATGATTTTTGATTAACATTTTGTGTCCTTTTAATTTGTAATTAATGTAAAACAATTGGGATTATTTATCAAAGCCTAAATTGGAAAGGACTTGATTATAAAAAACAAAATTAATTTCTTTCTATAACAACCAAATTCATCAATTCCAAGTTTCATTATGTTATATTTTATTTTTACTTTATTTAAATCCGATTAACTATATCTTAAAGCTCGCACAGGAATCTTCAAATATAAATGTATTTTTTATGAACATTTATTGAGTTTTTATAGATAAAGACTTATATAAAATCTACAATCTACATTTACAATCTTATCTCTCTGAAATTGAGTATCATTATAGATCAACAAAACCATTATCTAGCATATTTGGAAATTAAATTAAAAACATACTCTACTCAACTAAATATTATTTAAGATATTTTTTCAAGCATAACTTTGACACACATTTCTCTTAAATAAAATATTTCTGACTTTAAAAAGTTCTTTGTGTGTGTAATACACGCACAACAGCCTTAATTAATGGTCAGGCAGTAATTAAAAAAAAGGAATCTTGGTTAAACAATGAACTGGGTGTAACCTGGAAAGCAAAGCAAAGTAATTTCAACATGGCACTGGCTGCTCTGCTCCTGTTACCATATCCTGCTCCTGCTCCTACCATAAATAATCCCTTTTTATACTTTTAATGGTCATAATTCTTTGTATACTGTGACAATTGTTTCTTCGTTCGTGTTCGCCTGTTATCCTGTACTCCTGCAGGCAAAGACCAGCATATTTTGGCCGCATTACGTGATATACAATATGAGTGACATGTTATTCTAATTTCACACCCCTTTCTTATTTTTTTGTATTTTTGTTGAAGGGTGCGCTCTCGACGCCATAAACATTTCCATATGGTCATACTCTGCCTTGGGGCTGTGTCGCAATGTACACATAAAAATATATATGAATAAGTAAAAGCCAGAGCACAGAAATGAGGTCACTTCTACTATACTACAGTTTCACTGTGGCTGTTGCCTGCTGTCAACTAATTATTTCAGACTTTCAGAGAGTCTCTCTGTGGCATGGTTAAATTTTTCCCTGCCACAGCAACAGCAGTAGGTGTTGTTGCAATTTGAAAGGACTCCGGACACTCCTGAAATATCTCAACATTCTGTCAATTTTCAATCCATGCAAACAAAATACAATTTGTCAAAGAGGGAGAAGCGGTTGTACCTCCAGGTTGCAAGGTTGCCTTTGTTGCTTGTGTGTGCCAAGTATTATTTCTTTTTCTTTTTTTTTTGCAGCCGGATACGTGTTGTGTGTGTGTATTTAACTTGCCAATGACTTTGACATTGTTCAAGGTTGCAATTACAGTACAGCTTATGCCAAATACTCTTTGACTCAAATGTTGACTTGAGTTGAAGTTTGCAAGCTTTGAATTCTTTAAGTCAATTCAAAACTTATGCTTGCAAGCTCAAATATCAAGTTGAATTATTTGAAACTTGAAACTTTAAAGTTTGAAATAAGAAATTCAATTTCTGTTAAAAATTTGTTGATCTGCTTTTAATATATTTAATTAAAATATGAAACACTATTTTAATCAGCTAAAAATTGAGGTAATAAAAATATAATTTAAGTATAAAGTACATTTAAAATGAATATAATTTGTAGCCTTTAAATCTTAGGAATAAACTTCAATTTATCTTTATACAGAAATATTCTATTTCTGTTAAAAATTTATAGATCTCTTTATTAAATATTTAATTAAAATATGAAACCCTTTTTTAATCACCTAGAAATTTAAATGATAAAAATATGTTTTAAATATATAATGAAGTTAAATAAAAAATTATTTCTTTTCTATAAATCTTAGGAATAAATTTCAATTTAAATTTATACACCAATATTTTATTTCTGTTAAAATTTGTTAATTTTCTTATAAAATAGTTAAATAAAATATGAAGCTTTATTTTAATCAACTACAAATTTAGTATAATAAATTTAAAATATAATTTCTTTTCTATAAATCTTAGAAATAAATTTCAATTTATTCATAAAGTTTTATACAGCAATATTCTATTTTATGCCCAACTACCATTTCTATCAAAATATTCAAAATTGAAATTATTTAAGGAGTCTGTGTACTAGTAGTATATAAATATAGAGAAAGAATTTTATGGAAATTTTACATTTTACAAGTTATATTAAATTCAATTAAATATGATTTAATTTAATAATTAAATTGACAAATTTCCTTTTTTTTTAACAGATTTTGTCTTATTGCCAAAACCCAACTATGCGTTAAATTAAAATTTAACTGGAAAAATTAATTTTAATTTGCACACACATAAATTTGTTGTGGCATGAAGAACAATAAATGCATTTTCGACATGTTTCATGTTTTCTGACCATTTTTATGGTCCTGACCACAACAACAACAACTTGGTTGTTGGGTGCAACAACATTGTTGTTTTTTTTTTTTTTTTTGCAAAAAAAAGAAACGAAAACAACTCCCAAGTGTGTTTGCTCGCTCACTCCTTTATGCCTCTCTCTGTCTAACGCCCTCACAGCAACAAAATGCAATTTAGGCCGAGTTCTTTTACCTTTTTTTTTTTTTTGTTAACCAATTCGAAAAGACAACATGAATAATTCACAACAATAAGAAAAACAACAACATCAGGAGAAATCCCAAAACACAATTTCAAACTGAGACTGTTTGCTCATGATGCTTGCACAGTGGGGCACATTTTATTACCAATAATTTCAATTTAAATTAATAAAAAATAAAGCTTGGTTTTCTTTTAGTTTATGTAGCACAAGAATCTCTTCAAAAGTCAAGTGGGCTTTTATTAAATATATTTTTAGAAAACTTATTAATATTTATTTGAAATTAGAGTTTATAGAAAAAATTTTAATTATTGAAATATTTAGACTGGATTGATAGGTTTTTAGATATTATATATTACAAAGAAATAATAAATAATAAAATAATAAATTGCATTTTTTTAAAAACTTTTCGACTAGATTACTAAATTAAAAAAATTAACGAACATATTTTTTTCATAAAAAAAAAAAATATTGTAAATCGACTTTATATTGAAATGATAATTTATATTTATTTTATATTCACTATATTATATTCAATATTATATAAAATTACAGTAAAGCGATTATTATGTGAATAAACCATAACTGAAGATCTGATTATAATTTAAATACATTTTAAATTAATTGTTTTGATAATAATAAAAAAGAATTTAACAAAAATGTATTGTATTTTTATTAATTTTAAATTAATTAAATAAAAATACAATATATTTTTGTAATTCCTTTTTATTATTTTTTTTATTTTTATTTTTTATTTATTTTAAATTAATTAAATAAAAATACAATATATTTTTGTTGAATCCTTTTTATTATTTTTTTTATTTTTATTTTTTATTTATTTTAAATTAATTCCAAAAAAATAAAATAAATTTTGTTAAAACCTTTTTATTATTTTATTTATTTTTGTTTTTTATTTATTTTAAATTAATTAAATAAAAATACAATACATTTTTGTTAAATCCTTTTTATTATCATCCTTATAATTTTTGAGAAATCTCCTAATAGATTACTTTCTTTTTATTAGATTCAATTTAAATTAAGAAATCTTTTAAAACATTATTCTCATTTTTGAAGAATTGAGGCTAGTTCGTTCAGTTTGTAACCACTGTGCAACTGCTGCAACAGTTCAACGCACTCGAAGAACAACAATATGTATCTGCACCCAGACTCCGATGCCAACTGTGGTCAGATCCGTCTCTGGTCTGTGTGTGCCGATCTCAAGGCAAAGGCCCAAGAGCATCCGAAGGCATCTAGATATATATATACATATATATCCATATATATATATGTTTGTGTACAGGAAATGGCATAAAATTCACTTTTTTCACTTGCAATTACTTGTGGCATTGGCAATGCGCTACAAAAATGGGCGTTTTGCCTGTATCTGGACGTGGGCGTGGTCAGGCAAGCCAATTTACATAGCCTTGTCGCATTTAGTGTGAATTTTTTGTAGAGTTTCTTCAGCTCTGTGTGGGCGGCCAGCCAATCAGTTGGCAATTTGGTCTGGCATTCGACTGAAAATTAGAATTGAGGCACTGTAAATTGTGTAGTGGGTCCTACAATGCAATAACAATGCACATTTCTTAAGTGTCAACTTACTTTTCATACCAACAATAATAACAAAGTCACAGAGCAGCTGCCAAGCGAAACGAAAGGTCAACATAAAGCTGAGATTTGAGACTTGAGACTTGAGACTGAGGCCGAGACTAAAGCTGAGATTCGAATTGGAACTGAAACTCAGAATTTAGCTGAAGAGCAGAGCAAAAACTCTGAGCCAAAAAGGCTTTTAATTGTAGTTGAAAAAATGTAAATAAAGTTGTTAAATAATGTCCTGATTTTATATTTAAAAAAGATTTACAATATGTTCTTTAACAATGTCCAGACTTCATATTTTAAAAAGATTTAAATAGAGCTTTTTTTTATTAATATCCTGATTTGAATACATTTCCCACAAAATGGATAAAAGTTTCCAGTTATAATTAAGACAGATTTATGAGAGTTTTACCATGTGTGTGCCACGTGTATTAGTTAATTGATTCACTCCAGTTAGTTAACAAATAATTGAAATTTTGATGTCAAATTAAGCAACACGACTAATTAGAAATTTATTTATTAAAATCGGTTAAATTTGGACTAATTATATGGGAATTATGTCAGCTGTGCGCCACGTATATGCCACGTATGCAAGACATGAAAATTAAATAAAAAACAAAGAAAATGCATTTGAAATTTAAAAATGAAGCGGGATTAGAAAGGAAAAATTGAATTCTGATTCAGTTTTATATATTGCGTCAAGTTCTGCTTAGTTTATAGTTTAATTTAATATAAATAATTAAATAAATAAACATGATTAAAAGTACATTTCTACATTTTTGAATGTTCTCTAGCCAACTGCTACTTTATTTAATCAAATTTTTGTCTATTAGAGTATCATTTATTCGACACTCTATAGCTTGCTTCCATTTGCAACTGCTCGTATTTATTATTGTAGTACTTTCATTTCGAATGCTATGTGGCATTTGGAGAGTGCTATTTTAACGGCACTTTGAAGCGCTTACAACGCCAACGAAAATACAGTAATAAGCGCAAATCCTGAACAGATTTAACTGCATTTTGGAGGCCGATGCGATGCGAGAAACTCGCTCGTTAAATTCACGCCCAGCTTAAACAGCTCCTGAGCTTGCCACATGCAACACGCCCAGACATTATTGAAGCCTGAACGACTACGCCTAGACTATGCCAATTCACTTAATCACCGCTGTAAACGGAAGTCGACAGAAGTATTATTATTTTTTTTATATTATTTTTATATTTTTTTTATATACTCTGCTAACATGGAAATAAAGAGTTTATAGGATTTAAATTTAAATTTGATCGATATTTGTTATAGCTAAAATAAAGCCTAAATTAATACCTGAAAATTGCCTAGAATCCCTTAAATTTTAATATTATAATAACAATATTAAATTTTTCATGTTGTTTATTAAAAACCTTGCTAAAAGTTTATATAGAAAAAATTATTTTCAGCTTTATAAATGAACAAAATAAATAATAAATAATACTCTGCTAAAAACGATAAATAAAATCATTTTTATTAATTTTATTATTATTTAATTAATACCTGAAAATTGCCTAGAACCCGAAAAGTTTTAGTATTTTAATAACTTTAATCAATATTAAATGGTGATTACTAAAAACCTTTCTAAAAGTTTATATAGAAAAAATTATTTTCGATGCACACTTTCAGCTTTGAAAATGAACAAATTAAATAATAAATAATACTCTGCCAAAAACACAAAATAAAATCATTTTTATTAAGTTTACGTCTTTTCAGAAGATCAATAAATAGAGTATATATCAATCGGTAGCTTTTGAATTGCAACATTCTTGTTTTTATGACTTTTTAAATGAAGTTTATTTAAGCCAAGAAAACTGCTTGAAGCAACTCAACCTTCAACTGCAGATCAGGCACGCCTGGGCCCAAGTAAAGAACTCAATTAAAACTTGAGGCTCTGCACTTCTTTAACCCGCTCTCTCTCCCTGCATGACTTTGTAAAAAATAAAATAAAACTTGCTTCATAATTATCACAGAAAAATGAAAGAAAGAAGGAAATAAAAGTTTTTGGCATTGTTGTTGTCGCTTTAATTGAAATTGCGGGCTACAAATTGAGTTGGTCAATTTATTTATTGATTGTATCTGTTGCCAAGTCTCGCCGAGTGTCTCGACTTTTAGATGAACAACTTATCGCTGCGCTTATCGGTCAAAATGTTAAAGAACCAACTATATATAACTATTGTTGTTATTATTGGCTTTCAAAGTAGATCGATCGTTGCCTTCACGTTCTGTGTACGCTCCAAATTCAATCCACACTCTGCTGCTCGAGCCGTATCTGTCGCTGTATCTGTATCTGTATCTTCAGTGCTAATCTCTAGCAACTGCTAGATTGCTCCACACAAAATAGAACATGAAAAACGAGCAAACGCTTACAACGGCGTCGACAGAGAGCTGGAGGTGGGGTCTAGACCTGGTGGTGGCACAGGGGGAACTTTGGGTTTGACCGCCCCAACCAAGTAATTTGTTACATGCAGCACAAGACAAAAGAAACAGGCGGCGCAACGTCGTCGTCGTTTCAACCGATCCCCAATGCGATCCCCCTACAAGTCGACACCAACTTTGAGACTCTGTCTCCAACTTCGACTCCAACTCCGACTCCCGACTTCGTCTCCAACTCCAACTCGAAGCGAATGCGCTGCCTTTGCTATTATTTCAATATTATCTACAAAATGCACGTACTTCATACCACTTACGATGTCTATGCCACTGTGCTTGTCCTCCCTGCCTTGTTTTTTTTTTTTGGCTTTTTTTGCCTTTGCACAGTGGTTCAGTTGCTCGAAGCTCGAACTAGAAATAGTAGAAATATAATCTTTTATTTTCCTGTTGAAAGATAGTTAAATATAAATTATATAAAACCCTATGAGTGCAATTTAAATACCTCAAACTATATTATTTATTTAATATATTTTTATTAATATTTTGTGACCATTTAATTTATGGATTTTTGGGGCTCTGAGCTCGGACAAAAAATTGTAGAAAGATTATCTTTTATTTTTCTGTTTAAAGATAGTTAAATAATATTATATTAAATACTACCACAATATTTTAAAAATATTAAGATATTAACTTACCTGAAATGTAGCAATAAAAAAAAAGTTCATTGATATTTTATGAATATTTTGTGACCATTTAATTTATGGTTAATGTGAGAATATTGTTTATCGAAAATTATTATTTGCACTTACTTGATTGTAGAACACAAAATTATTCTCTTACATGGGGGAAAAAAAAAAAAAAAATATAATAGAAATTGTTGGAATATTTTCGTTAATATTGTTGTGAAACTTATAGCCCTGATGACGAATTCCGAAGGAGTTCAAAATATATCAGTTTCAAGAAAAATAGAAAAACTTGTGCTTTACTCAAAAACATAATTTGACCTCGAACCGACTTAACTAATCTCATAAATAAAAATGTTTTATGCAGTAAAAACCTTTCTGTCTTATATATTGGCCGCTAAACCGAGTTGACAATTATAAGCGCACATCTGCGCAAAAAACAGCGTCGAAAAGTATACAACACTTTTAATATACTTTCAGTGGGGTATTATAATTATTTAATTATTATTATTTTCATATTTTCAGAGTTTTTATTGATAATTGTAATGCATTTTTAACAACGATTAATTGAGAATTAATAATAAAATATAATAAATAAGTAATAAAAATAATCGATATTTCTTCATTTTGATCGACTCTTAGAATCATAGCCCACTTACCTTTGTTTTAACAACTTTATTAAAAAACGTTCAATCAATTTAATTTCTTTTTAATTGCTTTTTGTGCCACTGTGCACTTGTGGCTGGCAGCACGACAAAAAAAAAAAGAAAAAAAAACAGAAAACCCCCGGCATGGCTTCTAAGCCAGGGGCACACAGTCAGTGATCTTTGTTGGCAGTGCTGTGATCTTATCTAAAACGTTGTCTGTCCGTCCGGATAGACACAGAGACGGACGGAACGCGTTCGCGCAACTTAAGTAGGTACTAAGTGCTGCATATTTCATAGAGCTCATGGCTGGGCTAGAAAGATCTCAACCTGGGCAACTTTGTAAGTGGAATCGGTATCGGAATCGAGGCCTGGCATTTGTTGTGTTCTTTTTTAAAAGCGATTTGCAATTGCTAAAGTCGATTATATGTGCAGTTTATGACGCGCCCGTCGATCTCTGATTAATGGCAATTATCTGTTGACCAAAGAGTTGTAGTATCTGCATTAACTCTATCCCTGCCCCTGCCCCTTGCAACCTTGCCTGGGTGGCATCTTCAATTGAGCTGTCATGTTCAGGTTGTGTTTTTAGCTGAGTTTCAGAGCGCTTTTTACGCTAATTTACGTGTCGCTGCTGACATTTGCATAAAATGTTTTAAAATGCGACCAGTTTGTTATGTGAGTAAGCCAAAACGCTTCAGTTTCTCGGCCCATTAGACGCTTAACTTTATGTGCAACGGGCCAAACACTTGACGCTATTCTACTTCAAGCTGACACTTTACACTGTCCAGATCAGAACTGGCCCCAGAATGGAATGCAGCTGCCGTTGGCCAAAACACTTCAAAAACGCTGCGTAACTTTGACAGAGTTTGTTTTGTTGGACTAGGCCAATATTTAATTTTATTTTTGTAGAATATTGGCAATTTGTTGGCGCTAAATTTGATCTTGGTTTTAGCACAAACATTATAGACACAGCAGCAGTCAATGTGAGTTCTGCTAGAGAAGTTTTTAAGAGAAAAGCAGAAAGCTTTCAAACTTGTAGAAATATGTTTAAAAAATGATTATCAATAAATAGATAGTTAAGCACATTTGAACAACTTTTTATGTGCAAAATTCCTATAAGAAATAATACAAATTCCTAAGACTGCTAAAACTCAATTTAAATTTCTCAACCACACTAAAACGTTTACGAATACGCTGCAAAGCAGAAGTGCAACATATATTGATCTTAAATGAACTAAAGCATAAGTAACAAAAATATGTATATTTATATATAATATTATAGATGGTTTTTGTAGTACAGATTACTAAAATAGTAATATAAAATTTTTACTGGAATTAATGATAAATTTGTTTTTTTTTTACCGTGTTTAATGTAGATTGAAAAAAGCCTTATTTATGTACTTAATTCGAATCTAATAATTGAGTATTTCTTTGCTTATTTATGTACTAGATTTCAATCCAATAATTGAGTATTTCTCAGCTTAAAATTACTATGTTGTAGATACATAACTTAAAGCTTGTCATTGCAACAGCTTCCTTCCACTTTTTGCAGTTGTCGTCTCACAGTTATGCAAATCTTGTAATGAGGTGGTAAAAAACCTCGACTCGACTGCACTTTTCACGTCTCTGGCAATGACATAAATTGCTTTTGTCTTGAGGCTGAGACCCTGAGACCCTGAGACCCTCCTGAGGAGACCCTGAGAGTAGTCGTAACTAGAAGTATAGTACAACAATTCAGTGCATTGTTTACACGTGCCCTAATACGGCGTTTTGTACTTTTCATGCATACGTAATTGGACAATGGAACTAGAGAGGAAACTATTTCATAATAGATGAATAGTTGGGTAGATCGTTTCTGTAACTATATAACTAGGGTCGCTTTTAAAGGGGAAACTATAGTTTTATCTAATTGACATGAAGAATTATCTCTGTTAATAATTGTTATAAATTTTACAAGTGATTAATGTGTTAAAAATTATATTTCCAATTTGTGGTTTAGAAATTATATAAAACTATTAAAATTTATATATATTCCGATCATAATAAATGTACAAAAATTAACAGAATATTTTTTAGCAATAATACAATAATATATTTTCAAGATTAAATTAAAATTTGTTATTAAAATTTAAATAAAACTCATAGAAACTACAGCAAATGCAATATTTACATTTTGCGCTTATAATTCTCAATCAGTCAAAATAACTAAGTCAACTGGCTGTCTAGTTATAAAGGGGCAACGAGGGTAGTTTAATAATTTGCTGGCTACACATCAAAAGCAAAACATAAACCAATTGTCAGTTTAATAAACAGCTTTTGTAATCCTTTGGCACTCTTCGACTCTTTCACACGCAGCCAGGAGCAAAAGCTGTTAAACGAATGAAAGATAGATGGAGTTGTAGTAGATGATGCTGCCACACGCTGTTGCCACAAGTTGTTGCCTTGCTTTGACAAGCGTAAAATTGCGCTAGAACAACAACAACAACAATAATAACTAGAAAGGACACACGTACTTGAACTTTTGCACAAAGTGTTTGACATGACAGCAAAAGGAGAAGATGCCGCAAATTGCAAGAACAGTATGAGAATTTGCCACTCAAGAAACAGAGAGAGAGAGAGAAAGCAGGTGAGAGGTAGAGCAGTAGATGAAATAGGCAAAAGCGGAAATCAGACAAAGGAAGTGAGGGCGGGCGGTGCTGTGAAGAGCTGCCAAAATGTGATTGATGTGCTGTTAAACTAAAAAGCCAATGGAAAATCCATTTCCATATCCATTTTCCTTGTCCCTCTGACTCAGTGTTCCCCTGCATCAGGCTGCATTTAATTATAACTTTTACTCGATTCGCGAAATGTTTTATGCAAAAGTTGTCGTCATTGTCCGCGTTTGCCATATGCAAATTATACGATTTTATTTTATTTTTACATAGAATCGATATTTTTAAAATGCAAATCGTTGCTTTCGATATTATTGCCGATTTGTGTATATTTCAATTTTGATTTATTTACTATATTTTTATTATTATCTATATATATTAAACTGTTCAACCTGCCTGATCACGAGCAGGCCAAACAGTAGAAATTAGAAACCTGAAATTTGTGGCTATAGACTCCTTTAATAACGTACGTTAACACTCTGGAAAAATTTTATTAAAAATATATCGGAAAGTGGGTGAAAAATGCTTTTTTAAATTATATAAAAATCTCAGCAGTAGACTACAATAATAGTGACATTAGTGACTAAAATTAGTTTGTTTTTTCTTCATATTTTATATAGTTAGGAATGGGAAAGAGACGTAGCAACGCACGCTGGGATAATCTAGTATTATATATTGCAATTATTTATTTTTTTTTTTTTTAGTTAGGAACGGGAAAAGGGAGTAGCAACGCACGCCGGGATAATCTAGTATTATATATTGCATTTTTTTTTTTTAGTTTTAATAGTTTGCTCCCAACATTCATTAGGTTGTGCGCTTGGAATTCCTGCTAATCATTAAATAATATTTTCTTTTTTAAACCTTTTCAAATGTGTTTTAGAATTTCAGCAGATTTTTTTCAGCTTCAAATTGTGTCTCTACTTGAACTGCAATTGATTTTGGGGCAACAAGTTCAGGGCCACGATTTATGTCGCACCACACACACTTCAAAAATATATATTTTGTACAATCAACATTTGTTGTTTGGGTTTTTATGTCAATATTATTATAACAAATATTTTGCTTGACAGCTGAGAGTCTCTTGTGAGTTTGAGACTAAGCTGTAAATATTTGTGGCATTATCATATGACAAGTATATATACGAAGACTTTAATACGTTTGACTAGCAATGCGACTACAATTATTTGGGAGTTTTTCTTTTCCCCTGCCCTTTAGCATAATGCAACAGTAATCTTTGTTAAGCAAGAAACAAACATTAGAGTTGGAATAGAAAGTACATTTATTCCTCGAGAGTATTGGAGAACCCAGTGATCCAACAAAGTCATTTAATTGGCTTCGAATGCCTTCTCTGACCCTCCTCTGTCTGGTTCAATAAACTGCGCTATTTGTTTTATTGATTGCCTTATCAATTTCATAAGGCTGTGTTGTGTATGGGGCATGCAACTCTGGTTTTGTAATTCTGGTTTTTATAATACTCTGTAAATCAAGTTTGTGTTTTTTTGGTGCTCTATTTAACTAGCTTGTCTTATAGCAAACTAAACTAATTAATTTTGATTTTTTATAATTTTTATTTTAAATATTTTCATCTATTTATTAACTGACTTTTTATAGTCAAAGTTCATTAATATTATGTGCATATTCTTTCTCAAAGTTTCTTTAATTTTAACTACTTTCTGCCTTTTCCAACTGTCATAACTCACTACAGGGTATCTCAAAGCTCAGCTAGCTCAATTGTATATCATTATTTACTTGTTTTTTTACCGCATATCAGCGTACAAACACAATGCCTGATAGTTGATTCGACTCCAACCGACACTTCGATCTATAGATAACTTTTTGGTGGGTCAATTTTATAGTTTTTTTTTTCATTTTTTTTTTTTTAAATTTTCTTTTATTTATTTTTATTTTTTTTTGACGTGCGTGCCGCGTCATAGCCTGGAGTAGGAGTATGGAGTATTGTGTAGGGTAGGAGAGGCGACCCAAGCAATAAATAAATGTGAGTATATACTCATATATGCACTCACAATTTATGGCTGAAACGATTACAGACTGCGTATATTGTAGGTATATTTTCCAAGCATTTGCCACTGGGCATTAGAGAAACGCTTTCTATATTTATGAAAGTTTGAAAATTGTTTCAGGTTCAGAGTTCAGCTTACAATTCTCGGCTACTTATTAGATCGAACTGAGTTTATTACTTTTTTTAAGCACATCATGATTCACAGATTTTTAATTAAATATTTTTCTGCATTTATTTTGAAGCTGTTTTGTCAAATTTATATAAATTCAAAATAGCATAAATTGTTAGTAATTTTTAGCTCTGGTATACTAATATTTTATGTTTTCTAAGAACTAATTACAATGTTTATAAAACGATATATCTTTAACTTATAAAATATTTTTTTAATATTTTTAAAAATCATTTTTGTAGTTTTTTGTTGCCGCCTTATTTAAAATTTTAAGCAAACCTTCTAAATATTTAATATTTAAGCCTTACGCATACCCAATTTTCCAGCTCTACTGAAAGTTTTAATCAAGTTATGAGCAACAGTTCCCCAAACTTCCAATTTATATACATTCTATGCAGATTTTATGCACTTCATGCTGTTTGTTGTTATTATATTGTGGTTTCAATTTACATTGATTTGGCAACACAATTGGACAGCTTTTTGTCTGGCCAACTTGCCGTTTTGTTGCACCAGTTGTTCTAGTTGTTTTTGTTGTTGTTTTGGTTTATTTGCTCGGCCACAACATATTTTCATCAGAGCTTGCCGCAAAGTGGGGCTCCTGCTATCTAATGCGGTCAATACGTCGGGCCTCTGTGGGCAGCTGGAAAATGCGTGTGGGCTGTGGCAGAGACTCAATGAAAAATAATGAAAACTGACCAAAAAGCTAAACTAACTGCAAAAAACTTAAATACCAAAAAAATTGACCACAGGCTGTAAAAATATTGTACAAATATGTAGAGAGAATTATGAGGGGGGCAAAGAGAGGGAGCTGAGGTTGAGTGGCATTTGAACTTCAGATACAGACACAGAAGTAGCTTGAAAACAAAGAAGCTGCTAAGTTATATTTTAGAGCTGGAAAAACAATGTAACAACTATCGATTGCAGTGAAAATATTTCTAAATTATCAAGTGCAATTTAAGATTATTTATGCTTAGAATACGTTGTAATATTTTAAATGGGGTTAAATAGTTCCTAAAGGTTTATTTATAAATTTATAATTCAAAGGAGTTCTTTAAATATTTAAGTAATTTTTGCTACAACTATTAAAGTAAATATTATATAATTTATTAATAAAATAGTAACTAAATTTGCAGGAAAATTATGTAGTTTTTTTTCTAAAGAAAGAGAATATTAAATATTGAAGTAATTTTTATCACAACAATTAAAGTAATCAATAAATAATTTTTTAATAAAATAGTAGTTAAATTTGTGGGAAAATTTTATACTTTATTTAAAGAAATAGAATATACTGAAAAATACGCGTAAATATATAAAATATTGTTAATCTCAATATATATTAAATCGCGTCTTATTTTGCTTTAAAAAATTAATCAATTTATATTTTTTTTAAATATCTTTGAATGAATATTTGCAATTAAAACAATAGATCGATTGTTAAGCTGTAAGTTAAGAAAAGTATGAATATTATGTAGCTTTTTTCTAAAGAAAAATAATATTCTGAAAAATACGTGTAAATAATTAAAAAATTGTTTATTTCGTTATATATTAAATCGCGTTTTTTTTTGCTAAAAAAAAATAATAAATTTGTACTTTTTTAAATATCTTTGGATGAACGTCTTATTTTGCTTCAAAAATTATTAAAATTTGTATATTACAAAATATCTTAGCATGAACCTTTGCAATTAAAATAAAATATCGATTGCTAAGCTGGCAGTTAGCAAAAGTATGAAAGGCAAAATTATCGATAAGTGCAGCTGTATCGATCTTAGGAAAAATCGCCTCAAAAACTTTAATATTATTGATAGCTACAACATTTCTTTTCCAGCTCTAGTTTTGTATTTATGAGTTGAGTGTATGTTTCCCTAACAGACACATAATTCATAGATTCAAAAGTATTTATCGATTTTTTGTTTGCCGTTTTGCCAGCAAGGACTGCAGGACCAAAAAGGACTCAGCTGTTAGTTATTTCAGCCCAGTCCAGTCTCAAGTTTTTGTCGTTTCTCATCCCCTCGCAAAATATTTTTACGATTTGCAACAGACGTTTGCCAGCTCATGCCACACTTGCCACAACCCTCCAGGCCCGCCTATTGCGCCTTTCAACAGCATCACTTTATTATATATATGTACAAATCTATATATGTTTGTTTGTATATATATATGTACATTTATATAAAATTTGTGGTGGCTGTTGTCTGTCGCTGTTGATGCCACTGAATGCTGCCTGCTGCCTGCTGCCTGCTGCGGTTTGCCCCAACACGACAAATGTTTTGACGGGCTCGGTTTGAGCGCAGAGAGGGGCAGCCAGGGGTTAGGTTGGGTCATGCCATTAAATACAGAAAATGGAAGTAAAAAGTCATGGCAAATGATTTCAGCTGCTCACTGATGATTCACAAAAACATCCTTTAACAACAAAAAATTCTTTCTTTCACTTTCTCTCTGACTGGAAACACGGAACAGTTTCCTGAAAGTGCCCCCAAAACAATATCTGCTCTGGTCTTTATTTATGGGCGCGTTTTGTTTGCACCTACTGTAGAAAAAATCCACACAAACCTTTTGTTTTTAATGGGTTTTGAGTGTTTTGAACCCGGCCCATAAATAATAATGCAGATGCCAAAATCAGATGATTTACATCGTTTTGATGACACTTTTCATGGCTATAATTTGTTGCCAAGAAGCGCACAAATTTAACGTGTTATCAGGTTCAATTTCTGTGCTCCCAAATTGTCATAGACACCCACAAACACACACCCTGTTTCCTAGCCCCCTCCCTGGTTGCACCCCATAACAAATTTTTTGTTAAAACTTTTATGACAAGACCATTAAATCATAAAGTGTAGTTCTATCTGTGTGTGTAAATGTGTGTTATGGATGGGCACACATTAGTTCCAAATTATGTTTGAAAAATATTATAGAAAAGTTCCTTTTTATGCTAACAAATTTTCTAATTTTATTTTATTTGTTTTTTCTTCTCTTTTCAGGTAAGTGCTTAAAAAATTGAATAGAATTTGATATGACAATGTAAACTCTGGCAAAGTTTTTGACAATTTATAATGTAAGTTGGAATAAACAACATTTAAAAACTGCAAACAGTTTGTTAGAATGAGAAATGTACATTAATTGTAAACCAAACTTTCTAAAAAAAAGCCTAAAAACTATTATAACAATTTAAATATCAAATTTGCAGTTTAGAATGCTCAAAAACTTTTTTTTAGTAAGACAAAAATTAGATTTATATTAGTTTCTTTCTAAAAACAGTTGCAAAACTTTCTAAAATTATATAAAATTTCAATTCAAAGTGAAAACTCTGTAAAACCATAAATGTAATAATTTCAACATTTATATGCAAACAAAAGTTCATAACTTACTGTTCACTTACATTAAAATATTTAGGATTCTTTAATGATTTATTGTTTATATCCCAATATGTTTAGTTTTATAGTTTTTATGCACACTTGCACAAACAATAATATTATTCAAAATGATGAAATTTTTC
Organism: Hirtodrosophila alboralis; assembly: GCA_035043045.1. Classification (NCBI taxonomy): domain Eukaryota; kingdom Metazoa; phylum Arthropoda; class Insecta; order Diptera; family Drosophilidae; genus Hirtodrosophila; species Hirtodrosophila alboralis. Next base: position 2,045,842 of record JAWNNH010000195.1, on the reverse strand, counting down.
AATTTCCCATTGATTTACACATTGAAGTGCATTATTTTATGCAAATGAAAAATGTAAAATTCAATTGCTCGAGCTTTTTATGAAGAGCTCTTATGCCCTGTACACATGAAATGCTTTGAAAGAAAGGGTATGATAAAGTTGAGTTATAAATTGTGACAGGCAGAGTAAGCGGTGCATTTATGATAGAAAATTGTAAAACGCAGAGTAAGCGATACTTTTATGATAGAAAATTTGTAATACGCAGAGTAGGCGGTACTTTTGTGATAGAAAATTGTAATACGCAAAATAAGCGATATTTTTATTATACCTAGCAAATATATCATGATAACTTGCTACAGGGTATTAATCTAGTCAGGCACACTTGTTTAGCATGCGCCCAGAAGTATGCATTTGCTGTTTGATCTGGTTTTTTTTATATTGATAAAAATAATGCACTCTCATAAATTTGAACGTCAGGTGCAATCAGCATATTTTCGAAAGCGCCTCAAAATATTGACACGAATTTGATATGAAAACTAGTTTAATTGCCGCTCTTATAACTCATATAACTTTTATAACTTTTATTGTGAGCGCAAAAATTCAATTAACAGCATTAAACGTGGGCTGGCGCCACATAGGAGCAGCTGTAAACTGCGTGGGATGCAACAGCTCCAAGTTCCAATCTCCAAGTGGTTTCACATGGTTTGGCTGCCATTGCGTAATGCGACAGGCCAGGCCCCAAAGAGTTGTAGCTGTTAGCTGTGGCATGCCCCACTTGGTGGCGACAAAACTGATCAAAAAATTATTATGATTGGGGAAGCGTATATTTTTGCCAAAGGGGGAAGCGAAAGTTTATTCAAGTTGCAATTTTTTTAATTGCATAATTAGGAGTTTAACTGAAAGTAAAGTTCGTATATCAAATTTCAGGCAACTTTAAGCTTCATCAAGCATTTAAAATTGATTATTGATTATTGTTTTCTTTTAACCAACTTTGTGTTATCGATAAAATTCAATTTAATTTCGATTTTACTAAAAATTGAGAACAAATCGATTAAAAAACGCATTAGAGAGTTTTAAATAGAAAGAAGTAGAAATAATTGCAAATGGTAATTTATGCGAGCTATACTAGTAGTTAGGTAAAGAACGTTTACAGTAAAAACTCGATAAAGTGAGCTACAGAACAACAAAGTTTCTTTCAAGTCAAAATAACAATTCAAATTTTCGCATTTTGTTATTTCACAAACTATTCACTCTAACGAGTATTTGCTGTACTTTAAACTGCTTTTATGCACACACACTTTACTTTCTATCTAATTTCTAATTGATTTGCTCGCTTTTGCGTACTTGAAAATTCAATTAAATTTAATGGATGCCGAAGATTCTTTGAGCTTCGCCCCAGACTGGTAAACAAATTGGCAATCCTTATGCACTTTTTTGGGCTACTAAATTATTTAGAATGTCTGCAGAAAATGCGATTTAGAGGGATTTCGAAGCAGTCAATGAGTCAGGGCATCAAGTTGGGGATTCTACCCACCCACATGGATGGGAGTTCACTTGTCAATTTGCCAATTCACACGCCGTTCACGTAGCCAATGGAGACAACGTCTGACAAGTTGGCAATATTAAACGCTTCAATGGATTTTATGGAGCATAAACAGGAAATTTGCTGAAGAATGCGCAATTTGCGATTGGTGGACAACAAAGGCAAAAGAGAGAGAGAAGAGCCACAGAGAGGGGACAAGACAGGAAGACATGACAGGATGGGTCACTTTTTGAATAGCGTATTTCCTTCCTGCAATCAAATTCAGTTACAGTTTTCAGTTACATTCAGAATCAGAAATTGTTTCAATACCTAAAAATGGTCAACAGCTGATTTCAAATTGTTTCTTAAGTCTTTTGGGTTTTCTATTCTCTTGTTTAGAATTGTCTTTTTTTGTGTTTTGTGTGTGGTCCGCATTGAAACCATAAAACATTAATTTCAATTGAAGGAATTACAATGTAGGAAACAGTTACGGTATGTGCTATACTGTCTTTGGTATTTGATAGCCAAATACACTGGAAGAAAAAGCTGAAATTTAAAAGAAAAAAAATTAAAAAAAAAAAAAAAGAATTTTAATTGTAATGTGACTATATTCTTTAACATTTAGTTTTCAAGTTTTTAAAGGGTCAAATATTTTTTATTTTATTTATTTTTGTTTATTATTTATTTTTGTGTATTATTTATTTTTGTTTATAATTTTATTTTATATTTATTTTATCTATTATTTTATTTATTTATTTTTTTACGGACTATATTCTTTAACATTTTGCTTTTAAATTTCTGAAGGGTGAAAAATATTTTATTTTATTTTTTATTTTTGTTTATTATTTATTTTTGCTTATTTATTTATTTTTGTTTATAATTTATTTTTGTTTATAATATTTTTTTTATATCTGATTTTAGTATATAATTTTATTTTAATTTTATTTGACTTAGTTTTATTAATCTTTTTTTTGACTATATTCTTTACCATTTTATTTTTAAATTTCAGAAAAGCAAAATATATGATTTCTTCATTAAATTATAATTAAAATATATATATATTTTATTATTTTTAATCATATTATATTAGCTTCAGACCCTAAAGCTCCCTCCATCGAAATTTTCTCAATGAATACAAGAATTTTGCAATCAACGGTTCCTGTTCTATTATATTAAATATATAAAATATATATGATTTTTACTGGGTCCATATGTTGTCTTCAGTGGATAAACTATTCGTTATAGAAGGGCTTAAATGACATTATAAAAAAAATATAATTTTAAGGGCATTTAATTTTCTTGATTTGTATTTAAAATCTATATATGATATTTGATATTTTATTGAGTTCAATTGGCTTGGCTCTTTAAATAAGCGAAAATGTTGATTGAAACTAAATTCGATCTAGCAGAACTTTTTCAGCAAATTTCAAAAATTTTGCACTAATTTTCCTGTTAAATTTTTGGCAATATATTTTTCTCAGTGTTTTTCCTGACACATGGAACTTGGCACATAAAGCAAAATTGAAAGGAAGGGAATAAAGTAATGTTGGTTGTCTATGGCTTAATGCTCAACAGAGAGTGTGTGTATGCATGTGTGTGTGTGTGTGTGTGTGTGCATGTGTGTGTGTATGTGTGTGTGTGTATGAGTTTTTAAGAGTTGGGCATAATACGTAATTAATTTGTTAGGCTCAGCCAGCAGAGCAGCAGAGGCAAGTTAAAAACATTGTTTGGGAAAAAGTTTTCATAGACAGCAGCTGTTGCCATGTCTACATGCGGCAACAAAAACAACAGCAACAATAATAGCAACAACAACAACAACATTAGTTAAAACAACAACAACAATAACAACAACATATGTTAATTAGTAAAGGACCGCAACCAAGTTGATTACTGTGTTTAACTTTCACATTGCATTTTATATAGATCAACAATGATGCTACAGAAATTAAAGATACACAGTTACAATGTTGCATACAGTATTATAGTGCTATCTTGCTCTAACACACACTCTGACTCTCTCTCTCGTATCTTGCATCATGTGTCAAAATCTGTCAGCCACACTTAACCTTAAGGCATAATTCAATGTTCAACGCTGAGAAAGTTGCCATCAATTTTGATTTTGCTTTTTTTTTTCTAGCTATTTTTGGAGTATTTCTTCACTAGCTACAAATGTGTGACTCCTCCACAATAGTTGCTGCTGCTGTTGCTTCTGGGGTTTGCCCTGGACAACTTCCGCTTGGGTGCTTTAATTTGTTTTAATGCTGTTAAATTATAATTCTCATATCGTAACGCCCCCGTGGCGCTCTCTGTCTGTGATAATATTTTGAGTGCTTCTCAAGTATCACCGTCTATTGTCGTCTGTGGTGTGTCTGTCTGTCTGTCTGTCTGTCTGTCTATATGTTTGTCTTGCCTCAATGAACCCATCGAACATGCCTCAGCTTCAAATGTACTTTATACAGTTGAAAACACATGCAATTTGATTCTTTTAGGAACGTATTTGTGCATGGGTTGATTGCGATTTTTGAGTTGAATCAAAATGAATTTAAAATCCACTTTATACAGTTGAAAAAATATGCAAACTATTGTTTTTAGAACGTTTTAAATAAATAAATACTATTTAGGCATATTTCTAAAGTTACTTAAGGGTGAACTGCTGACTTTTAGGCTGCCAATATGGTGAAAAAAGAAGGTGTTCATGATTTATCAAAGCGTTTGCTGTTTATTTGCTTGTAAAAATTTGAAAAAATATAAACATTAACTGAAAAGACATTTTTTGTATTTAACTTGAATTAATGTTTAGGTTAATATAGCATTTTCAACTGAATAGGCATCAAATCATAACTATAGGGTATTTTCTTTGCAATTGTTTTTGTATTTTTGCTCTAGTTTAAATTATAGTTACTAATCGAGTTATAGACAACTTCCTAATTTGAACTGCTGACTTTTAGGCTGCCAATATAGTGAAAAAAGAAGGTGTTTATTAAATTCATGATTTTCTGTTTAATTTTTTTGTATAAATTAAAAAAATATAAACATTAACTGAAAAGACATTCTGTATACCTAACTTGAATTAATGCTTAAGTTAATATAGCATTTTTAAACGTTAAAAATGAATAGGCTTTAATTCATAACTATAGGGTATTTTCTTGGCAATTGTCTTTGTATTTTTGCTCTAGTTTAAAATATAGTTACTAATCGAGTTATAGACAACTTCCTAATTTGTTTTACGGAAGTTGAAAGTGTTTTAAGATCATAATAAATATGACTGTGACAGGCTAGGGATTTTGTCTAGAGCTATGTTTCCCCAAGGATTGATTGCACTGATGATTGGAGATTGCAAACAGCTGCGCTGTGAACTGGCAATTGGGAAACTGAAAACTGAAAAACAAGAAAAACTGAAAAAAATGTTAGGCAAGAAAACATCTGTCTTGTTGATCCGACGCATTCGGAGTTTTTGTTTGTTTTTGTCGGAGGGATGTTTTTCCATTCAATGTCATATGCCATTTACTGATGGCAATTCAAATTTTTCGAGAAGAAATAGGAAATTTGCGTGTTAAAGAGAAACACTTTTGGTTTTGAGTACTGTACGATTATTTGTTATAGGCCCATCAATTGCCAATAATAATGAAACAGTTTTAAAAGAAATTCTCTAGAATCTTGCGCAAAAGCAAGAACTTCCTGTTTGGGAGGAGGGTGGAGAGAAAGACCTGAAAGAGCAGCATATGCTTTCAATAAATCATAAATTTATATTCTGTTGCGCTCTTTGACATAAGACTAAGGCCGCATATCAAACGCGGCTGCCCCTCCTAATAAATGAACATCAAAAGAATGAAAAAAACTTGGGAATAGAACTGCAGTTGCAGTCAACTGTGAAATGCATAGATCAATTTGGAAAGTTTAACAACTTCAAGAAAAATGCGTCATTCTTTCTATTTTTTAATAACTTTGTGTATTGCTCAATGAATCATAAAAACAAACTGCTAGAAAATCCATATTTTTACTGCGTGGGATTACAGTTTGTCAGCCCAAAAACAATAAAGGGGGGTTGCTTAGCTCACCCCTATTTATAAATTTATGCAGCACACGACTGACACACGGGACCACCTGACCCAAGGGTAATATAATTGAACTGCTAAAATCTCATCAGATCAATAACAAATTCAATATAATCAATAGCATTAAATTCCCAAAAATTCTGAACCCTCGCCAACTACATTACCACCCTCTCTGTATGCGAGTTCAACCCTTAAACTGACCTTAGACAGGCTACATTATTAAATTTTCAAGCAAAACATTTACCTGCCTCAGTATTTTTCTTATTATTGTTGAGGAAGGTTGAAAATGATTTTATACAGAATTAAATATTTATATGTTAAAAATGTATTTAAGTTCCTTTTCACGTTTGTTAAAGTTCAATAAGTTGACAAATGAAAAGCTTGTTTAGTTTTGAAGCTCTCATAGTCAAGTAATAAGTTTTCTATTTCTTTAAGTCTTAAGTCAATCAAGATTAAATTAATTGTACAATACAAAAATACACAAATAATTGGCGGCTTGTTGAAAGCAGCGAACGGGGCATCATCGATAAGAAATATTCGAACTCTGGCCCCCAAAGTCTATAAACAACTGCAATGCGTGTGGAACTAATGTAATATTGTATTATATATATCTATATATATATATATTTGAGTCTAGCAGCTGAAAACAATAAAATTTCTTTGCTTGAATTGCAAAAAGTTGAGAAAGTTATCTTGAAGCAGTTGACTTTGTGTTGATAAGATTTTAATTTCTCAACCCACAAGGAAATGCAATCAGAAAACAAAACAGAAAAATGAGAACTGTATGAAAGTCAAGCGTTAAATTGCTTTTGGGGGATAAAAACTTTAGATGCTCTAACCATCTGTGGGACATTTTCTAAAATATTTTTTATAGAGGGTGAGAGAAACTGCAAACAGACACTAAGCAACAAAAGTTGACTTAAAAAAAAATATAGAAAAAATTAAAAGAAAATATAATAAATTTTTACTCGACTAAAAAATGTTTTTTTTTTTTTTTTACATAAAACATAAATTCAAGTAAGTTTAGAAGCTGAGTTTTTAGTTAAAATAAAAATTCATAAAATATTTTTTATAGAGGGTGAGAAAAACTGCATAAATATAGACACTAAGCTACAAAAGTTGACTTAAAAAAAAATTAAAAGAAAATGTAGCAAATTTTTACTCGACCCAAATTATATTTATATATTTTTTTTTCTACATAAAATATAAATTCAAATTTAGGGGCTTAGTTTTTAGTTAAAATAAAAATGCATACAATATTTTTATAGAGGCTGAGAGAAACTGCAGAAACAGACACTAAGCAACAAAAGTTGACTTAAAAAAAATTATAAAAAAAATTAAAAGAAAATATAATAAATTTTTACTTGACTAAAAAATGTTTTTTTTTTTTTTACATAAAATATAAATTCAAGTAAGTTTAGGAGCTTAGTTTTTAGTTAAAATAGAAAAGCGTAAAATATTTTTATAGAGGTTGAGAAAAACTGCTTGAAAACTAGAGCACTAAGCTACAAAGGTTGAAATAAAAAAAATATTAAAATAAATTATAGAAAAAAATTAAAAGAATATATAACAAATTTTTACTCGACAAAAAAATGTTTTTTTTATTATTTTTTTTTACATAAAACATAAATTCAAGTAAGTTTAGGAGCTCTGTTTTTATTTAAAATAGAAATGCAAGTATGTTCTTGAGCTTTGTTGCATGGTGTACAAGTCCGCCCCACCCCGCTTTTTTTCATTTTATTTATTTCATTTTTTTGTTGTTGCTGCGCATGTGGCAACATTTACAATTTCATAATGCAAAAGTTGCGCTGTGCAACAAGCGGCGTCACAGGATGCGACAGGACAATGCACAGACAGCGGAAAAACGGAAAAGTGCACAGCTTAGCCAGAAGCAGCTGCTCCTGCTGCTGCCAGAGTCCTGCAAGCCTCAGCTTGGCTCAGGACTCAGCATGTGGCCAAAGTCATTTGCAGTGGCCAGTGAAAAGAAGAAGAAAAGAGGACGTTAAGAAAGCATTGAACTCTCTCAACTGAGTTGGAAAAAGCGGGGGCAGCAGCAATGGGGACATATATGTTGAATTAAATGCAAATTTAAAGGGTATACACATATTGAGCTGAAACTAGAGATGGACGCGACTGGCTAATTTTTTACAATTTACTAACACAATTCGACATGAAAATGCAAGATTTTCTTAATGTAAAAATGATTTTTCTAAAATATAACAGTTGGCAAGAGTTGCAAATTTAGGCAGAGCATTTACGATATAATGTATAATATAATGTATAAATTTGTTCCATCGTCATAATAATCTGTGTAGATTTTCTAAAATTAAAGCAATTTTCTATATGTAAATCTCTCTAATGTGCAAACCAAAAAGATATAAAATGTAATTAAGAATGAAATGATATTGATGGAAAAATCGAGAAACAAATAATAAATGGAATAAATAATATAGGAATAATTTTTTTTTATGAAGGTTTGGGAAATATATTCCTTCTATAAATAATTTCTTTTATGTAATTGTTGGAAATTTTTTGGAAACTTTTCCGTCAAGTTTTGTTCAATTTTTGTTATAAAAACTTAAACTGCTCTCAAAATAATTTTTGGAATAGTGTTTTCTACTAATTTTAGTGCCCGCCATCGATTAAAAATAAAATTTCACGATTTTAAAATTTTCAAAAAATTTTCAAATTGCGTAAGGGGTATTTATGGAAAAAATGCAAAAAAAAAAACGAAAAAAAATAATTATAAAAATTTTCTTCATCAGATGAAGAAAAAGGCATTCCGCGTTGAAATTGCTTCAATTTTGACCAAGTTATGAGAGTTGAAAAACTAAAAATTAGGCAATAAAAAAAAAAAATTTAAATTTACATATTTTTAATTTCCAACTCTTATAACTTGGTAAAATTATTTCCATTGAGTCATGTTTTTATGTTAAAAATATTATATTCCAATTGATTCAACGTTTTTCATATAATTTCGTGACAATCTGTTCAACTTTAGCTCGTTAAAGAATAAGTTTTTTTTTTTGATTTCCGTTCATTATTTATTCTGGCTAAAAGTTTAAATAAAACACGACACGCGTTCAACTCTAGTTGAAACCTTTTTAGGTTTCAGCTAGGCATTATTTTTAATTGTCTCCCCTAGCTCCCCTCAACCCTCTAGCTGCCTAACTGCCACTCGTCCTTTTTAGCTCCTGTTGAGCGTCATGCGAGCTGCTCATTTGTCTGTCATTCCTAATGAATGATGTTGCCGCCTGAGCAACTTACTTGGTTGGTTGCTGCCTCTAATAACTCGTTGCATGCCTCGCACAGCGTGACCTGGGTTGCCTTTTCGATTAAGCGTTGACAGCCTGCCTCTACTAAGCTTATGTTTAGCCAACTAAATGCCCCACACATACACACACACACACACATACCTATACACACGTGTGTGTGTCTTAACCCCCCTTCCTTAAGCTATCGACCCGATATGCCGCTTGTCGCGACGCTTTGATGGCGACAGAGACGTCGACGCCAACATCAATACTGACCAGTTGCCACTGGCCCCAAGTCGACGCCGGCCTCATCATTAAATTGTATAAGCAGAGGCGTAGATAAGAGGGGGATCGTCTATATTAGAGTAATTTTTTAAGGGGAAAAAAATAATTAATTCATTTCGATTATGGAAAATTTTGGTTAAAGCAGACGAAAGTTAGATAATATTAGGTTTTTTTTTCAATACATATTTTTTCTAAGTCGATTAAAAGCTACGCCCTTGTCTAATAAATACCCTATATCTTATCACAAAATTAACACTGTGAAACCCTATTTTGTATCAAAGTTTTGTACCAACTTAGAAGCTTTTACATTTTATAAAATATGCAAAAGCAAGTTTCATTAAAATCTTTAAAAAATATTGTTAATTTGAATAGGAAATAATGTAGGAAATAATATAATATTAATTTGAATTGGAAATAATATATATGGCTAAATTGTTTACCAGAAATTGTTAATTTTCGAAAAGTAGAAATTTCTTTGTAATTTATTTTTAACACATTTAATCTTTTGAAATTTTCTTTATTAGTTGTTCTTAAGACCTTAAAAAAAGTCTGGAAAAATATATTAAAAAATATATATATATTAAATATATATATAAAAACATATTGATAAAAAAAAATGCTTGCTATTTGATTCTTAAACAATTTGGAATAGAAAGTATTTGCAAATGTGAAAATGATTTTCTTATTTTCATTAAGTTTCTATGGCCAAATTAAGCAAGACATTAAATATTTTTTATATACGCATATTTGACTTATTTGAAAGAAAAAAGAATAGTAAAAATATTTTCAACATTTTATTAAATTTTAAGCAAATATAGGCAAATAAGCCTTAACCCCTGAAAACCAATGGGGTAATATAATACCCAACATGAAGCTTAAACAATTTAATACAAATAAAGCAGTTAGAGTATGCCATTTAATACATGGCGAGTCGATGGCCTTAGATGCTAACACTACCCCCTTTTTTTTATTTGTTATATTATTTTTTTGTATAATTTTTAAACATGTAAATAATAATAATAATTTAATACAAATAAAGCAGTTAGAGTAGGCAAGCTTCGGCATGGCGTAAAAGCCTTTTGTCTGCTTCTTAAATAATACATCACGAACATACACAAACTACACACACACATACACATACACACCACACACACACACACACACACACACACACAACTAACCATGGTAAGCAGCTTAAGTGCTCCTTGGGGTTGGGGGTTTGGTGTTTCTGCCCCGGTCAAACTGAAAACTCTATAAGTTGATGGGGGTTTTGTTTTTCTTTCGTAATTATGCTAAGCTTTTCTAATGCAGCCTTTTGGTCAGTCTTCTGCCATATCAATATATATGATTGTAAATTGATTTATAACCCATGGCTGCATTTGACACATATCGATAAAGTTATCTTTTGATAAATATCATGGCGGCAGTTATTATAACAACTTCAAGTCCGCCCCAAATTGGCGTCGATGTCTGCCATTGTAACCAAATATTGTTGCCTCTTGCAACGCTAACCATATCTTATCGCATTTTGTTAATCGATAACTTGATATGATTTCCAAATAACTGATTTATGTGTGGAGCATATAAATTGAACAAAACTTTGTCAGAGAATTCCAAGGGAAAACTTATTGCAGCATATTGATGTAATTCATATGTTAACACAAAATTTATCTCACATCTTTTGTAAAATGTCTAAAAAAATTCTTTTGTCTTTCGTTGCAGGTAAATACGCATTGTGGATGCAGGAAAAAATGAATTCATAAATTGGTAGAAGACAATATGGTTCAGAAATAACAGTTATTGGAAGCTCATAATTAAATGCTCTTTTATACAAAAGGCAAAGTTTAAATAAAATAAGTAACAATATTTGATAATGGCTATGAATCAGGCTAGAATTTACTTGTAAGCTAAAATATATTTTTTTAAATGTGTGTAGATTACACTGAGGAAAAAAACATATTTCAAAATCATCTATTCGATCTGTTCATATTTTATTTTGTTCACAATTGATCGCTGTTAAGAAAGAAAAAATCAAAGCTATATTTTCATATTTAAACAAATATTAATAATTTAACAAACATTTTTGAAATGAGACTAAATAATTTTTTATTTTATCTTCATTTTTCCTAATTTTTAACATGATTTAAGTTGCTTGAAAGGCACTTTCTTTGTCTTTACCTTTATTTCTATATAAAGTACTTATAAAATTATATCCCACTAGTCAGTTCTTAGATCGATTTGATAGCTCTGCCTTCCAAAACGCATCAACTTCTTCTAGTACAGAGTATTAAAAAATCGCTTAGATAATCTAAAAGTGCCTCGACAGGCTGCTTGGCTGCTCTTTTGTCTCTTACATAATGGAACTGAGAGTATTCTCCAAACGATTTCCTGTTTAATCTGCACTCAACATCACATTGCCAACATCATCATCATCATAATGATGAAGGCTTTCATACGCACGTATGAACAAGTTTCTCATTTCTCTAGTAGAACATTATTTCCAATCGTTTTTCTCTCTATTGAAGCAGACGCGTCATAAATTGTTGAAGGCTTAACACCATTGAATGGCTCTTCCTTTTTGGCCAAGTACAACAAACAGAGTATATTGGAAAAACAAAAGCCCAGGCAAACAAGCAAAAACCAATAAGCTCAGGAGTCCATTGATACAAATCGAAGGGGGGAAGGAACTGGGATGAGATGAGTTGAGTTGATGGACCGGTATGATGACAATGCTCTCCAATGATTAACGATATAAGAACGTTGATACGAGGAGGCTGCAGTAACTGCAACTTATGCAATCTGCATTCTCGTTTAAGGCTGAAGCTAACAAAAAACTTGAACGAGGCAGAAAAGTTCTAGGAAACGACGAAGATGTAATACCCTGAGAAAGATGGGTTTCTGGCAGCTTGAGGAGAATGTTATAGTAACTAAAATAGAATATGATATCGAGTAGCTCAAAAAAGTCTCTTTAAATGAGTTACATAGCTTGTAACTAACTTATTATGCCCTACGAAAGCGTATCAAAAAGTTGAATAATGCATTTCGCCCCATGATTCCTGGGAAATGCCACAGCCACATTGCTGGACTGCTGTTGGCTGCTTCGGATGCCTTTTGAAGGGGCATGTTGAATGACGACACAATGCAAAAAAAAAAAAAAAATACTAAAGTGGGCGTGGCCAAATGCCACATCCCGGCTGCTGCTGCTGCTGTTGCCTGATAAAACTTTAATCATCAACGTTTCATCGTCATCCTTGCGGAGTCGCATTGTATGCGAAGTTTATGTTTTAAATTAGCTGTAAGCTTTTTGCAAAAAGTAAATGAAAGTCTCAAGCTGCACAAGATTCTCAGATTGGCAATTTGATTTCGCGACAGTCGCGTTGCTAACTTGGCTAACTGGGTTGAGATTTGGTTTGGCATCGGCTGCGTTTATTACTTGTACAACATTTTGCCTGGCATTATTAGAGCCTGCAGCTATTTAAGTGGCTCAAACATAGACGCAATTCAACTGCGAGAATCCTTTGGCAAGTCAAAGGATTCTTCTTCTTGTCGTCGCATTAGCACAGCTTCTGCTGCCCTCCATCCTTGTCAACGTCCTGTTCGTTGTCGTCTTTGCGCATTTCTTGGGAATTGCAACAGGGCTTAGTCCCCAATCCCTCTCTCTGTCTTCTTTATTTATTCAATTTGTATGCAGGGCAAGTTGCCTTATGATAACATACTCGCTTCTTAGCCACCTTTATTTATGTGGCCAAGACACTCGACTGAACAGAACAATACTCGCATTGTGCATGCTTTATTTTAATGCCTGGCTCATATGGCAACATCTATCTGCATGTCTATATATATATATATTATGTATGTTTGTATATATCCTCCTTTATATAGCCGCAATTGTCCCTGTGCTTCCTTTTCTCACACAAATACAAAAACTATACGCATTTCTGGTATCTTTGGTGATAAACTTGTCGCTGCGCATAATAAAGTTTGTTGTTCTCAAATTATGTGCTATAGATGACTATCGTAGACAACTTCAGGATCCTTATTCCTGCGTAATTTGAGCTTACTTTGTATTGTCATTGTCAGAGTCCAGGGTAGGACAAAAGGCCTGCTCCTGCTCCTCCTCCCAGTTCACTTCATTTGCGCCATTTGCTTCAATTTCATGGCCAAGCTCAATATACTTGCACATAAAAGCATTCCATAGAGTTGTCTGCTTTTTCCCAGTAAAAAAAAGCAAATAAAATACGCCAAAATGTTGTAGATGAATGTTCTTAACTAGTAAAATACTCTGTACGAAGTTATAAAGAACATAAAATAGAAATTTCTTACTTGGTAATTATTTAAAAATGTATTTTAATATAAAAACCATTCCTCGGAATGCATATTCACATTCAAGAGGAATAAAATAAAAATGAAATATTATTTTTAAATTTAGGAATAATTTTCCTGCAGTTATTTCTAGAGATATTCCGTAAAACCCGGAATACCAATCGATCAGGCTGTGCTGTCTGAATGTGCAACAAGGTATTCAATTACCAAGTTGCAAACGGAAATAAAAAATTTGTAGCCCTATAGAGGTTTAGACCAAACTCTGGCATTTTCAACTGTTTTTCCAAGGATACCAAAAAAAACTATAGTCGCATTTTATTTATGCACAGGCAGGAGCCAAATCAAGCGTTGGCCGTTCACTGAACTGCACAATTTGAAGGAGTCATGCCAAGCAGGAAGATTAGGGAAAGCCAGGAAGGAAGGAAGGCTCTAAGTTGGAGTAGGAGTTGGAGTTGGAGTTGGAGATGGAGTTGGCAAGCTAATAAATTAACTGCAAACCGCAATTGCTCAATGACAAAATGAAAAGACAGACATACCAGAGAGGGGGAGAGAATAGGATGAGAATTGAATAAGTTGAGGGCAAAAGGACAAGGGGGCGGGTTCACAGGCTACACATAAATCCTTGCCGAGAGCCATTAGGTGTTTGATGGCTGCTTGTAATTAGCATAATTGAAATGTAATAAAAAGGAGTGGAAACTGATAGGAAGCAGCTGGTTGTGGGGATTAAATATGAAGGGGAAAATCAAATCGATTGAAAGTTGAATTTAAAATCAACTGGCAACTGGCAAATGCCACATGCAACCGCAGCAACATTATAAAATGGAAGGGGAGAGCACATAAAGCCAAGTTGCCCTTTGGTCAGTTGTCTGACTTTATGTCCATTGATGTTTTCGCTTGATGCGACAACTCTCCAGGAGGGTTGGTAGAAGCAGCAGGAGCAGGAACCAAACCCCTGAACACAAATCCAGGCCGTGTCTGGCCGAGGCGACAACGCCATCTAATGGTAGGCAGACGTTTATAATTATATTTGTGCAGCATTTTGTGTCGCCCCGGCAAAAGCTGCAGACAGCACAAGTGGCCAAAGGGGGGGGGGGGTGGAAATGGTTGGCTGCTGCTTGTTGGGCCATCCTGCGGCTTCGCTTATCCTGTCGCCCTGTTTTTTGAATTTAAGTCTCCCTCCCGACTCTCATTTTTAAGCTGTTTTTGTCGCCCAGGGCAGCCAAGAGTTTTGTGGACTTTTTTTTTGATTTTTTTTTATATTTTGGTGGCTTCAACAAGGCGCCACATTAAAGTGAAAAGTGTCACTTCAAGTGTTAATCAAAGCAACCAAGGTGACATCTATTGTAAGATATATATACAGTGAAATCAAAGTTTCCAACTTTATTTACATTATAAGAATACAAAGAGATTGTATTTGTGTATAGAATACACAGAATACAGTGAATATTTACATAGTTTTTATATTTTTGCTTTTTTGAGAGTTCTCAATGTGTTTTTTTTTTTTTGTTGGGCAACATTTTGAAAGATTTTCTTTAAATATGCTGTAGAGTGTAAGCATTATTTGAATTTTCTTTTTATCTATATTCCTTTTTCTTTAAGGATCTATTCTTAAAAGTTCCATTCAAACACAGTGTCTACAGTCTTTTTCTTTTATTATATTTCTCATTTATTCCAGTCACTCTCCTGCATCTTTAATTTTACATTTTTCCTTGTACCATATCCTTAAAAATTCTATCTAAACTTATCTTTCGTTCACATACTCATTTGGGAGCATTTTATTTTTAAAATTCTTCTTTGTGCTTGCTTCTTAAACGTTCTATTCATTAATTTCTTTACTTTATCTTTACTTTACTTAATCTCTTTCTCTTGCTTTCTTTTATTTTTATATTCTTCTTTGTGCTTGCTTCTTAAACGTTCTATTCATTAATTTCTTTACTTTATGTTTACTTTACTTAATCTCTTTCTCTTGCTTTCTTTTATTTTTATATTCTTCTTTGTGCTAGCTTCTTAAACGTTCTATTCATTAAATTCTTTACTTTATCTTTACTTTACTTAATCTCTTTCTCTTGCTTTCTTTTATTTTTATATTCTTCTTTGTGCTAGCTTCTTAAACGTTCTATTCATTAAATTCTTTACTTTATGTTTACTTTACTTAATCTCTTTCTCTTGCTTTCTTTTATTTTTATATTCTTCTTTGTGCTTTCTTCTTAAACGTTCTATTCATTAATTTCTTTACTTAATATTTATATTCTTCTTTGTGCTTGCTTCTTAAACGTTCTATTCATTAATTTCTTTATTTTATCTTTACTTTACTTTATCTTTATCTCTTGCTTTCTTTTATATTCTAAAACTTTCCATCTAAACATATTTTTCATTCGTTTAGTTTTATGCGCATTATTAATTCTTTTATTCCTCTTTTTGTGCTACATTCTTAAACGTTTCTTCTATGGCTGAAGTACAATACTCAGTTGAATAGCATCGATATTATAGGTTTTAATTTATTTCCATAAAATTAAACGTTTTTACTTCATTAACTGATTGCGCGCGCTTAATGAAGTTTCCGACTTGCCACACACTCAACACACACACATACACACCCCCTTGATCCCCTCTCCCCCTATTTAATTAAATAAGTAGAAGGCATAGGAGTAGAGGCTGCAATTGCTTTCCGCCTTGCACTTGGCAATGCAATTTGAATTTTGCAGCTGCCTTTGGCTTTGGCCTCTACTCTGCTGCTGTTGTTGCATTTCACACGCGGCTGCCCATTTTGTAGTCATCGAATCGAATTCACACGCACAACGTGTGCAACATTGCCACATTGTAAAAGAGGGGAGATAGAGGGGGCAGGAGCTACGTTGCAACCAGGCGGCAGCATTTCCGCCAACAACAACAACTTTTTCTGTGCTGCATTTGTTTTTTTTTTTTTCGTTTTTCCTTTTGGAGTATCAAACCGAAATCGATGGGCTCTTTGCTATAAGTCCGAGGCCAAAGTTGGAGCTGTGCCTTGCAACTGCAACTGTTTCCATATCCGTGTCTGTGCCCCAGGCTCTGGGTCGCAACGTGGCGCAAGCTCTGGCGATGCACATTTCCCGATAGCTTCAGCTCTTTAGCTCTCCCTAGGAAAATGCAAATGCAAATGCAATTGAGTGCAGCATAAGCAAAAGCAGCAGCAGCAGCTCCTCTATGTCTCAGTCTGTCTGGCTTTTTCTGTCTCTGAGCAGATTTGGCCAAGACGATTTAAGCATTTGGCCCGCATTTCGGCATTTCGGCCTGGCTTATTGGCACATTTTAACCCTTAGTGCTGCGCTGTTGCGCATAAATTTAGCAGCCGATAAGACTTTTTTTCCAGCACTGGACTTTGAATGCAGACAATATGGCAAGAAAGTAAAGCTAGCTTCTATTTAACGAAGATTTTATACACTTGCCAATAAAATGAAGGCTTAACAGAACTGTGAATTTTTATTGGAGAAAAACATATAAACTACAAATCCTTTTAATTTCTATTTTCAATCTAAATTCCGCTTTTAATTGAAATAGCAAATACAATTACTTTTTAATTATAGAATTATAGACTATACTATAAAGTATTTATTACAATATTTTCAAAGTCAATAGTCAAATTTCTCTATATAAAAATAAAAAAAAATTGTTAAAAATTGAAATGAGTAAAAAATCAAACAAAGCAACAAAATAAATGATTAAAAAAAATATATATGAATTACAATAAAATTAAATAAAAATTTAACTAAATTTTATGTAATAATAATAACGAATTTAAATATGCCCAAGTGAAAATATATAAATTTTTTACTTGTTGCACTAGGATTTGAACTAATTAAATAATCAAAATATACTTAAAAACCCAAAAATTTCAATGTCAAATAGGAACTAAAATAAATATTTTAAAAAAATTAAGTTTTTCATATGACAAACTATATATTTTTTTTACCAATTATACTTTTAAATATCTATTATATTTTGCTCTAAATTTTCAATTTATATCATAAGCAAAACTTTGAATTTATTTATTATAGCAATTAAAATAATAAAGTTTTTCATATACCAACTTATATTTATTTCGTGCCAATTATACTTATAAATATCTTTGATATTTTGTTTAGAATTTTCAATTTATATCATAAGAAAAACTTTGAATTTATTTATGGAAATTAAAATAGCTTAAAAAACCAAATCGCTCTAGATTTGGGGATGCTATTCGATGTTTATATTTATATCATATTTTATATTTATATCATAAGCAAAACTTTGAATTTTTTTATAATAGCACTTAAAATACCTTCAAAAAACATATCGCTTTTGATTTGGCGATCTGATTGGATGTTTTTTAATGTTTTCCAATATTCTTAGATCAAATTTATATATTTTATAATTTAATTCTCTATTCTGTTGATAATATATTTATTTTTGTATATGCTATTTAATATTTATCTATCAATAACACTGCTTAACGCTAAAAGACGCTGTTGATGCTAATCAGAAAATAAAATATATATTTTTGACTATATATTTATGGACTTTGAAGTATACAATTCAATATGTTACTTATTGCCTGTAGTATTCATAATATAGTCTCTGTTAGGGTATACAAATACTATATGCTATATAGACTTCTCGACTTCAATTTAACCTTAAAAGGTGCTACCATTAGCCCGCTCTAATGGCCTATTCTCTCAGACTGCGATCTTTGGGCTGGCGATAGATGCAATTTTTGTTGGCAGCTTCTTTAAATATTTGCCATTGTTGTTGTTGTTGTTGTTTTTGCCATTGTTGTTGTTGTTGCACATACATACAATTTTGGCTAATTGCGCGCAACTTTTGCGTGTTTGGCCAAACGCTTTGCATTTTGTTATTTTTTCTTTTTTTTCTTCGTTTTCTCTTTTTTTTGCCATATGCAAATTTGATTGGTTTTTTCCATGAGAAGAAATGCAAGGGCGTGGGCGTGGGCGTGGGCGTGGACTTGGGCTAAGTAATAAGCCAAAGTGCTGCTAACTATCAAAAATACCTAGGCAATTAGCCAATTGATTTAGGCCAACAAAAAAAGAGGCACAACTAGGTTTGCCAATTGCTGATCCATTTACTCTAAGGCCAACAAAATTGCAGACTTTTGGCCATCAATTTTAAGCCGGGAAAAAAAATAGAAAAAATCAAAAAAAAAAATTGACAACATTTTTCCGGCGAACTGCTAATTTTATGGTTTTTTTCTGCTCTCTGCTGGTTGACATAAAAATTTGCATATTGTGTTTGCTTAAGTCTCGATGTGGATGTGGATGTGGATGTGAATCTCTGGACATGGTTTGCTTTTCAAGTTAGCGTCTGTTTAGCTTGCAGTTCTTGTTTATATTTATCGCTTGCAAATGAAAAATCGTAAAATATGCAAATTCATTGGAAAATCATAAATATTCATGATGTACGGCAGGAAGACGCCTGAGAAACTGGAACTGGCCTCCGGACAGACTAGATAATTCGACAGACTGATGAATGTGACAGCTTTCACAGAAGTGGAGTAGGAGGGGAAGGATGTGAAATTGGAATAATCCTTTATATACCATAAAGACCTCTTTATAGCTATTAAATGTTTACGTTTTACACCTACATTTATTAATCGAAAATGGAGTCAAAGTTGAAAAGAAGAAACATTGAAAAGTTGATAAATTTAAAAATTAAAAATTTATTAATAAAACTCAATTTTCAACTCTGCTTTGGCTTGCCAATCAATAATAATTTTCAGTTAATTTAATTGAATTAAAAAAACATTTACATTAAAAAGAGAATTAAAGCAAAATAGAGATATCATTAATACTAAGAATTTCAAAGTTTATATTAAAAATAACCTAAAATTTTTAATATAATCTTTAAATTTCTTGGAATGCATTAATAATATCTCTATTTAGCTTTACATTTTTTTTTTTAATGTAAATAATTTTTTAATTTAATTAAATTTAATTTTTCTGTAGGGATTCCGCTTTAATTTCCTCTTTTTCCCTCTCAATATAGAGCGAAAAAAAACCTTTGAACTTTTAGAATTTGTTGATGAATTTTTTTTATGACTTTTTTGTCCGATGTTTTTTAGCGTTTTATGGGCTTCTTCGAGCTACATTTATTTTTATTTTTACCAGACAAATTTGAAATTTATATATTGCAATTTCTACCTTATTAGTTCGTCTTATAAAACAGACAATATTTCAAAAACTATATACCATTCAAACCGCCCTCGAATCTGTTGCATTTTTTCGATTTTTTTTTTTTTTTTGTATTTGCATGTTTAATTCATGGGATTGCCGGAATCAACAATTTTGAATTTTAATCTTATATAAAAATTTTTGTTAAACGTGACACGCACAATTTTCTTTATAATATTTCTGATGTTTGTATTTCTTTATGTTTCTCTTGCGACGTTTGCAACAATTAAAGTCAATTAAGTTGAACGCATATTTAATAAAAAATGTACTTTACATTTTTAGGTTTTTTTCTTTTTTTTTACAATTTCTTTTGACTTCAATTTAAAGTGAACTTTTTTCTAAGGGGGAAATGAGCGCACAAATCTGTCTAAATTATAATTGTTTAATTTGATTCAATGAGCAGCTCATAATTAAAGCAAACTCAAAAAGGCGGGCAAAAAGGGAGGACAGGGGCACCAGGAGATACTCAATTGTTGTTGGCAACTCAATTAAGCCACAACAACGTAGCTTATAACTTTATCATATATTTCTGACATTTAAAAATAATATTTATGCTTTTATTTCTTTAATTAAAATAAATATTTTTTCTGTGTTATACACAAAAAGAGAAAATTACGAAATGTAAGAAAATTCGTTATAATATGATATATGATATTATTTTTGTATATATAATTGTAAAACTTTGAGCATTTTAAAGCATTTTGGCTAATTTGGCATGCAAAGCGTTTGGCAAGCTTTAAAGAATTTACATACAAAAGTAGCTTTGGGATTTGCTGACATTTCTATTTAAATAGAGAGAGAGAGAGGCGGAGGGAAGGTTGAGGGGTTGTGGTAGTTGGAAGTCCCCATTATATATTCACATATTTTACAGCCTACTCTGCTTCGATGAATGTACAAAAAATCTTTTCAAGCGAATAAATGCAAACAACAAAAAAAAGAAAAATAACTCTGAAAATTGTTGTAAAAAATTTGGAGTGGGTGAAGTAGTTGGGCGGGTAGCAGGGATAAGCTTTTAAATAATGTAAAGTTCTTTTTTCTTTATTTATTTTAAGCCTTTATTTTGGCTGAAACAAAAGCAAACAACAGTTTGCTAAAATACATAAAATATTGTGCAAAAATAAATCTATGTGTTGAGTTGCATTTCTGCAGAAATTGTATAAAATATATTTTAAAATCTTTTAAATACATTTTTATAAGAGAATTTGTCCAGAAATTGTACTAAATATATTTTAAAGTCTTTTAAATAAATTTATATAAGAAAATGTTGTCAGAAAATATACAAAATATATTTTCAAGTCTATTCAAAAAATTTATATAAGAAAATGTTGCCAGAAATTTCACAAAATATATTTTAAAGTCTTTTAAAATAATTTGTATAAGAAAATGTTGTCATGAAATTCTGATCTAATGATTTGCGCCTTACTCGGCGAATCACAAAAATTTGTGGTAATGTCTCAATAAAAATAACTGAGTTTTCTATTAATCTGAAAATCGTTTTTCCATTTTATTTATTTATTAAATAAATACTTTATTTATTAAATTAAAAACTGTACCAAAATATCAACTTTTAGGTACCAAATAATTTATTTTTGAAATAGAAGTAGAACTGTATCGATTTTCGATACTCAAACCCTTTTCTATTTCTTATGAATTGATAGGCAACGAAAATGCAAACTGGAGTGAGATATTTCTTAACAAAATCTTCATATTTAAATGGCAATTTATTAATGAAATATTGGAGTTTTTAGAAAGCAGAACATTAAAATATACTTGCATTATAACATGAGTACATTTAAAAGGATTGTGAATAAACTTTAATACTTAGTTGCACTCAACAGTGGCGCACAGGAAGCCAGACAGACTCATCTTCTGCTGCTGCTGCTGCTGCTGCTCAATAGCTGCCACAGAAGGTGGCATGTGGCATTAGCCATCAGCCAGCAACTTTTGCCCCATTTAATTGCCAACGACACAAGCCAACAAAGTTTCCATATGCCGCCTCGTCGCCTTTGCGGTTTGTGGTTGGGTTTGAGTTAAGTTTGAGTTGAATTGAATTTGAAGTGAAAGGGCCTCGAAATATTTACGAAATTTGATTATGATGCTGGAGTTATCTGCAGCGGATAGAGGAACTTTCCTCAGTGTTTGTGGCAGCTACATTTTGTGGCAAATGAACTCATTTCAAGAGCTGCACTTTTATAGCTGCATTTATTTTTTATGCATTTCCATTTATGATTTCCCATTAATGCTTAATCAATTAGCATTTAATTAAATTCATTTAGTTTATGGCTTATTTTGACATATGAAAATATTAATTTGCTGCTCTCTGATAATTAAAAAAAAATAAAATAAAAAGTGTTTCATATTTTGTTTTATGACTGGCGACAGTTTCATCGTTAGATAAGAGTTTTTCCCCTTTCCTTTCAACTTTCCTCACAAATCAAACTAAAACCAATTGACACAATTTCAGGAGCTGCAGCGATAACCTCAATTTGCCTTTCGAAATGTATCTGTATCTTTATGTGTGTATTGGAGAAATGTGAAACGAAAATAAAAAAAAAAACAATAAAAATCAATTCGAGCAATATAAACTTTTAATTGAACGCGCGCGACATCCCGCCGCTTTACGAATTTTTTGATTGTAACACAATGTCTCCATTTGATTTAGAGTTTCATTATTATTATATCTTTATTTATATGCTTTGGCATATTTTTTGAAATTATTCAAAACTGCAGCTGCCTGTTTCAATCTATATACATAAATATAATACAATATAGCATTTATGCGGGCGCGGCATAATTGAGACGTGCACAAATGCAGGTAGCTCTAAACCCAATTTGAAATCCAATACCAAAGACTTAGAGACAGAGCAAATGTCAATCAAAATGCAGCTGCATTTACACACAAGCCCAAAGGGTAGAATGATATATATATCTTTATATATATCTTCATATGAAGATAGTAAGAAAGACAGTTTATTAGGTATAGACAGCATTTATATGTGTGCTCGCTTTGTTAAAATCTCGTAGCATTCAGCGAGCTTAGTTTAATGCTATATGAAACACAAAAAACAAACGCCTAAAAGGCAGCTCTAGAAACTGGCAAAAGTTTTTTATTTAAAATGATAAACTATAAAGATGCTCTGTAATAAAAAATAAGCAAGAAATTTGCCTTAAATATTACAATTTTTAAAAAAGCTTTCGGGAGTTTGTGAATTGAATTTACTCGCAATTAAATTGAATAAAAAAGACACGCAGGAAATTTACCTTAAATATTAAGATTTTCATAAGAATTTTTGATAAATTGAATTTACTTGCAATTAAATATAGTAAAAAAGTATAAAAAAAAAAAAAATTGAATAAAAATAATTTCATTTAAATATTATAATTTTCATGAGAGTTTTCGTTAGTTTATAAATTGAATTTACTCACAAATAAATAGTATACCACGAAACATAAATATTGTATATTATTTTATTTACTTTATGGAAAAGATGACTACACCAATCTGATGCTAACAGGATAATCTACGCATATCCTAAATGTTTTTTATACATTTATCTTTAAATCTAAGTAATAATATTTGAGTTTTAATATACAATTCACAAATAAAAAGAAATTTTTTTAACAAAAAAAAAATCAAAACTAATTATAAATTTTATTATTCTGTCTGAATTTTGTCTCAAAATGTGTAACGCATATGTTTTCCATGCAAAGTTTTTGGCTTTATTTTTGAGCTATCTTGATGAAACTTAACACAGATGCAGCTTGATAATGTATATAGTTTGTATGTCAAAATCAGGCCGATAGGACCACTATATCATATAGCTATGGGGCAAAAATCGAAGACACTCAATTTTCTTGAAAAGTGTTTGTTTGAATAACTTTTTTGTTTTTTAAGATATCAAAACCAAACTTGGCATATCGATGCATATTTACAATTTATACAATCTGTCTAAGTTTAAACAAAATCGGTCCACTATATAAAAGGGGTTATTTGAAAAACTTTGTTTTTAGATATCAAAACCAAAGCTGTCCTTCAAAATGGTATTAGAAGACTATTGCGTGCCGAAAATAGCCGTTTCTTTCTTGTTTTTAATTGAATTTTGTAAATATTTACTCAAAAAATAATAAATAAAATACCACGAAGCATAAATATTATTTTATTTACTTTATAAAAAAGAGGACTACACTAAATTGAAATTTACAGGCTAATCTACACATTGTATTCATATTTTTTTTATATATATTTGAGCTTTACGTATTTCTTTAAATCTAATTAAAATTTTAATATAAATTAATTAATTAATCAGAATTAATTACTTTTTTTTACCCATACAAATCAAACTGAAAAATAATCATTATTAATTGAATTTTAGTAAATTTTTACTCAAAAAATAAAACAAAATACCCGTCTTATTTAAGCACATTATACAGAGTATTTTTTTGTATAAAAAGCATATAGGTTGTGTGTGTGTGTGTGTGTTTGTGGAATTGACTGCGTATAGAATTTCATGCGCCTGGTGAAATGTGGCAGCCAATGATTCGCGGCGCCACAAAGCACCCGAGAGCTCCCATGGAGACGGGGACAAAGAGAGAGCTCCAGAGCAATAACCATAAAAGCCACACGTGGAACTTTAAATGCATGACTTCACCCAGAAATGTTATATATAAATGGGAAGTTTTCAAATTGAAATTGTAGTGGGAGAATTTGCAATCAATGGGAAAGAGAAATGCGACAACATTAAACTCAGCTTACCAAAATGCATTAGCTCTGTTCCGAGTCCAACTAAATAGCCTGTCTGCCTTCTCCTCTATATGGTGTATAAATTTGAAATCCTAATGAAGTCAAGGAGCACGCAATAAACTCCAACTCCAATTGCAAACACGCTTCGTAAACTTGGTAAACTCCTGAAACGATGCGGAAATAAAACAAAAGCAAACAAATTGCCAGCATACTTCCTCAAAGGTTGAAGAGAACTGAGAACTGAGAACAGAGAACTGAGTACAGAGAACTGAGAATGCAAGTGCCGTTGAGTTCACGTGCGGTCAACATACTTGCCCCATTGTTGTTGTTGTTGCATTTGAGGGTTCTATTTGCCAGTTGTTGCACCTGCCTCAACCTGAGTAACCTCAACCCCCGCAGCGTTGCCTTAATAATGCGCTATGCCACTCATTTGCACAGCTGGATAAAATATTTGCAAATTATAAAAGTAGCCGCATTGCCCAGACTTTCAGCTCTCTCGACTTACAACGACTCCTGATTCCTTGATGCCTAATTAATGCTACTCAAATATATATATACAAAATGAAAGACGACGTTGCAGCCAAAGTTGACAGAGTAGAGAAGGCTTCAACTGAGTTTATACTGCTTAAGGATTAAAGTGCTGTGAAATGCTTCGAAATTGCTTAAAAATTGATTTAAAAATTGTTTCAAAAATGGTTAATAGTCACAACTCTGAATATAATTGAGGTTTTAAGCTGAAATTTAATATATAGATTGGGGGTAAATAGATAAATTTAATTCAGGAATTAAAACGAATTAAGCTGGTTATTAAATCCGTATAAAATCGATTAAAAAGTATGTAAAAAATATTTTAAAAAAATTAAATATTAAAATGTCCTATTTAATTCGAGTCGTAAAACGGAAATTTAATATTAAGTTTATTGTTTTTAATTGGTTAATAGTCATAACTGAGAATATAATTGAGCTTTTAAGCTGAAATTTGGTTTAAAGATTGGAAATAAATAGTTAAATGTAATAAAGGTATCAAAACGAAGTAAACACTGTATAAAATCTGTTTCAAATCGGCTTAAAGTGGTTAAAAAAAATTCAAAAAATAATTATTAAAATGTCCAAGTTAATTCTAGTTGTAATGCGGAAATTTAATATTTAGTTTATTGGTTGCAAGTGCAGTTTTGAACCTAAAATTAGTTCTGTATTATTAATGGTATTTATTGGTATTAATAAGTGATATAAAATTAAATATTATTTAAGCATAAAAACAGTTTACCGAGTAAATAAATTTCTTTCAAAATCTATTTATTAAGGCTGCACAAAAAATGTTTCTTAAATTTGTAGTCATATTTTTCTATCTATTTGAAAGCTATGCTGCTGAAACTTGACATTTATTTTTTTAATAAAAAATTAAATAAAAATTATATTTTTAATAAAAATATAAATGTAGTTAAAGTATAAAAATAACTTAAATTTAAATAAAACTGCTAAAAATCAATTCATAAGTGTGCCGCAAAATGATATAGAAAATATAAAATTAAATGTTAAATTTTATGAAATGTAGCATGTAGATTGAAGAAAAAAAAGTTATATATTAATCAGTTATAGCATCAGATAAAGACTATATAAAGTTGAAAATAAAATCGTCTTTTAAAAATAAATTAAATTTAAATAAATCTGCTAAAAATCAATTCAAAAGTGTGCCGCAAAATTATTGAAAATTGCTATACAATTATATGTTAAATTTTATGAAATTTAGCATGTAGATTGAAGAAAAAAAATTATATATAGATCAGTTAAAGAATCAAATAAAGACTATATAAAATTTGGAAAAAAAAATCAGATTTTTAGAGCTCAGCTTTCGATTTGTTTGTCTTTTAGAAACAACCAGGAAATTTGTTATATATTCCTGCACCAAAACACTTGAAATTCAAGCTTAAAAAGTGTTTTAGCCCGTTTAAAAGCCGTGACATTTGTGGCTTATAAGCCAAAAGTGGCAACACTGAAGCTGCCACGTCGATAAGTTAGCCTGTTCCCAGACTTGTGGATGGAGTTGCATTCGATTTTAGCGTTGTTGCCATTAAAGTATGTTAGATATTCATTGGCAGCCTCTCGCTCAATGCAAACGCTGAGGCTGAGGCCAAAGTGGAAATGCAAATATTTGTCTGGCCTCAGGGTCGACGCGGTGGTGGGCCAAGAGGGGCGACATTGGGGCAAGGCAGTGTGTGGGTGGATGTTGCACATTGTGCGGAGGCTTTTGTAGCTTCAATTATTCAGGCATGTTTACAAGTTGACAGATTGCAGCTGCCTGCCAACTCACACCTCACCTCACCCTTGAAGTGGGTGCACGTGCTCCAACAAACGGGTGGGTCAACCCTATAACCAAGTGCTTGACTAGAACAACTTACCCTGCTTTTAACCTGCTCCTAACTCTCTCTCTACATTTCTTTCTCTCTTTGCAGCACTCACGTTCACCCTGGAGCCGCAGGACTCTGTGGTGCCCGAGGGACACTCGGTGCTGTTGCAGTGCGCCGGCAAAGCCGTTGTCAAGAGCAAGGCCACGCCCACGCCTGCGACGAGCATACGCTGGCGTGGACCCGATGGCCAGGATCTGGGCGTTGTGGGCGACACGTTTCGCACCCAGCTTAAGAACGGTTCACTCTACATTAGCTCCGTCGAGGAAAATCGTGGCTTAACCGGCGCCTATCAGTGTCTCCTCAGTGCCGAGGGCGTGGGCAGTGTGCTCAGTCGCCCGGCCCTGGTGGCAGTTGCCCGCCAGCCGGAGCTCAACCAGGACTTCATAGAGACGTATCTGTTGCCCGGACAGACGGCCTACTTTCGCTGCATGGTGGGTGAGCATGTGTGGCAGCCGGGACTCAAGTATCAGGTGCAATGGTTAAAGGATGACATGCCGCTGCCGTTGGACAAGCTGCGCATGGTGGTGCTGCCCAATGGAGCGCTGGAAATTGACGAGGTGAACGCCGCTGATCGCGGTGGCTATCAGTGTAATGTGACCTCGGGCAGCGTGTTTCGACTGAGCAGCAAAACCAATCTGAACATCAAGAAGCCTGCCGAGCTGGGTGCCGAGCAGGCGGTGGCTCCTTCCTTCCTGGTCGGGCCCTCACCCAAAACGGTCAGCGAGGGCGACACTGTTACCTTGGATTGTGTGGCAAATGGTGTGCCCAAGCCACAAATCAAATGGCTACGCAATGGCGAGGAATTGGATCTAAATCATTTGGATTCACGCTTTTCCATAACGGGCACGGGTTCCCTACAAATCTCCAGTGCCGAGGATATTGATTCGGGCAACTATCAGTGCCGTGCCAGCAATACGGTTGATTCACTGGACGCCCAGGCCACAGTGCAAGTCCAGGTGCCGCCCAAGTTCATCCATGCGCCGCGTGACAAGACGGCATCCGAGAAGGAAGTGCTCAATCTGGAATGTGCCATACATGGCAAACCGAAGCCAACGATTCATTGGCTCAAGAATGGCGATTTAATCACGCCCAATGAGTATATGCAATTTGTCACGGGTCACAATTTGCGCATCCATGGATTACTCTATTCCGATGCCGGAATGTTCCAATGTGTGGGCACAAATCCGGCGGGCAGTGTTCAGGCCTCAGCGCGTCTAAGAGTTGTGCCACCAGGTGGTAAGTTCTTGTTGCCCCAACTGTGTACAAAAGTAGTAATAGTTTATATATATGTACAAAAGATATAGAGCTGCTAAACAATCGATAATGCCTACACTTTCGATAGTATATGCTATCGATAGTTGCTACGATTATTTTGCAACTCTATTTAGTAATCTTTCTATAGCTTTGGTGTCCAGTATTATACTCCAGCTTAAGCCAATTGGTGCCTTTAACAAATTTTCAACTGTATTATAAAGACCTTTAACGAAATTAATGCCAATCCTGAAATCCAAAATTTCCTAATGTAAATAATTTCTTATAAAATATATATGTGTGTCGTATGTGTTTTTGTATTGTTTGTGTAAATAATTTTAGTTATTTTTATCGCTTTTTTCATTTAAATATTACCAAAAATATAAACTATAAATCTTGGCAGTTATCAAAGCAATTAAAAGTGTAAAATGTGTAAATAAAATTTATCAAAATCCAGCAAAAATTAAAAAATATATTTATTCGCATTGAAACTAACGTTTCCAATGCTAAAACTGTGATTTTATAGAGATATCAGACTTATTTTTTAAAAGCTATTTCAAAACGAAAAGAAAAAATAAACTAAAAATACTCATAATTGCAATTTCTATCTAAAATTATAATTAGGAATTTCTACTCAGCAGTTGTATTACTTTTAATCTTGTTTTAGAGATCATTAAATGCTAAAATTTTGATTTTATACAGATATCAAACTTATATTTTATAAAATTTTTCCAAAGGTAAAGAAAAAATAAGCTAAAAATACTCTTAATTGCAATTTTCTATAAAGAATTCTTATAAGGCATTTCTACTCTGCAGTCATATTACTTTAAAATTTGATTTAGAAATCATTCTACTATATTTCTACTTACTTCTTTTTAAATTCCTTACACTAAAATCTGCTTCTAATTGCTTCAAATAGTTAGAAAGCTTATTAAACTTATTTATTATTATTCCTTAATTTATTATAAATTAATTTATTAACTTATCATTTATTCAATTGTTTTCTTTACTTGCCTTACCTAATTATTTCCATGCCCAAAACCCAAACCCCATCCAATCCCCATCCAAAGCCAAACTCAAACAACGCAAAACCCAAGGTCAGAACACGAAATCCTTGCACACATCCTCGGACACATTGAATAAACGACGACGACCCTTTAATTCTGGTGAAATGCGCACCAAATCTGGTGGCAGCGGCTACCAGGACACGGACGAGGACGATGAGGACATGGACAATTATGCTGACGGCAAATCCTTGGAGACAGCACGTCGCAATCTGCGACAATTTGCGCGTCCTGCCGAGCAGCCGCTCAATGATCGCAGCAATTTTGGCCCAAATGAGGCAAGTGCGCTGCGTCGCCAGGACAATAAAGAGAGCAATGACGAGGACGATGACGAGGACGAGGACGATGACTATGACAATGACAATGACGATGTTACAGGCAAACAGGAGCTAAATGCGGACAAAATACTGGCCTCCTGGCAGCCCAAGAACAAGAAAGTTCAACTGCAACAACAACAACAACAAATGTCCCCCACATCCAATTTTGCCTCAACAGATTTGTCAGCCGGCGAGGAACTGTCAGGTGATGCCAAACCGCTCAGCAGTGGCCTCCTGGCCCGCCTGCCCGGTCCACCACGCAATCTGGCGGCACAGATTGTGAAGCCACGCTTCGTCACGCTCAGCTGGAAGGAGCCGCTCCAGAATGCCAACGAGGTGGTCTCCTACACCGTCTACTACAGGGTGAACAACAGCGAACGGTGGGTTTAAATTATATTAAAATAGTTCTATCAAATATTAAACTTTTACCTTCATCCACAGTGAGCAGAAGATTGCCACACAATCGCATGAGGATCAACAGGTTAGCATACAATCGCTGCTGCCGGGCAGAACCTATCAATTCCGCGTTGTGGCCAATACCAATTTTGGCATGGGTGAATCCTCGCCAGCATTAGAGGCCAGCACACAGCCGGAGGTTAATATTGCGGGTCCACCACGCACCGTTGATGCCTCTGCTCGCAATCACAAGGAGATCTATGTGCACTGGAATCCGCCAACAGTCACAAATGGCGATATACTTAAATATCGTGTTTACTACTCGGAGGTAAGCACAGCATTATGCCTTTAAATCTGAAAAGATCTCTTAAATCCCAATCTTTCGTATTACAGAACGACAGCGGTGCGGATCTGTATAATGACAGCATGTCCTTGGAGTTGCTGCTTACGGATTTGCGTCCCTACACAGACTATGTCATCAGCGTGGTGGCATTTAATCGCAATGGCATGGGTGATCCCTCTGCCGAGCTGAAAGTGAAAACCTTTTCCTCAACGCCCTCAGAGCCGCCTAATAATGTAACCCTGGAGGTGACCAGCTCAAGTGTGAGTATTGATAATATTTTTAACTGCTTAGCAATTTGTAAATTAATTAATTTCTCAACTCTTCCAGTCCATTACTGTGCACTGGGAGCCACCAGCGGAGGAGGATCGCAATGGTCAGATAACTGGCTATAAGATACGCTATCGCAAGTTTAAGGATGCGCCGCAAGTGAAGAGTACGCCGGCAAATATACGCTATTTCGAATTAAACACCCTAGAACGCAATGCCGAGTATCAGGTGAAGATTGCGGCCATGACTGTGAATGGTTCTGGCCCATTTACCGAATGGTATCGCGCCAATACTCTGGAAAACGATCTGGATGAGACTCAGGTGCCGGGCAAGCCGGTGTGGATTAATATACACCCTGGCGCTGATAATATTGGACTACACTGGGGTCCACCACAGCAGCCGGAGATTAAAATACGCAATTATGTGCTTGGTTGGGGTCGTGGTATACCCGATGAGAACACCATTGAGCTGAAGGAAACGGAACGCTATCATGTGCTGAAGAGTCTTGAATCCAATACGGAATATGTGGTATCTTTGCGTGCTAGGAATGTCAAAGGTGATGGTCCGCCGATTTATGATAATATCAAGACGCGCGACGAGGAGCCTTTGGATGTGCCAGTGCCATTGGAAGTGCCCGTTGGTTTGCGTGCCATAACCATGTCCAGTTCCTCGATTGTTGTCTACTGGATTGACACAATGCTCAATAAGAACCAGCATGTTACGGATAATCGTCATTATACGGTTAGCTATGGCATTACAGGCTCCAATCGTTATCGCTATCACAACACCAGCGATCTCAATTGCATGATCAATGAACTGCGTCCTAATACTCAATATGAGTTCGCTGTCAAGGTGGTAAAGGGACGTCGGGAATCCGCCTGGTCCATGTCAGTGCTGAATAGCACATATCAAAATGTGCCAGTGACGCCACCGCGGGAATTGAGCGTTCGTCTGGATGAACAGAATCCGCATAATGTGCTCATACAATGGCTGCCACCCAAGCACACAGTTGGTCAGATTACAGGCTATAATATCTACTATACAACGGATACCACAAAGCGTGATCGGGATTGGTCAATTGAAGCATTTGCTGGCGAGGAGACAATACTAATGCTGCCCAATCTGAAGCCCTATACCACATACTACTTCAAGGTGCAGGCACGCACTAACAAGGGCAACAGCAATGCGCCATTTTCCGCTCTGGTTGCATTCACAACAAGCGCCGCCGTCATCATGCAGGAGGCGGACACCATTGCCAAGGGCATAGATAATCAAAATCTATTGTATATCATTATTGGTGGCACATTCCTTGTGCTTCTGCTGCTGCTGCTTGGCCTGTTGCTGCTCTGTCGCCGCAAGCCGCAATCTTCGCCAGAGCATACCAAGAAAAGGTAAAGCATTAGCTAATCTTCAGCTCATCCTTATGCCTATTAATTGTTTCCATTTTGCTGCCAACAGCTATCAGAAGAATAATGTGGGCGTGCCCAAGCCGCCGGATCTTTGGATACATCATGATCAAATGGAATTGAAGAACATTGACAAGGGTCTGCATACTGCAACGCCTGTTTGCAGCGATAATGCATCCAGCAGCGGCGCCTTGACGCTGCCACGCTCCGTGGTGCACAGCGAGTATGAGGTGGAGACGCCGGTGCCGGCACATGTCACCAATTCGCTGGACAAGCGCAGCTATGTGGCGGGCTATATGAGTGAGTAAAAGCTTGATTAAAGCACAATTAAATGCTAATTCTATCTCTCAAATCAACAGCTACCTCAATGAACTCCACCATGGAACGACCTCAGTATCCACGCACCCAATACAATCATCAGAATCGCGCACACATGACCATGGAGACGGGTCTCTCGCAGCAGAGCCTCACACAGGGGCAAAACAATTCGTTGGCCCAGACGCCGGAGCATCCATACGGTGGCTACGATGCCAACTTCTGGTGAGTGGACGGACGAGTGGAGTAGGCACAACGGTTTCACTCTCAAATTTCGATACGTTTAACAAAATTCATCTGAATTTGTTCAAAAAATTGTTCAAAAAAAAAAACAAAACTATATATTTGAAAATGTGCAGTCGAACGCGTTGGGGCCGCATTGATCCCAGTGTACAGGTGGACTTTGTGCAGGCGCCGACAAATCGTGTCATCCAGCTGGACAATAAGACATTGCCACGTTACGTGCAACATCAACTGCTGCTGATGGCTTCGCCATCGCCATTTCTCAATTTCCTAAACAAGTTTCGGCTGGACGAGATATTGATTAATCATCAACTGAAAGGCGTCTACACGATGCGCACCTCGGCGACGGTCACCGAGCTGGCGATTCATGCCTGGCACAATATGAGCCTAGCCGAACGCCAGCCGTATATACAGCTGGCAAGCAAGGCACTGCAGGTGCAACGGTGGCGCCTGCTCCACTTTCATTAATATTGTTCGCTTTGGTTTTGACTTGTCGAGTAAACACTGAGGAAAATATACAATCCTTAACTAAAAAATTACATTTTTTCTGCTTCTTTTCTTGCTCCATCATTTGCAGCAATGCGGGCTATGCGGGCGGCACAGCAGGCGGCGCTGGCGCCGCTGGCAATGGCTGTGTGTCCACCATTGAGAGCGCCAAGCGTGGACATCCGCTCAAGAGTTTCAGTGTGCCAGGACCGCCACCCACAGGCGCCGCTACACCCATTAACAAACACAGTAAGCAGTTAATCAAATATGGCCTAAACATCTAGCTAATCTTTAACCATTTGCAGCTCCTGCCGTCACAATACGTCCACAAAATCAATCACCCTATAAGAAGCCCTCATTTTCGGCCGCCACGCCCAATCGGCTGCAAGGCGGCAGCTCTGTGGCGCATTCCACCGATGAGATACAAAGACTGGCGCCCAGCACATCCACCGAGGAGCTGAACCAAGAGATGGCCAATCTGGAGGGGCTCATGAAGGATCTGAGCGCCATAACGGCCAACGAGTTTGAGTGTTAACACTGAAAATAAGGGCTAACAAAACTGGCCAAAAGTATTACGAGTCCGCTATATGGCCAAGTTGATTGTTTTATTTCTATATTTATATTTTAGTTGATGTTTTCATTTAGTTTTTGATTTCATAATTAATTTTTAGTTACATGTGCGATATATATGACCCAATAGAATTGTAAATACAAAACATAGCCATATTAATATTTAAATATAATTAGCATAGTTAATTTTAATGTGTGTACAATTTAAGAGATTAGCTTAAACAGAAAATGAAAACACTTTCGTCTCTCTCAGAAAGTGGCATATATATATATATATATTTATTGGATTTTTGACTTCGAATGAAACACTTACTTTTTACTCCATTTATACCCATATATGCATAATATATACACATTGATAGCTTAAGACAACATTCATACATACATAAATCATGCGCATTCTAAGCTAAGTCTCATCATAACTATACGAAAGTTTCTTCAAAACATTATTCAATATAATAACTAAACAATCAAAACACAATTACATTCGATTTATGACTGTATTCGGTTAGTTTTGAGTTTAAAACGTGCCATTTTTATAATTTGTTACAACTCTTAACTACTTAAGCTACTATATATAATAATATGTCAACATTCTAGACTGTAATCATCCATAAGTAAAGCCAGGCCAGCAAAGCATTTAACTTTGGATTATGCATATATATATACATACTCGTATATATGTTATATCTACTATATATATAAATTAAGATAAAAAACTGACTTTGTCTATATTTTAATGTGTTCAAAATGTGGCTTTTAATTTGAATTTATTGTATTGTATTGTAATGCAGCTGATCTGAAATTTCCTGGAATTTTATCATATTGCTCTATGCACAATAATCTCAATTTAACAATTCAAAAGTTACATTGCACAAAATTACAAGCATTTAAGAAAATATTTCGAAAATTTGTGAAACTATTTTGATTTTGCAGCCATTTTTGTAAGCAAATGTCAAAGTTGCCCAAATAAATGTGGAAAAGCATTGTGTAAAAAAATTTGTTGAATGTCTTATTTAAGTATGTAATTGTACATGTTCCATATTAACATGGACAGTATAAGCTCGTCAATCCCAGAGACTATAAACGCTATATTTACATTTATTACATACAAGGAACACAAAAGTTATCCAAAGAATCTATATTCAATTTTTATTAAGAAAATCTGTAATTATTGTGTGCGTGGTAAGTTTTAGTCGACCAAACTCTACATTTCATCACGCGATATAAAAATTTCAACCTGTAGCCTCCAGACCTTTTTGGATGCAAATCGCAATTGTAGCTTATATTTGCCACTTGGTAGGGGCAGCGTTTTCAAAAATTCTTCCTTGAACACCAAGTTATCAATTATGAGATCATGCTAAAAATATATGTATACCAGGAAAAAATTCTTTTATAGCACCACAGAGCACTTACATTGAGGGGACAACTGTGATTCAGATTGGATCTCGATCTAATTGCACTCAGGATAAGTCCCTCGAAGGATATCCTTTTTGGATGTGCTAATAGATCGCAAAAATCGCAGCTAACATTATATAGAAAGGGTTGATAGCTATTATAACGACGCCAGAAGCTCCAGTTGATCTTTAGGAAAGATTGTTTATGCGATTATACTACTTATATTTAATATTATGTATATAATACTCACGGATATATTGTATATCGGCAGATCAAGCATAATTATGTTTATATTTGCCGCGACCACGCCCCTACCGATGACATTAAGCTTGCACTTATTAAATTGTGCAAACGATTCATCATAGGACTCGCACTTGAGATCAGAGAACCTGGTCATAAATCGACAATTACCACATTCGAGCAATGTAATTGACACTAAAACCAAAAATCGAATAGCTAATCCGCCCATTGCTCTTTTACTAATGAAAGTTAATGTGTTCGTATTGCATGTTTAATTTAGCAACTGTGTATAGAAAATTTATTAATTAGATAGGGTTCATTGATCATCAAAATTATATATGACTTTTAATTGCCATTAAACGTTCTATTAAGCCAAATATAATAGCTACAGAGTATAGAGTATAGGTATATTATAAATAAAACGCATAAAACGCAAACAGAAAATCTTTTGATTTAGTGCGATCACAAATTTCACTTTCTGCTCGTTCAGCAATTTTGGTAAAATACCAGGCGAACAGAAGTCGGCAGAAGGTAGCTGCTGTAAGAATCGCAAAAAAGTGTAGCATACTTTTACTATCAGCTGGAAAAGCAAATTAACAGACCATCCTGAAAGTATGCCACAGTATTGTTTTAAGTGCTGTGAATTTTTAGAGCTAAAAAAGTGCTGCATACTTTTAGGATGGGTTGACGGTCTTAAGCAGCAATATTTTAATACAAAATAAAATGTAGCTAACTTAGGAGTGCATTTAAAGATATACAGATATATATGTTCCTTTATTTTTGATTTTTTTATTGTAACAATTATTTTGAACTATTTTCTCTGCACGCGCTATTCATCTCGCATTAAGAAAATTTCCACTTGCATCGTCCAGACCTTTTTAGTGGCAAAGCGTAATTTTAGCTTATACCCACCCTGTGGCAGTGGCAGAGTTTTCAAAAATGCATCCAAGAATACCAAGTTATCGATTATTATATCATGCTGAAAGTATAAACGATAAAGAAAGCACTTATATTAAATTATACAGCACTCACATTAAAGGGACAACTGTGATTAACATTGGAACGTGAGCTAATGGCACTGAGCACGAGTCCTTCGAATGTTAATCTATGCGGGTGTGCCAAAAGCTGACAAAAATCGGTGCTAACATTGTATAGAAACGGTTGATAACCATTATAGCGACGCCAGAAGCTCCAGTTGATCTTGCATAAGAAAACAATAATAAAATAATGTTTTTAATATAATAATGTAACAAACACTCACAGATATATCATATATTGGCTTTTGCATTAAAATTACGTGAATATTGGCAGCAACGATGCCTCTGCCAATGACATTAAGTTTACACTTCTTAAATTGCAAAAACTTTTCGTCATAGGACACGCACTTAAGATCAGTAAATCTGGAAGTAGACTTTCGACTATTTCCAAGTTCCAGCAATATAAATGCCGCCAAGATTAACAAAACCACAGCAAACGCGCCCATTGCTCTTTCACTAATGCTTCCATTCAGCATAGCATAATATATTTTTAACTATTCTTCAATTACATGTATTAGTTAAGGTTCATTTATTTGCAATATTATTTATTTATAATTATTTTTAACAACGCTCAGCTGAACAAAATGATATTAATACCATTCTAGTTTAATGTATTGGAGCATGGCAGCTCTGAGAGTTGGGTTTATTGAAATATTTATATTAGGAAAAATTTAAATTAAAGGAGAATTTAATAATTGAGACAAAATAGTCGAAACTTTATTTTAGGATTCATTATGACATATTAAATGGTTGTAAAACCTTTTAAGTCTGGAATTAACTGCAATAAAACAAGCTATAATTACTTCTCTTAATACCAGTCGAATTAGGAAACTAGTCGCATAATTAAAAGAACTAAAATTGATAAGGAAAACCTATTTAATATTCGTAGAGACTTGCAGTTTATTCATAGACTATTTTACAGACTTGGTTCAATATAAATTTCGTAACATTTGATAAGAATTTGTGACTATTTGGCACATCTGTGAGATCATGAATGCAATTTAAATAAATAACTATCAAATAGTTTCGTTGTATATTTGTTTTGGCATACCCAAGCCAGATGCGTAAATGTATCTAAATGTTGCACACTGTATTATAGATAGACTGAACGAAAGAGCAGAAGTAGCTGAAGCTCAATTTGAAGCCGAAGCTTAAGCGTGTCAACATCAACACTCAATAGAAAGCAGCTGACGCGTTGCCCGCCCCGTTGCCAAGCCCCAAAGCGGACAGAGCCACAAAAAACGGATGCCTGTGCCGGCCACAAGCTGAGCTTTTAGTTTAACCAGTTTACATCTGGCAGCCGTCGAGTGTGCACTGGGAACGGCAGTTGTGGCAAGCCAAAAGTTAAATTAATTCTTTTTGTTATTCTCGCATTCCCATGTGCAGCTGTGTGTTTGTGTGTCAACATTAGATAAACATTTGGAAATCGAAAAAGGCAAACGAGTGAAATCTGATTTGAATTTATAAAGACTCGTCAAAAGCGTTAAGCTAGCGTTAACAATGAATCAACTGCCAATCTGCGCTTGGCATGCCAAAGTCGCAACCTCAGCCGCTCCTGCTTTTAGGCGTGCTGTGTCAAAGATTTCGGGCACCAAGACGACCGCTGCCCAGCTGTTGCACGCTGAGCAGCAACAGCGTCGTCTGGATGTGCAACAAATGCGTGACAATTCGGCAAGCGCCACAGGTGCAACTGCAGCAGCAGCAACAGCAACAGTTTGTCCGCATCTCAATGTGGAGCAGTCGCAAGAATCAACTGCGCCACGCATACATGCCACAGCCGAGTGGCAAAATGCTTTGCCCTATCATGATATACCAGGACCCAAACCAATGCCCATACTTGGCAATACTTGGCGGTGAGTATTATAATATTTAAATAAAATAAAATAAAATGTAGCTGTTTATAAATTTTTTCTACAGTTTACCAAAAAGTGTACCAAATTTGATTGTTCTAGCTTCAATAGGAAGAGAGGAACATTACATTAACTCAATATACTCAATTTTCCTTTTTGGGAACAAAGTATTAAAAAACAAAAGATTTAGGCGACAAGCTTGCTTTCACTTTTCAATGCGCGTGGCCCTGCAGCGGAATGCATTCGCCAAAGAAAGAGAAAGAGGAGAGCTTAAAAAAAAAGCGAAGAGCAGCTTTACTTCTCTATTTCTTTTCGATTTGGCATGCTTCTCTTGACCCAATTACTTATTGTAGTATTTGTATTTGTATGGCCAACCATAAATGATGATAATAATGATGTTTTGAATTGTTTGCATTTTGCTTGTAAGCAACCATTTCACTTGACCCTAACCAAACGAGTTTCCAGTTTCCCATTCAACATAGATTGAATTGGATTTATAATCCCCCCTTAAGTATTTGATAACGGATTGTATATCACTTGCGGATTCTTGTTGGATTTACCTTAATTTGCACCCAATTACCTCACTTCTCCACTCCATAACAGGGCACTTGGTTAACGTCTTTTTCTTTGGACTTAAGAGCCACTCGAACGCAACAGATTTTCTTCTTCGTTTTATATTTATTTCTATTAGCGTTCAATTAGCGTCAATTTCAAGGTCAACATTTGTGTGAATTTTTTTTTGGTACAAGCTGTAAATAAAATATGTGTAAACAATAGATATTTGAGTATTTATGTATTTATTTACGAGTACGAATGCGCTTGTATGTCTGTGTGTACTTGCAAAAAGCTGCACTTGAAGGGAGGAAAAGAGAGAGAGACTGATGAATGGAATTGTAATTGTGACAAGCTGCAAGAGATGAGCATAAGTGTGATTTTATTAAACTGTGACTGTGTTATTGGAAGTGATGATTGGAAGTGTGATTGATAAACTGTGACTGTTTTTCTGTCAGATAAACGAAACTGTGACTGTAAGTGACAAAGGGACGCAACTGTGATTGAAATGCTGTGACTGTTACTAAATTGATATCAAGTATTTATATCTAATAAATAATTGTGATTTATGGCTCTTAAAAGATATTGTGCAGCTTAATTTTACAAGAATATTTTCATATATATCTGTCAAAGTTAATTTCAATTAAAAATGTGTTAAATTGCTAAACTGAAAAATGTGCAAGATTAT
Organism: Hirtodrosophila alboralis; assembly: GCA_035043045.1. NCBI lineage: Eukaryota > Metazoa > Arthropoda > Insecta > Diptera > Drosophilidae > Hirtodrosophila > Hirtodrosophila alboralis. The sequence continues at coordinate 2,006,652 of JAWNNH010000195.1, read as the reverse complement.
TTTAAAACTTCAACAACAAGACGTCTAAAAAATGCATATCAAGCTGGCAACACCACTAATGATATAATAATATTAAATAAAATATTAAACATGCAGTTGAACTATTTGTCTGATGTTCACAGGGAAATCAATATGAACATGAAGGATATCAAAATATGACAACATGTTAACTGATTATTAACTTTAACATAAACATGATAAACGGCCCTAAAACCGTTTTGGCTTTAAATTTTAGTAAAATGTGTTTTATTGCTAACAAGTTTTTTTTTATGTTTTTACTGCGTCATATTTTCTAAGCAAACTTAATTGAATTATTCTTATCTCGGCACTTGTCAAGGTCGAGTATTAACACATTTAAGAAAGTTATAAATAACTGAAGTATTCATCTAGTTAGACAGCTAAATGAACCTTTTTTGGATGCGAGTTTTATTCGCAATAAAAGCACGTGCAATTTTTATGGTTTTTTTTAATGTACATATGGGCGTAGTTTATCGTTCTAAAAACTCTGCTAAAATGAGCAACGACTGCAATTTTCAATGACAAGTTGTCTTAATAATTATTGTGTTTTTTAACCTTCACAGACTGATGCCAATCATTGGTCAATACACAATATCGGACGTGGCAAAAATCTCATCGTTGCTGCATGACAGATACGGACGAATTGTGCGCTTCTCTGGCCTTATAGGAAGGCCCGATTTATTGTTCATTTATGATGCCGACGAAATTGAAAAGGTAAGCACAATCCATACACCGGAACACGTTAAAAGACTTTGGGCCACACGCTCGACTGGCTACGAAGGCAACAAAGCATTAAAATCAAGTACAATTTGTGACGCCAAAGTTGCCAATTGCCGCAAATTATACTTCAATGTCGCTATGAATAATTTGACTAAAATAAAAATAAATTTGTTTTCAGTGCTATCGCAGTGAAGGACCAACACCCTTCCGTCCCTCGATGCCCAGTCTGGTTAAGTACAAGAGCGTGGTGCGCAAGGATTTCTTTGGTGAACTGGGCGGCGTGGTTGGCGTGTAAGTAGATATAAAGTGAAGTGATTATTTAAGCTAATAAATGTTTTGAAATTTCACTTTCAGACATGGCGAACCTTGGCGTCAATTTCGTTCAAAGGTACAAAAGCCCGTACTGCAGTTGTCCACCATACGACGCTATCTGCAGCCGCTGGAATTGATTACGGAGGATTTTCTGGTGCGTTGCGAGCAGCTGTTAGATGAAAACGAGGAGCTGCCCATTGATTTCGATAATGAAATACACAAATGGTCCTTGGAGTGTAAGTCTACTTATGGGAATTCAAAATACTTGATTTGATGTCAAATAAATTTTGCTTTCACAGGCATTGGTCGCGTGGCGTTGGACACACGCCTGGGCTGCCTGGAGAATAATCTAACGCCCGATTCGGAGCCACAGCAAATAATTGATGCAGCCAAGTATGCGCTGCGCAATGTGGCCACATTGGAGCTAAAGGCGCCCTATTGGCGCTACTTCCCGACGCCACTCTGGACTCGCTATGTAAAGAATATGAACTTCTTTGTGGGGTATGTAATAAACAAACTAAGAAAGCTGCAAAACAGTTTCAATCTTTGCAATTCTTGCAGTGTTTGCATGAAGTACATACAAAGCGCAACGGAACGCATGAAGACACAGGATGGTAGTCAACGTCTTGGTGAACCATCCTTGCTAGAGAAGGTCATCATGTCGGAAAAGGATGAGAAAATTGCCACCATAATGGCACTGGACTTGATACTTGTTGGCATAGATACAGTAAGTGTGTTCATACCCTATTTAAAGACTACAATTGAAAGCTATTGTTGCTATAGATATCCATGGCTGTATGCTCCATACTCTACCAACTGGCCACACGACCCGTCGAACAGCAAAAGGTGCACGAAGAACTGAAGCGTCTGCTGCCTGATGCCAATACACCATTGACAATACCGCTGCTGGATCAAATGCATCACCTGAAGGCTTTCATCAAGGAGGTCTTTCGCATGTACAGCACCGTGATTGGCAATGGACGCACGTTGCAAGAGGATAGCGTTATATGCGGCTACCAAGTGCCCAAGGGCGTACAGGTCTGCAAACAATATTAATTTGATTAATTGTATATAAATAAATTGCATATCAATTCTTGTAGGCCGTCTTTCCCACCATTGTCACCGGCAACATGGAGGAATATGTCACAGATGCAGCTACATTCAGGCCCGAACGCTGGCTAAAAGCAGCCCAGGGTGGCACTAACGGCAAGCTGCATCCATTTGCCTCATTGCCCTACGGTTACGGTGCACGCATGTGCCTTGGACGGCGCTTTGCCGATCTGGAAATGCAAATTCTGCTAGCCAAGCTGCTGCGCAGTTATAAACTGGAGTACAATCATGCGCCGTTGGACTATGCAGTTACCTTTATGTACGCGCCGGATGGACCGCTGCGTTTCAAAATGACACGCATTTAGCATACTATTAAATATTATAAGTCATAGCTAAGTATTCCAATTTGTGTGTTTCATATAAGAAACTATTTTATATAGAAATACACATTGTGTGTACAAAAATAAAAAACATTTTTAATACTATATCTATTTCTAAATAGGTTCTAAGTATTTGGACTTGCGTTTCATTTGCGTTTCCACATTCTGTACCAATTTGTGACTGTGCTTAAGCTTTTTACAAAATCCTCCTTCGTTTCGCCTTTCAACTCGTAGATAATATCCAATTTATATGATTCGCGCGCTTCCTCTAGTATTGTGTTAAAAATTTCACACTCTATATTCGAGGATAGCTTTTTCTCATTATAATTGCGGTCTTTAAGTCGATCGTAGAGCACATCGTTGGAGCAGCTGACAACGAATACGGCCTGAAACCAGCGTTCCGGAAAAAAATCACAGCCATGATATTCAACGATGTTGCCGCCAGTGGCCATCAGCGGCTCCAAATAATCCATGAGCTGAAACAATGGAAACAGTAGAAGGGTATACATCAAGTGGGCTAAAAATATGTTGAACAATACCTTATCTTCGTCGAGAATAGGACAATCGTATTCCTCGTCATGTTCCTCAATGAAATTCTTCTCCTTTGCTATTTTTGAACAGTCCAGCCATGTAAACTTTATTTGTTCGGCCAAGCGTTCGCATAAATACGATTTACCCACACCGGGTGTGCCTGTGTATCAAGAAATTAAAGAGTTTGTTATATTTATTAAAGAAATACATACCGGTAACTAAAATATTTGGTTTATTAACTTCTGCCATCTTCGAGTTTATTCTGAGAACAAAAAACGTGAGATGTCAGGGCTGCAGAACACAAATAAACAAAAGTATCGATTGATATCGATAGATAGACGAGTACTTTGGCAACGCGAGCCAGAATTTGAACATCAAGCAGTTTAACGGTTATTGAATGCATGGCCGCTGGCGGTCGCTGGGCTGCTAAACACTTCGGTGTTTATTATCCGATCGTTTTGAAATAAATTTAATCTGCATATGGTATACAGGAACCTACATATCAAAATTTAGGTCTCTGAGATATGTATGTTCATACAGACAGACGCTCAGACGGACATATACACGGACATGGCCAGATCGACTCGGCTTTTGATACTGATATGAAGAATATAAATGTTTCCGTATGCCTGTTACATATTTGCTCACATACGATTTACCAACGCCGGTTGTGCCTGTGTTACAAGAAACTTAAAACTTAAGGTTTCAGAACTGCAAACAAAATGAAAAAAAAAAGTATCGATAACCTTTCAAGTGCGCAATGAGTACCTTGGCGCTCAATATCGACAGGCTAAGCTCATATTTAAAAACAAATATTACCTTTATTCAAATTTTGAACGATATTAAGGTATATATGTACAACGATGATATTTCTTTCCAACTTTAAGTTCATCGCTTCATACGATTTTTTTCGAATTCCTCTTTATTAACTATTTGTACTCACAGATGCATGTTCTTATGTATCTATTTTGGCAACTCTTCACTTCAATTTCTGCTCGTACACGACACACACACGCACACCTACATACATACATATGTAAGTACATATTGTATATATGTACATTCGGGATAGAAAAGTTCAATTCTATCAGGTAGTTCAAAGGCAACGGATCGCTTTTTGGTGCTTAAATGCAATATTTTTAATGCAATGCCAAGTGCAGAGCAGCAAACTGAACTGGATGAAAACCACGAGCCAGACCAGACTGAACTGAAAACTGATTCAGGACATCGCCAGCATGTACCTTATATATTAAACGGTGAACTTTATCGCATTGAGAGTCAAATTGGGGATAATGTGACCGTCAAGTGTTGTTATTGTCCACCGGATCGAATTTATCGCGGCAGCGTGCGCTCTACGGGCAATTTTCATATGCATATAAAGGTATGTAGACAAAGGGGAATATGAGATACACCGATTTGGAGTGAAAATATCCAAGCCACAAATATAACTTGCAATTTATTGGCAGCGTCGGCATGCATCTTTGCTGGGCAAATTACATGAAATGAAGGTGGCAGCGCTGGTAGAACGTCGTGATCGAATTATGAAAAATCGACGCATTGCAAAGTGTCGCAAGAAATCCACGTCGCTAGTGGCCAATACAGTCACAGTTTCTTTAGCTGCTGAAATACCAAAGAGTCCCGAGGAGATTCGCGAACTGAAAATTAAAACGGTATTTCAACGACACAAACAAGAGCACGACAAACAGGAAGAGGCAGCAGCTACAAAAAATGTAAGATAGCGTTAAGTGTTGTTGTCCTTATCCAACTGCATGTGTAAGCTTTTGAGCGAGTGAGATCACACTGTTATGCACATGCAATGCACCGTTAAATGATGACACACGCATGCATGCGAATCTATATATGTATGAATTTGTGTATCTGCTACTGTAGAGAGGAGCTGAATGGAACACACACATAAATATATAGCTAGCATGTGTGTATGTATGTACATATAAATATTCTGTATGTACCTTATTTCTTTTTAGTACGTTTCTTGTGTGTACGAGTCTTCGTTGGACAACAATAGCAAAAGTTCTGGCAAACTCTCCTGCTCGTCTCCAACACAGGAAGACAACAACACAAATAATAATACTAACCTTAATAATATACAACTGATGCAGGATGTGCGCAATGTAAGTAAATATACACACATAATGTATTTAGTATACAATTTTATATTTTCAAATAAAGTTTTCGAATCTGAGCCCAGACGTCGAGCGAAATCAATGTGCTGGAGTCTCAAACATGACCCCTTCAACAACAACAACCAATGATTCGATTGCCCTTCCTGCTCTGATAAGTATACCGCGCCTTTACCCATTAAATATCAAGCCGGAGCAAACTAATCAAATCGCAGCCGAGCAACCAGAAGCCATAGATCTCAGCAGAACCTCGTCCTTGCAAAGTGACGTTAGTGCAGAAAGTGTGCTAGCTCATTCAGTGCAGAATAAACAAATCGCACTATCGTCACGTGCACAGGAGTTTACTGCATTTGTTAATGGGCCGCCACGTGAAGTTTTACATCACATCGACAACACATTGGCCGACATCAAGGAGGAGCTGCAGTTGCGCAATCAAATCGAGCGCAAGCGTTTGCAATTCGACATGGCTAAATTTAAGTATCTACATCCAACTTTCGACTTTGATGTAGTAGAATAGAAGTTTCTGTGAAACGAATCTATAACATACTTACTAAACATAATTATGAATTTTTTTGTTGTAAAGCGAAAAATAAACCAATGCATATGACAATCCAGCATATAGTATAAATAAAAATAACGTATTTTGTTTGATATCAAAGAAAACAGCGAGTACAAGAAACGAGTACTTTTTGTGCAAGTATCGATATATGACAGAATCGATATATCGATGTGAGTTTGCGATTGAGCAACTAGTTGCGGCTTGTTTATTTAATTGTGATGTCTGCCTTATTTGTGTGTTAAAGTGAATTTATAGTGTGTAATATGGCTGACAAAAGGCAGCTTATTAATCTTATAGATGATACATCAAGCGACGATGATGAAACAAACAAATTTAATAATAAATTACCAGCTCAAACCCAAGCAAATAATGAAGAAGCACCTTCAACAAGCAGAAGACAAGAAGTTTTCGAAAAGGGGACTTTTGATAATAATATAGACGACCCGCCCCTATTAGATATAAATGCGCCTGCAAACGTAAGTTAGCCCATACTAATTTAAACAAAAATGTATGATTCATGCCCCAGCTGAAATTTATCGCAAACTGCATGCCATCATAAAGCACACAATACATGCAAGCAAACAAACGACTCATGCACTTTACTTAAAGGAAAGCAGCATTACGACGCCATATGTCAGCAGCGAGAGTACCGGCAGCAGCAGCGGCGTTGGCAGCAGTACAAGCGGGGGCAATGTTCCCGCCGTTGCGGAGCCTATATTCCATCTACGCTCACGTACAGCGGCCGCATTTGGTGGCGCTGCTGAACAAACTAATAATCAATACGAGGTACATGATTAAATTAATATGAATTGCACTTATTAGTTTTATCAGTTAATAATCTAATCAATGTCTAGAGTCTTGACTATGATGTTTGCGAGAATACGCTCTTTCAAGATGAGCAGCGCAAGCGAGTTATGGAACGCTTCTCTTTGCGCACTCATGTCATACGCTGGATTATCTTTATACTTATCGGCATTATAACAGCACTGATAGCATGCTCCATAGATATAATCATTGAGGCTCTGTCGGAAGTGAAGTACAAGTTTCTTAAAGCATGTAAGTACGACGAACGTCACAAATTGCAGAGTCTTCTACTGGAATTATAAACATATTTAATGTCTTACAGCTGTCGATCGCAATGTGCCTTTTACGGACAATGGGCAGAACAATGGGGATCTGGTGCTGCCGTTTCTATGGTGGATCCTATTGAGCATTATTCCTGTGGCCATTGGCGCCAGCATGGTTACCTATATCGAACCAATTACCGCTGGCAGCGGCATTCCACAGGTGAAGAGTTATCTGAATGGCGTCAAAGTGCCGCGCCTTGTACGTATTAAAACGCTGGCCGTGAAATCCATTGGCGTCATCACATCCGTTGTGGGCGGCTTAGCGGGCGGCAAGGAGGGACCAATGATACATGCCGGCGCCGTTGTAGCCGCAGGCATATCCCAAGGCAAGAGCACAACATTCGTAAAGGACTTTAAAATATTTAAAGCCTTTCGCGATGATCACGAGAAGCGTGACTTTGTTTTGGGTGGCGCAGCGGCTGGCGTTTCGGCCGCCTTTGGTGCACCCATTGGTGGCATGTTATTTTCACTGGAGGAGGCGGCCAGTTTCTGGAATCAGAATCTCATTTGGCGCACACTTATTGCATCTATAATCAGTTCGTTTACGCTTAATATTGTGCTCTCTGCGTATCATGGCCTGCATGATTTCACTTTTACGGGTCTCTTCAATCTGGGCAAATTCGATCAGCCGCTGACCTTTGAATACTTTGAGCTGCCGTTGTTTATGCTTATTGGTGTAACGGGCGGTCTTCTGGGCGCGGCTTGGAACTCGCTAAATATGCGCATTAGCAAATTTCGTAAACGTTATGTGCCCTGGAAATTTGGCAAGGTCTGTGAAGCCATTTTGGTTGCCATGTTGGGCGTTACATTGGCCTGTACGATGATCTATTTTATCGATGATTGCCGACCGCTGGGCAACGATCCGACCATACATCCGGTGCAGCTGTTCTGCGAGGATAACGAATATAATGCTGTGGCAGCGCTCTGGTTTCAAACGCCCGAGGCAACGGTACGAGCACTGTTTCATGATCCTCCTGGTGAGTTATTTATCCCTAGAGCAATTGAGCATAATTTTTATTAATTTTGTTTTTTTTATAGGCTCACATAAAATACTCACACTGGCTGTATTCACACTTGTCTACTATTCGCTGTCTTGTGCCACCTTTGGCCTGAATGTTTCCCTGGGCGTCTTTATACCCACAGCGCTGGTGGGCGCTGCCTGGGGTAGACTCGTTGCCATGCTGCTCTTCTATCTGTTTCCTGATGCAGTAGGTTTAATCACAATACAGTTTTTAAGAGTATATACCTTTGCGACAATTGTTTCTATACAATCTCTCAGTTTTAAAGCCAAGTTAATACCAGAACTATTTAAACTAATTTGACTGCAAGGGTATTTATTGTTGATTACTGTTCAGCAAACTATTCCTATTTATTTTAATTATGTTCCTCTTATTTTCAGATATTTCTACATCCCGGCAAATATGCGCTTATTGGTGCTGCTGCCAATTTGGGCGGCGTGCTGCGTATGACTATCAGTTTATCGGTCATTTTAATGGAAACAACGGGCATTGAGACATCATTCTTCTTTCCACTAATCATAGCACTGATCAGTGCCAAATGGGTGGGTGATTATTTTAATGACGGCATCTATGATACGGTCATCGAAGTGAATAATGTGCCAATGCTCCCGTGGGAGCCTCTGCCACAATATAAAGGCCTCACGGCTAATGAGATATTAAGCAAGCCTGTTATCAGTATCAAATTGCGGGATAGCGCACATTATATCTATGAAATGCTACAGAGATGCAATCACAATGGTTTTCCTGTTGTTGATGATGTTGTGGGCGTAAGTAACTGATATATTTGATATCTGCACATATACTATTATATATTTTATTTTATTTGTAGGATCGACGTTCTGAGGGTCGCGTTTGTGGTATTATTTTACGTTCCCAACTGATTGTTATATTACTTAAATCTCTATATGTGGAAAACAAACGTTTCTGGATGCCAGACACAACAATACAAACATTTAGAGATGTCTATCCACGCTATCCCTCCATTAAGGTATAACCTTTAATACTTGAATCTTTTATATAATTAATTTTTTTATATTTCTTATAGAGCGTTCGTCCATTGGATAGAAAAATTAATTATACCGTGGATTTGTCAATGTTTATGAATTCATCACCCGTGCGCGTCAATACTGTTCGTATTTATATTGTTTATTCTAATATTTATATATAAATTTATATATATGTGTTCTTTTTATTGCAGCATGACTCGGTGCCAAAGATCTTCAACATCTTTCGTGCCTTGGGTTTGCGACATATGCTGGTCATCAACAATGAAAACCGCATTGCTGGCATTATAACGCGTCGTGATTTTATATACAAGTGATCATTTTCATAACTATCAATATTTAGTTTTTTAACTCGAATAACTATAAAACAAAATGGCCTTTTGTATGTGTTTGATTTTATGTAATCGTATTGTATGTTAAGTAATGCAAAGTAAAGAGATAATATATGTAACATTTTCTTTGTAATTGAAATGTCTTGTTTCTATGTAATTATCAAGGGTATTTGTACTTTTGTAACAAAGAAGTTTTCGATCTATTATGGTCTACAAATTCAGCGTTAATAGAAGAGTTTATTAAACTAATCTACCGTAGAAAATGCGAAACTGGGAATTATTTAGTTTTAGCTTTTTTTTTATCAAACGCTATTATTATCCATACTTTGGATAAAATTGGACGACTATAGAATATAGTTTGGTAAAGAATTGAGTTTTTTGTATAAAAAGGGTTTATTGTTTTGTAAAGTTGTCATTGAAATCATTTTATAAGCATTTTTGAAAGCGTATTTAATAATTCAGAATGTCAATTGTCTTCAATTTATACACAACTTTCCACTATAGTTTAATCTTTTTTTAATACGTTCATCTCCATCTACACAATAATTTTTACCTCCCACGTTCACTTGCTGTCTTTATAAGCCAGTTAAATATTTATACTCTTAATATCCCCACTTAGTCCAATAAAAAAACACGTTGAATATTTAAATGTTTTCAATTTTTGATACTTATTTAATTAGCTCATTGGATTTTTTACAACTTAAAATTAAACTTAAATGTATGCGTATAATCAATAGTATTCACAAGGAATTGTACAAGGTTTGTTGTTTGTTGTATAAAAATACGTTTAAATTTTCTTATGTAAAATTAAAATATTATGGGTTTTTAGATGTATGTGTACGTGTGTGTGTGTGTGTGTTTAATAAAATCTTAACACTAAACAGACGTTGATATCAACTTAATTAGCACGAATTTTATATCGCTAGGCCCACAATTATTATTCAATTGTAATTAATAGTAATTTTCCGTTTTTTTTTTTAAATATACATATATATAACATGCGTTTGGGGATTGTAACATTTTGTGGGCGGTTTACTTTTCTTTGTTTTTTTTTACAATTTATTTCGTGTGCTTGCTTAAGAACTAGAAACGCTGCCATATTATCATATATATATTTTAATATTAGAAGACTAAACACTAAAACGATACTCAAGTTGATTGGTAAGATTATAAAAATATTGAATAAGGAGCAAAATACTTTTACGCCTACCAAAAAAAATTAAATGACTTTTTGTACAAATTGAAAAAGAGCTTTGTTACAGATTGATTTTCTTTCTTTCTTTCAGTTAATGTTTATATATACATATATATGTATATATATATATATATGTTTTGCAATTGCAAATGCTAATAATCCTAATAGCCAATATCCCCAATTGCCATGGCATCTGCTGGTCGTCTGCAACGTGTCCAGGAACTGCTATCACATATTTTCTTCAACTTTTTGTGTGCTTTTTGTTTTTGTTTCATCGTTATAAACATTTGAATAGAAAGTGTGGGGTAAGGGGAACTTTACATAAACGCATTTGGCCATATGGCAGCAACAGTTGCCGGTTAACTTTCCATGGGTCGCACTTGCTGCAATGTTGTGTCTGTGTTGCCGCCTGCTGTGGCAGCAGCTGCTGCCGCTGCGGCGCTGTTGCAATGTTGTTGCGGTGCATTTGTGGCAGTTGTTGTTGTTGTAGCAGTATCCATGTTGCTGCTGCTATTGCTGTTGTTGTGTGCGCTTGTTGACAGCGGCACAATGGCTGCATTCGCTGCAATTGTTGCTGGCATAGATGTTGCAATTGCTGCAACTGTTGCTCCTGCTGCAGTTGTTGCTCCTATTGTTACGGCGCCGCCGACAATACCAACAGTTGTTGTTGCTGCATTGCTGTTAATATTGCTATTGTTGCTGTTGCCCGCCGACGACGATTGCAGCACCTTGTAGCGTGTATAGATGCGATACGGCGTCTTTGACGTATCCTTTTGTTGCAACGATTTTGTCTTGCTGGTGGCGCCCCAGCCGCTGGCATTTATCTGCTCCGGTGTCTTGCCCAGCAGCCAATCGTTGCAATGTTGCTGCAATTGTTCGCTAACATGCTGTTGCAGCCATTTGTTGACATAGCCCTGAAAGCGCGTATATTTCGCCTGTGTGACACGACAATGACTCTGTTTAAAGTAGAAAATAGAGTAAAAAATTAAAATAATGCATAGATAATTATATTCAGAGCAAACTTACCCTCTTGGCACGACGCACTGCATCGTATTTGAGTAAATTGAGATTCTTGCTGGTCACAAAGCAGCGGCCATTGCTCGCATTTGTGCTAATCTCGTCGCGATCATTGAATGCATATTGTTCCGCCAAACCCAATTGTGGTGCGCCCAAACGTTCCGGTGCACGTTGTTTGTTCCAGCTGTTGTTGTTATTATTATTGTTGTTATTATTGTTATTATTATTATTATTTGTGGTTGCTGCTGTTGCTGCTGCTGCTGTTGTTGTTGTGTCGCTGCCAACAGCATTCGTTTCATTGCAACTGCGTTTCTGTTCAAACAATTGACGCACTTGCTCCTCATGCAGCTGCGATCTTCGTTTATTTCGAAGCAAAAAACGCGCTTTGCGTGCCCCACGCAACAGCTGCAAGTAGCAAAGAAAATGAAGAAAGAAATAAGAAATTAATTAATGCACTTTTGACAAGGAAACTTACAAACAATATCAACAAATTTGTAAATGCAATTCAACATGCAATTCACACAAATATATAAATAATTAAATTAAATGTACATTATATGCAGTTTTTTGATACGAGTGTGTGTGTGTATGTGTGTGTGTAAGAATGAAAACTATGAATGAATTTAATTATACGAGACAGTTTATAAAAGTTAAGACTAAGTTATAAACAAAGAAATTTGACAATTTGTTTATAGTACCAGGCCAAAAACAAAGCCCAAAAACTTGGACACACACATTGATTTTGTATTTGAAAGCAAGAATTGACAATTACATTCATATATATTGAAATCATAAAAAAAAATATGTATATATATTTTATATATTTATAATTAAACGCGAAATGTTATTTTGAGCGCATTTCTTACAAAATATGTGACTGCGTTTATATAAGGAATTGATTTAATTTAATTATATAAATATTATTAATTATTATTAACAAATAATTTAATTATGATCAACTAAAAACAATTTTAAGACAGAACTATTCTCTCTAACGATGTCTATGTTGCAGGGTTGCTTCTCATTGTTTATCGTTATCAATGCAGCAATTCATATATAGAAATCGATAAATACAGCGTACAAACACAAAAGGAAAATACAAAAATACATCAATCCTCATATAAACGCAGTCTTTATCTAAATAAAGTAAAATGTTTGATGCATACGTAGAATGTAAGGCATAACTTACCTTGCTTAAAACTTAAAAGCGTATATACTACATATATACACTATATATACATATATATAACGCATATATACATATATATATGTATGCCAGCTGCACTAAGCCCAAAACAAACAAACCCAAAGAACCTAAACAAATTTTATGTTTCTTTTTTGTTTTCATTTTACATCATATGCTCAGTTATATATTTCAATTGGAATTACAATTGATGTGTGTGTTTGTGTGTGTGTGGAGAAGTTATAAAAAATTGTTAAATATATATGTATATATAACATGCCTACGTCTGTCTCTCCTATACATAAATTTGCTACACTGAACACTTAAACTAAGACATAAATACAAACATTATTTACATGTGTTTTATTAATTAAATTTTTGATTGCTTTAGTTATTGGCCGTTGAGCAACACTGTTTTCGATAGCATATCGATACAGTAATCGATCACACATACACACACAAAGACAAATACCGCACCAATCAACTGTGCGCTCTTTAATTCTCTTCTACTTTGTGCTTCTCTCTTCTGCCTTTGCTCTGGGCTTGCGTGTATTATTATTGTATTTGTAATTCTTGCTTGACTTTTAAGACGAAAGGAACGAACGAACGAACGCAAAGCAAAACGAAATAAGAAATGAATGCAATAAATGCGTGCCTATGAATATTACTTTGGAAATACTACTAGTTAACATATTAATGTATGCATATTACTTGTGGTTTTGTTTTTAGTTTATGTACTAAATTTACATGTGTCCGACTTATTTTTTTTTACATACAAATGTTTCATATGAAATGGATGTGCGTGTATGCATGATTGGTGTGTGTGGGTATGTGTGTGTGTATGCGTGTGGTGCAATTGGCTGAATGATAACTGTTTTTTTTTTTATCAGGTTATTGCGGTTTTGGTTAAAATCTCAAAAAACAAATTCATTTATTACTATTTCATTTTGCAATACGACTTTTTCTTCTTCTTATTCAATGAAATTATCAAAACTATTTTGTTATTTCAAGCCTTGGAATTGACCTGGTACATAAAATAAAGTTGGAAAAAATGAGAGAAAAAAATGCAGAAAAAAGCATTAATTAGTGAACATTTTTCTTTTTTTTGTTTTTCGTATTCTTTTCGCATACGGATATGTGGGCGATTGGTAGGCGGCATGTTGAAATGAGAGACGAAAACGAAGAAAGAAAGGAAGAGAGAACGATAAAGTAAAAAGAAAGTTTGTAGAAACGTAGATGGTGAATGTGCGTAAGCGCAACAACAGTCTCGCGCAAAAATCATAAAAGATTAAGAGAAAAAATAAATATGATGACAGAAAAGAAATGAAAATAAATATGTATACAAAACACAAACAATTAATATATGCACAAGTACATATGTACAACAATTAAATTGGTTCAATTTGTTAATTGTTTTGGTGATTATTGGCATAAAAACATTCGCTGGACCTATCGATAACATGTATCAGTTCAATTTACTCGCTAGCGATCACAGTATCGATGCTTTAAGTTTTTACAAGTGTTTCAACTATTTTTATCCATAAATTTGGATGCTTTAAAAGTGAATGTGATTTTTTTTTGTCAAGGGAACTTTTAACTATTAACGGTTTAATATAGATGGGTTAATCTCTGAGTAAGCTAAAGTGCTGAAAGTAGGGCATGTATAGGCAAAGGTGGAATACAGTTATATATACCAGGGATTTATAAATTTTATTGGACCCGGTTATAAAAAGGGTTTCAAAATTGTATATTTACATTTAATATCCAAAATACTACAATCAATTTACAGTAGTGTTGAGAGCACAATCGATAACATAGTATTATCGATTGTCTTCTGTAAGCCCCTATTAAAAGTTTTTTGCCGCAATGAAATGCAAATTCTTTTTCTTTGTTATAAGAATAACTTAATTTGGAATTATATTACCATCAATACTATCGCCAAATTCTTCACTATTAAAACCTTTAAATAGGCTATAAATTTGCCAGCTCTATATAGTTTAGTATTATATACACAGACACAGATCAATGATCTAGTATTAGAGACTGTTGCCTTAACTTAGCAGTAATAATAATAATAATCCGCGAGACGTAACTAAAGATTGAGAATCGTAAAACTAAACTTAACACAATTAATAACAATTAAATGAACACAACAGATAGAATATACACAAACAAACAACATGGTTAACCACTCTTCAAGCACACACAAAGGCTGCTGCTGCTGTTGTTGCTGCCTCTTAAAGCGAATTTGCTTTAAAAGATTTCATTCAAGATGCACTTACCCCGGAGTTCTCCTCTTCCTCCTCCGTTTTGATATCAGACGTTTCCATCATGCTGTCATTGCTTGTCAATGCATTATTGTTGTTGCTGCTAGAGCCACTGCCTCCTCCTCCTCCGCCGCCTCCTCCAACGCCCATTGCTGGATTCGCCAAACGTTCAACATATTTGCTAAACTTTTGCGCCTTCAATACAGCTGGTTTCTCCGCTTCCTCAGGCTCTGAATCAAGCAATTCGATGGTCACTCGACAATCAATTTTATACTGTAAAAATTGAAATGAATTGTTAGTTTAGTGTCTGTTTAACTAGCTTAGTATTACTACAACATACAATGTACACTTTGAAGCAATTCTCCTCGTTCAATATGCTCTCCGCTTTGCGCTGATAGCTCATCTCGCGTTCGTAGCTCTTGTGGGCTTCCCGGCAATAGCCTCCAGTGCTGCCTCTTCGCTGCTCGCCGGCAAAGAGTTCCACACAGTCGAGGGCAGCACGTTCCGTGACGCAATATTGCAGTTGACGCACCGCATTCGAGACAACCTGTAAAATGATAAAGTACAAGAGATTAGATAAGTTTCTAAAAATTCAAATAAGCCTCACTATCGATAAGGAATAGATTGTTACAATTGCAATTCCTTTTTGCTTACCTTATCGAGCGTAAATGATATATAGGCATAAATGCCAAACATTTCACGCATTGTATCCTCAAAGGTATTCGAATCCATGTTGCCATCGAGCACATTCTTGAGCATATCCAGGAACGTGGGATAATAGTCTTCTACTTGAACATCCGGTTTGGGTTTTAAACGTAGCGCCGTTGCAGTGCTCTCCCGTCGATTCACACGACACCGTTCCTCCTCAATGGCCAGCAAACGTGCACGTTCGTACATTACATGCAAACGATCGCAGAGTATGGCATGCAGACGCAGGAACAGATACCAATTGTTGTTGGCAAAGAACAAGGAATAGGATTCATCCTATAAAAATAATAATATTTTAGTTAAAAGTTTCATTTTTAAAGTCTTTTTTAATTTGCTGCTCACCTCACGTTGACCCTGTGCATGCGTTGGCAACAGCGCAGGATTCGCAAAGTCCACATGTTGCTCCTGCTTGACATTGATGTCGCTGCTGCTGGTGGCGCTTGGAGTTGTTGTTGCTTGTGTGTCCTCGGCTCGCCTTGGACTGCCGCCAGTGGAGGGCAGATTGTTATTGCTGCTGGCATTTGTTGTCGCTGAGGTGGAAGCGGAGGCTGCTGCAGTTGTTTCCTCTGCTGGCTCTAATTTTTCCTTTAGTTCACCAACAGTTGTTGCTGCTGCTGCCGCTGCTGCTGCTGCAGCTGAGGATGTGGAAGGCGTTGCATCATCTGTTGTTGCTGTTGCTGGTATTGTTGTTGTCGCTGTTGGCAACACCGTTTTAGCCGTCTCCTCAGACTCCTTTTTTATGGCCTTAACAGTTGTTGTTGGGCCGCCAACGCTGCCACTGCTGCTGCTCGCATTGCTGCGCGCGGGGGAGGCGCCTTCGCTGCCGCCTTTTGTTGTGCGACTCAACAGCGGCGTTGTTGTTGCTGTTGTCGGTGTTGTTGTTGTTGTGGGTGATGAGGAGTCAACGTCCATTTTAGTGTCATCTACCAAAAATTGAAAGGCTATAGAGTAAGGCGTGCACACGGGACAACAAATGTTTGGATGTTGTTGTTGTTGTTGGATACGTTGATTGTGTCATGTGGTGTTTGTTTGTTGTTGTTTGTTGTTGATTTGGTGCGATTTTTGGTTTCCCATTATTTGTTGTGTTAGTCAAAGTCAACAAACAAAAATAAATAAATTCAATGCAATTCAAATTACAATTTGTTAAATTACAAAAATTAATTATTATTGCATTGCATTTTCAGTTCAAAGTAGAAAAAATAAACGAAAAAGAAGAAAAAAAAACATTCAACTAAGTTAAAAAATACTTTAAATGTAACAAAAATTAGTTTTTAGTTCTTTGAAATGTTTTTATGGTTAGATTACTTGCATAAATTAACTAAAATCAAATACGTAAAAAACTGCTGTGTTAGTAAACAAAATTACATGTTAAAATGATTAAAATGGGTTGTAAATAATTATGGATTCTGCATAAATACACAACTACTAAGAATATGTTGGAAAAGACTTTTTAAAGGCTCGGGCACATGGCTAACCAATGCTGTATAGGAATATAAACTGCAAAGGGGACATGCCTAGCCCACATGGTCTAATCATGGGATAGCCTAAGGCTGATGCAATGAGGCAATTATTTGTTGCCAAATATATTTCTACGTTTGCCTTGGAGTAGGCAGATAAATAGCCTCGACTGCCAGCCTAGACTGTAGTTGGACTAGGCTGATGCATAGATGGGTCAAGGCTAAGAAAAATGTTACAGGAAGAATACATTATGCGTTCTAGTCAAAGACTAAATGGTGTAGTTACATAGTTAAGCATAGAATAGTATACTAGAACTGTCGCTTTAAATATTATAATAGTTTAAATAAAAATTAAATTTTTATTTTCTACTGCGATATGTGTATTTTACTCAAGGAATATTTAAAATAAATTAATATTTATTCAAGTAAACTGCATTAAAATGTCTTTACTTTGCAAAATAGGTTCAAGAAATATTTTAAAAAATTTTTACCTCATTAATTCATGATTTTTTGAGATTAATTTTGCAATCAATATAATTACCAAGTTACTACTTTTAATTGCTTAATTATTTAATTAAATACATGTTGAAATAATCATGGAAATAATATAAAGCAAATACTACAAGAATTATTTAAAAAATTTTAAATTTAAATACAACAAAATAGGATTATTTTTTGAGGGAAATAAACTAAATCAAAAATGTATTTAATGATTTTTCAATTAAAATAAATACAATAAAATAATAGTTATTTAAGATAACTGCAAAAAACTACACAAAATGAACATATAAGTGCAAAAATGTATTAATAAGAAATATAAATTATATACAATACTGTTTATGACTGTGTATTCGTGCAGAATTCTTATGAGGTATGTAAACTAAAACAAGCATTTTAGGCATAAGAAAAATCAATTAATTATGCCAAATGTTTGCTTTTAATTTTTAATTATGATATGATATAGGTCATTATTTATTCTTTAGCTGATTCTTACCATCATCACGTTCATCGTCGCTGAGGGGTTGACGTGGCGCAAAGAATAAATCAGGCACAAATTGTCTTATGATTTGTTTGATTTTTTGCTTTTCCTGCTTTTGAATGCCCGTCTGTCGTTTAACATGATGTATAAGCAAATTGGCGGCATCATCTAATATTGTTTTATCCTTATATGGTAGCACCAAATGCGGCCCGGCCGCTTCCATGGCATCATCCTCCTGATCATGACGTTCATCGTATAAGGTTTCAATTTCATTGAAGAGACTCTTGGATCGCAAGGCTTTCATATCGTTGGGCTTGAAATTGATGGCCTGATGATCCAAAGATTTTAAATAATATTTTTCATTCTGTTCGCGCCATTGTTTATTGAAGCCCTGTAAAAGAAATCGAAAGAGAAATGTTAATAATATGATTATTTCAATTTAAATACGAGTACAAACCTTTTGAGCATCTCGCCATTCCTCCTCCTTGACTTTTAATCTCTTCAAGACGATCGGCACTGCAACGGAGGGATTCTTTTTCATGCCTTGTATTATCTCGCCAGATTTATCACCATAAATGCGATGTATGGCACGCTGATGTATCGTTTGAGATGTTCCACCCAGATGATCATCCAAATGATATTTGGCCAAATCTTCGGGTGACATTCGGGACATTTTCTTTTGTACATTCTCCAGGACACGTATTGTGGCATTGTTAACCTCAATCACCAGATCCAATTCGAAGCGCTCGTCTTCCGTTCTGTGAATATTCCTTTTGTTTAGAGCGTTTGTTGGTTTTTGTTGGTTAATTCATAAAATATAAACGAAAGCCAAAGAACAGAAACAACAAGTGTAACAGAGAAAAGTAAACACAAACAACAACAAAAGTAATAGAATAATAAAAAAAAAAGTAAAATAAAATAAATACAATGGATATCGGTTATATGGGAAATTTTATAATGCAGTAATATTTTTTATATATTTTTGCTTATGAAAAACATTTAATTCATTTAAATTTGTTTTCTTATTTGAGTATAAGAGAAAAACCAAAAAATTTTTTTTGTATTTTAAATATAGCATTGAAGTTTTTTTATTTAAAATTCCATTAGAATATTAAAAGAAATATCTTTTCTTTTTTTTCAAACGAACATAATTAAATCAAAGTTGCATGTAAAGAAAGTATAATTTTTTTATATACATTAATAATAATTTTTTCAAGAGCTAGTCTAACTTTATGAATAGTCTCTAAGGCTTCCATATTAAATAGTATAGAAGCGAATTTAAATTTTGAATAAACTCTTTGATTGAGTCGCAATTTAGCATCAATTCCAATTCATATATTTAATCAGTTTTCGATCGATTTTAAACATTTAAGATTGTCATGAATTCGTTCCATAAAACTGTTTAAATTATATCGATTTTATTTATTTATTTATATATTTAAAAATTGATTTTTCAGTTTTAGAAAATTAAAGAAATGTTGAAAGATAGAATAGAATATTTAGTAATCAGAAATCAGATGCTTAAAACCAATTAATAAATTGATAATTATTTGAATTTTGTTTTAAATCTTTGCATATAAAAAATATTTTCACACATTTCTCATATAACCAATATCTACTGTAATTAACAGATAAAAAAAGACAACAAATAGCAAACATAGAAATTATATAGAGAGAACTTCATTTATATATTTAGTTTATTTATGAATGTGCAACAACTTTTCCCACAACTCACCTGTAAATTGTCTCCTCAAATTGAGTTTTGCGTGAGGTAACAAATGTTGAATCCTCACTGGCCCAAGTGGGAAACGATACCCATTTATCGTTGAGCACCTCGCGACATAACGCTGTACGTCCGCTGCACTTCTTGGGCACCGTAGACTGTGGCAGGGCACAATAGGAGGCGCCCAAACGTTTGCATAGCGACAAATCAATATCCTGAACATAATCGTTGCTCTGATTGCTGGCACGATCATGGGAGCTGCTATTGCTGCCGCCCTGTTGCTGTTGACGTTGTGTGCCCGCCATGGGCAGGCCATCAATGAGGCTGCCAGCACCGCCAGCTACAGCAGCTGCGCCTCCAACTCCCAGGCCAAGTTGACCCGTTATGGGCGGACCCAGAAATTCCGTGAACCAGCGTAATAAATCGGGGAATTTCATTAGGAATGGCGAGACGAGGCTCAGTAATTCCGTTTTGGAGACAATCTCCTGATTGAAGAGCGTTAAACAGCGCAAGAAATTATCATAGACTTCGGGACTGCGCAGTGCTTTGCGCACTTTATCAAAGAATGCGGCATCCGAGATGGTGCACTTGCGTGATGCCTCCGAGAAGCTAACATCCCGACAATATGGCTTTGGACGTTTCGCTGGCGGTGGACCGCCAATAATGTTGCTGCCACTGAGCGTATTTCCCGCAGCAGAGGAAGCTGCTGTTGCCGCTGCTGCTGCCGCTGCGGCGACACTTGCAACTTTGGCTGCCAAATCATCCGCTGCTTGACGCCTGCTGCTGCCGCCGCTGCCAATGCTGCTGCCGCTTGTTGAATTGTGTGCAGCATTGTGATGCGACGTGGCCGTTGCATGCATTGGCAGCTGCTGTGCCGCTGCCGCAGCGCTCGTTATATAGCTGGCCATGTTGGGTGAATTGAGATCCAGCGAATTGTCATTGAGCTGCTGCTGATGCTGCTGCTGCTGTTGCTGATGATGATGATGCGACATTATGTTGCCGCCATAGCTGGGCGATAGTTTCTTTTGCGACATATTTTGCTGATGCGTTGCATGCTGCTGCTGTTGTGCCACATATTTCTGGGCATGATGATTATTGCGTTGATCCAACAGGGCGCCAATGCCGCCGCTTGTGCCACGCAAGGCAGCTGCTGCTGCAGCTGGGACATTGGTTAAATGTGGATGCATGCCACGCTGATGTTGCTGCAGCTGTTGTTGACTTAGCGCATGATATTCCTTATCAAAGTTGGCAGTGCTGCTGCTGATAATATGATTCTGTTGCATGCCACACGATTTAATGCTAACACTTGTATTTACAGCCGATAAATTGCCAATTGCTGCCGCATGCGCATGCGCACTATTGCTATCAATTTGCGACAATGTGGCGCCACTGCTCAAATGCAATGGTGAATTGCTGGCATTCGGTGGCAAGGCCGTTGTGGCAGGTGTGGATGAGGACATGCTTATATGTGCACCGCCGCTTAATGTTGTTGTTGTTGTACGCTGCTGCTGCTGTTGTTTGTTGTGATGTTCATTATTGTGCAACGCTGCCGACTTGGACATGTATTGTGCGGCTGCTGCAGCGGCTGCGCTCGATTGATGATTTGTTGCATCTGGCAGAAATTGTCCAAATTCACGCAACAGATCCTCATCTTGGCCAAAGAGCTTGGCCACCTGGGTATAGACCTCCTGTTCGGTTAACATTTTGCCTTGATTTATGCTGCTGCTGCTGCTATTGGCGCTGTTGTTGCCACCGCTGCCGCCGCCGCCCTCTTTCATCACCTTTTGCTCCTTTTGATAGGCATGTAAGATTTCCAGGAATTTCTTATATTTGGCCGGTTGGCTTTGGAAACGATTCTAAAAGGGAAATTGCAAAGATTTATATTAAATATATAAATTACATTTTATATTTATCAGGCTTACCTTGATTTTATTGACATAGGTTATGGCATGATTGAATTCTACAGGCTGATTCTGTTGCCCCGTCGTCTCGCCCAACAATATGGACTGATGCGCTTGCTGTATGTGATGCAAGTTGTGGTGTTGTGCCGCTGCCGCCGCCGCTGCTGCTGCTGTTGTTGCTGTTGGCCCACCTGCCGCATGTGGACTCAATTCGCTTAAGGAATTTGGCGTTGGCGGACCACCGCCAATTACAATATTAGCTGCAGTTGGCGCTGCTCCTGCGGCTGCCGCTGCTGCTGCTGCTGCTACTGCACCTGTGGGCGTTATTGTTGCACGATCTCTTGAATAATTTTGTGGCATATTATGCGCTGATACGGAGACAACACCCACGGCTGCAGTTGGCCCAGACTGTGCAACAGTTGCTGCCTGCTGCGGCTGTAGAGCGTGTATTGTTGTTTGTGTTAGTGAGGCGCCACCGTGTGTCATCAAATTGACGGCACCTGTGGCAGCAGCAACAGCCGCTGCCGATGTTTGTTGTTGTTGTATTTGTGCCACAGCCTGTGGCAACGTTTTAAGCGTTGTATGCGTCGTTAATGGACTATTGCCACCAGCTGCTGCAATCATGTGAACAGTGCCGCCAGCCGTGCCACTGCTTGGCGGTGCACCAGGTGGCGAGGGCATCGATACCACGGGCACGGAACAGCCAAGCGCATCGGAATGAATTTCAATTTTATAGCCAGGCGGTAGAAACATATTAAAGCCATAAATTAATTCTGTATGCCCCTTGAATAGTGTAGAGACACGCTCTATAACGCCGGGCGTATCAATGCAATGCGATTTGAATTCCTTCATAATGTCTAAGAAATTGTTATAAATTTGCGGTTGATCAGCATATTGATATTTCACTTGATCCAAATAGCTGAGCGCATCCTCGACCTTAAGACGAGGCGCTGCGGCGCCACCGCCGCCTGCCGCAGGTGGTGTTGTATTGCCCGATATTGTGGCAACAGCAGGACCATTTGGTGGCGTTGTTAGCTGTTGTTGTTGCTGTTGTGTTGGCGTTGATTGCGTTTGTTGCGCTGTTGTTGTCATATTATTGCTGCCGCTGCTTGTGGCAGCATTCGCTTGTTGTTGCTGCTGCTGTGTGCCGCTGCTAATGGTGCGCTGTCTCAATGCGGTTGTCTGGCAGCTGCTTGAGACTGTCTGAGAGCCGCCACCGCCGGCTGTAACATGTATTTGCAACGCGTTGCCATCAGCTGTGCTGGCTTTTAAAGTGCCGCCCGCTTGTATAGAAGCAACGCTATAAGCTGTATAAAAGAATAATAAAATAAGTTAATATATAATATTTAACATTTATTTATTTGCCACACTTACATGTTGTATACTGCAAGGTTTGTGTTGCCGCGCTGCCTGTGGATACAACACCGCCGCCACCTGGTATACCAGAGACTGTCGTTTGTGCTCCTGTGCTGGCACTATCAACGTGTTGCAGGTTGCCGCTGCTGCTGCTGCTCGTTGTTTTAAGATTCGTTGCCGCTGCTGTTGCTGTTGTTGGCGTTGTGGATGGCAAATAGGCAATTGTTTGTGCACCGCCATGTTGTGGCGTTAATATACGATGATGTATTGAATTGATGCCACCACTGTGCGCATTTGGTACCACTGTGCCTATGGTAACACCACCGACGGCCGTATTAATGCCGCTATTGCCACTATTTGCGGCTGTTGCACCAACGACACCGACTACACCAACACCGACCGCGCCGCCTCCAGGAACTGGGCCGGTATTACGTGTGCCAAATTGGACTTCATCGATGCGCGTGCGTTTCATCATGCTTGGGAGTTTTTATTTTATATATTTTTAATTTTTTTGTCTGCTTATATATTTTTTGAATGTTTCTTTTATTAAAATTAAATTAAATTTTACAACTTCCTTTGGCCGCTCTCTATGAGCGTATATAGTAGACAATAAACGGTCGTGGTCGTAATTGTTGATGCAACATATGTTGTCTTTGTTTTTGTTGTTGGTTTCTTTGTAATTGTCTATACATTTGTATATAGACACAGCCAGGCCCGCAAATAAGCGGCACAGGCAATCAGCACACAATTAAGAGAGGCTTCCACTTCTTTTGTTTATCTTTATATTTCTTTTAATTTGTTTTTTTTAGCTAAACTTTGTCGCTGTCTTCTCAAACACGCTGCCACGTCGCAGTCGCGTTCTCTCTTTTGACAACGTCGCAGTCACTGCAAAAAATAAAATAAAATTAAATAAGATTAATCAAAGCGTGAAATTAGTTTAAAAATATACATATACTCGTATATATCAAGGTGAATCTTAATAAATGTAAAAGTGCTGCTTAAAACTTGAAATCAGCTGTTGTAACCCAATTGATGACACATCGATAACGATATGTCGATAGTTCGATATCTAGGCATCATGATGCCACCCACCTATTGAAAAGCAACTGTAAATAAAGCTGCAATCATTCATTCTGCTTTCTTTTCTTCTTCTCATTCACACTATTTTTAATGGCCGTCTTTTTTGTTTTAGACTTTTAAAATAGTTAATGTAAAAAAAAAATTAAATGAAAAAAAATAAACACTATTTTATATTGTTTGATTTATAACTTTTTTACACATTCCAACGAAATTCATAAAATTATTTCGAAGACAAATTCTTCACTAAACACACACACACACACACAAGCACACTAAACTATGTATCCACACGTATGAATAGTAGAAAATTATTTCTTTGTATATACCGCAGCCAACAACAACAACAGCAACAACTACAATAGAAGCAGCAGCAGCAGCCAAACGAGCAGAGGGCTGAGAGAAGAGCGCGCGTCAGATCAGAGAGTCATCATTCGTATGTATGAATGTATGTTTATGTGTGTGCGCGTGTGTGTAAGTAAGCGCAACCGGAATTGGGCGCGCGCGCTTTGTTGTTTTTAACGAGTACAGTAAAAACTGACAAGGGAGGGCGCGCAGCCGAGAGGGCTGAAAGCTTTTTTATGACCCATGCACGACGATGACGACGTCAACTTGCATAGAATTCAGTGTGTGTATGTGTGTGCGTGCGTGACGTGAGAACGGGGGGGAACGCATTGCTGAAGGGGGCTGTGCACAGGGTGTTTGCCTGTATCTACAACACGACGACGATTTACAAGAGGCAGCCAGCCAGCCAGCAGGCTGCACAGCAGCCGCCGCAGCACAAAATATTCCGAGTGGTGGCAATGGTAAATGGTGGTGAGACAACAGACGGCTGATTCTCGCTCTCTCTCCTTGCCTGCTTGCTTTTGCCTTTTCATCTTTCTTTCAAGTCTGTTGCAGCAAGAGAGCGCGAGAGCAAAAGAGGGCCGCATATTTGTTTTGTGGCGCAGTTTGAATATTTTTTTCTTCTCATTTTAACACGTTGGCTCAACAACAACTATAAACAAGTATTTGGCGGGCGCTCAGAGCAGCAGCGACGACGACGAATGTGCAAAGAAGAACGAGAACCAAGCCATTTATTTTGTGCTCCCCAGCGAGTGCGTTTTTCGTGCCGTTAAAAAGTGTAAATATAACTTGAATTTAGAAGCGATTGTATGCGTGTATATATGTCTGTGTATGTGTGTGCTAGCGGGAGGCAGTGAAACGAGAAGCCCATGGGGACGACTTGAGTTGAAAGCGCCACCTCCGCTGTGAATCTGCCGCCAGACGAACGGAAAGTTCGCGAAAATTGAATTGCACAGATACACACACACATACATACGAACATTTAAATGTGCAAATATGTGCATTTGTAAACACAACAAAATTATAGTATGTAATTTGCATTTGAAAACTGTACCGGGGGCCCACACACAGCACTTTGGCTCTCAACAAGACAGAACGACACACACAGAGAGAGTGAAAGAGAGAGGGCGAGAATGCGCCTCCCGCAGAAAATAATCCTTCAAGTGTTATGGCCAAATGCGAAAACAAGTTAAAACGTTTGTCGCGGCTGCGGCAGCGGCACACGCTCTCCCACCACTCGCTCTCATCAATAAAAAAAAAAAATTACTGTGTGTGGCCTTTTGTTGTTATTGCTCTGTTGCTTTGCTGCTCGTCTGTATTTTGGAGCACTGCGGCCGCCATACCAGTCACACACATATGTATTGATATATACATTCATCTTTGCGTATATATATTTGTCGCTCTTTTTCTCTCTCATTCGGTGAGCGAACAAAATTGGGGCGTTCGTTGTAGTTGTTTCTGAGCTTGTGTGTGTGTGTGTGTGTGTGAAGGGGAGACATGTGGACAAATTTTCCCTCCATTTTTTTTCACTTTTATTCTTCATTGCTGTATTACGTGCACACGTCTATTATCTTATCTGTTTTGTTATGTATACACATCAGAGAATAACGCAAAAGTAGACAAGTATGCAAAAATATTTAGCTTCGACGGCAACTTCTTATTTTTTCACGGTTTTTTTTTCTCATTGTGTATTAATAGTTTCTTTTTTTTTGCGACCACTTTTTCACTCACATTCACACTTGGGGACTATACGCTATTAATAAATTTTTGCAAATACATAAAACATATGGATGTGTAGAGAAATATGTACATATATACTATATACGTATTTGAGTAAAACAAAAAATAAATAAATAAGAACAACAAAACAGAAGGCAGACTAGTAGCTGTAGCTTCAAACTTATAGCCCAAGTAGTAGAATAATTGTGAGCGAAGATGCTCTCATTGAAATACACACACGTATATATAAATATAAAGAGAGCGAGAGAGAGGTTGGCGCTTGCTCTTGGAGCTGCTGTGGCCAAGCCAGCTGCCAGCGGGTTATTCTGTGTTGGGAGCCCATTTATATATATATATACACATATGCACAAACACACACACAGTAAAATAGGCCCCATACATACTAATGAACAAAAATATATATACAGATATACATGCGAATGGCGCATCAAAGCAAAAGTCGAGATAAGCGCACGAACTGAGAACAGACGGACGAACGAACGAATGAACGAACGAAAATAAAACGACACTACGTTGAAAAATACAGTCAGTTCACAAGCAAGCCAAAAGCAATGTTAAAAACTTGTGTATGTGTGTATACGCGTGTTTGTGGCTGTGTGTGTGTGTGCTGTGTTCGAGTTTGAATGTGTGTGTGTTTTGAGTGCGAGCAGACCGTCGACGACGACTTTTGTCTGTGCGCTTTATACGTATGTCGTATGTATATACATATGTATGCATGTCTTTTGTGCATGTCGCATATACAGATGTGTGTGTGTTTTTGTGTGCCGTCGTCGTATATAAACCAATTGAAATTGACCTAACCTAAAATTTGTGTATTTTTCACAAGTTTTTGCTGCGAACAAGTAAGCAGATGGTTTAAATTATCATATAACTAAACTGTTTTCCTACAAATTGGAAATATATAAGGTGATTTTCTTATATATTCTTCACCCCGCGAAAGGGAACTTACATCAGAAACGGTGTACATATGTATGTATGTATTTGAAAAGTGTATGTATGCACATATATACATACATACATAAGTGTATTTACTATAAACCGTTGGCTTGTTATTGAAAACTTTCACGTTTTACGCAGTATTTTACACTAGCATTTATTTCACACTGTACAACTTTTCACCTTTTTCTTTTTCAGTACATGGGCTTTGTATTGTATGTATGTATGTATTAGATCAGTTTTTTTTCCACAATTTTTTGTAATATAATTTGAGATATTATTTTAAATGCTACGCGATAAACGGATGTGTTTTCAAAACTTTTCCACTATTGAATTTAAAATCACTTTTTAACAATTTTCCTCCCAGTGAATTTCTACAGATATTCACAAAAATTTGGCGAGGAAACGTTTTCGTACGTCTTAACGCCGCCGCAAACATTTTCGATTAAACGACGGGCCACAGTGTGAGCAAAGAAATAAAAGAGCGCGAAATGCGAACGGCGAGAGAGAGAGAGAGAGAGCCAAAGAGAGCACGAACACAAGAATAAGCTGAAACGGGTGGATGAGAGGGAGTAAATGCGCGCGCGCAGTGTTGCTTTGGAATTCTTCATTTTCATTTTCGTGGCTGTTGTTGCTATTGCTGCTACAATGGCAACGGACAAGCAGCAGCCAGCAGCAGCAGCAGCATATCAAACAGGGAGGGCAACGCAGCGCAACATCGAGCCTCTTCGAGCATAAAAAAAATGGGGAAAATGCTTATTATGTACATATACATATGTATATATATATTTATTTGACGGTACGTAAGTAGCGACTCTTGTTGCTGTGCGTTCAAATTGCAATCTGTATAGCAGAAAACAATTCGTGAAAACGACGACCGAGTGGATGAAAGTGTGCTGCTAGAAAAATAGCACGCTGTATTCGAGAGCCAACGTAAGTCGCCACGCTCACAGTAAATCGCCATTGCCAGATATCGTCGACATTGGAGCAGAGGAGGAAGCAAATAAGCAAGCATACATAATTCCACAAGAATGAAGTCAGCAAGCAAATAATCGCAATTTGTCATCAGAACTCTACATTTTTAATGTGCAATCTAAAAAACCAAAAGAAATGCTCGAAACAATCAAAGCAAAATGCAAAAATGGCTCATAATCGCAAAATACATAAGGCTTACGTAAGTGCAAAAGGCACAACAGTTACATATGGTGTGACAGAGTCAGCATGACTGTTCAATCAACGACGCAACAGGGTGTTTCGGGCGTTTCCATCATGCTCAGAGCAAAACGAACGTAAAAATGTAGTTGCTTGGTACTGTGACACCCTGTACATCCGGACACAGAGAGAAAGAGAGTGTACAAGGTGAGAGATAAAGCCACCTACACACACACACACAAACACTCTGACAATGCCATACAGATACAGGCTACACTCACGGCGAGTCTAAGCAACAGAGCGATATTGCAGTACATAATGAAATCGACAAAACTGAAAATCAGAAACCAAACAGACGAGTAGCTGGCTACAACACTGCCACGGTTACACATTTTGTGGCGGTGGCGGCGCGGCGGCATACACCTTGCCTCTCACCTCACCACCTTACACTTGACTCACGCATACCAAACACACACATACACACATATGCACTAATGTATGTGGTGGTGAAATGGTAGTTTTTGTTGCTGCTGTCAAAACGGAAACGAGAAGAGACACCAACCACACCACACCACGGGCATAGAAAGCCAGCAACCAAAAAGTTCGAGCCACAAGGTAAAATAAAATAAAAGTGGATGCAAGTTGCGGCGCGATGCCAACACCGCCATCTCACCATGGCAATAACGGAGAGTTACATACATGCATACAAACAATGCTCTCTCTCTCTGCAATGGTCAAACACATGTTGGAATTTGATCGGCCGCGAGAAAAGAGCGTTGAATGGGGCTGACTAGCTGCAGCATTAAAACAAAAAAAAAAAACATTAAATAAAATCTCTATACTTGCGAATTGTGTGCGCTCAATTCGTATGATTTGTGGTGGTGGTGGAAATGGAAACCTTGCAATTATCGATTTCTTTTCATGCTGCGCTGCTCGTCTGCTGCATTGCGCAGAGCGAAGGCGGAGATAGCATGCCAAAGAGCAACCAAAAGAGAGAGAGACACAAATCACCTGCCTACCTGCCTGACTGGCGTTAACCGATAACTAAAGATAATGCAAATCGAGTGAACGCACACATATGATGTGATGGCTGCCGTTGACTAAAGTTCAAAGTTCACGAGCAGGCGCCTGTGCAGTTGCAGCAACGCCTACACACGAAAGCCAACTCACCTCGCACCTACACACACACACACCTACAAGTAAGACAAGTACAAAAGGGACAACCACACACTTGCGCTTAATATATGAGCTAGCGAATGTGTATGTGTGTGTGTGTGTGCGCGCTGCATTCTGCCAATTCGCTGCCTGCCCAATGCCCAGTACACAGCGGGACGTGTGAGACGGCTAAAAAAAAGTTTGTTTGTCTTTTCCAGTTACTCTTGGAATTGAATTTATGTGTGTCTGTGTGTACGTATGTATACAAAGGTATGTGCGTGTATTCTCAGGTGGTTTTATTTTTACCTATATGTACTAATTGGTATACACTAATTTCAGATTGCTCCCAATGGCCAATTGCTGCTGTTGCGCAACAAATAAATATAAACATGCATATTTATATCAACAACAATCGCCAGCAGCTGCAGCTGAATATTCGACAAAACAACAATAACAAATATAAAATTTCAAAAAAATTTTGCTGCGTTTGCAACAAGAATTCTTTTGTACGTTTCTCGTAATCAGATAAAGTGCTTAAAATTACGTGCAAAGTCAGCTTAAAGTTTTCATAATCAACAACATGAAAGTGTATTCAGAAAAAAAAACATATATATATATATATATATGTATGTACTATTCAGATTTATATATATACACGTGTTAAAATATTGCAATTATAATCATGCCCGTTTCCGTTTACAATTTCCGCTTTCACATTGAAATTAGCGAGTTTTCTGTTTCGAATTTGATTGCGAACTTGAAATCATATTTATTTAAATCGTATAACAATTTTCTTTAAATAATTAACATTATCAGATTTAAAAAACATTTACAAAGAAAAAGAATTGGAATATAGAAACACAAATAATTTTATAATTATAATTTCATCACGAAATATGTAAGCATAGAAGTATACATCGAAACTAAATTATATATATTCTTGATCAGAACGATGAGCCAACTCGACATACACAAACTAATCTAAGTTTTTGTGTTATTTTCATTAAACAATATCATATAGCTACTATAGAACAGTCAGTCGATTGAAAGACTATTGCCAGGGTATATAGTTTCAGCAAGCCAAAGATATTTTTTGAATTAAATAATAGTAAAAAATTGTTAACTATACAATTAAAAACCAACCGAATTAATTAAAGTTTTAAATAATGCTTGACAAATATAAATCATGTGATATTATTTAAGTAATTTTAAGAATTTAATTGTATTTCTCAATTAGCGACAAAGCTAAGAATTTCGACTGCAAATGAGACTTGATTTTAATTTAGTTTATAGAAGAAGTAAGAGATTCTACAAGATATATATTTTAAATATATTATAAATATTAAGTGTTTCTAAGCAGGAAATTTTATAAGCATTAAATTTAAATGCATGTATATAGAAGTATTAATTGTTTTAAAGCAGGAAATTCTATAAGAATTATATTGAAAAGTATTATTAAAATTTACCGAAAAAATAACTTGTTTAAATTTAATTTTTAAATAATTTAAATTCCAAGCATTTCACACTAAATTTACTCAGTTTTAGTTTTAAAATTTGCCTGATTTGCCCTTGGCAAACAAAAAAACGTTTGTAAATTACACTAAAGAATTTCCTACAGGCAACAAATTGTGGCCTAAAGTGTATGCAGAGTTCCTATTTACTGCAAAAGGCGACACAAAACAAATAAAAAAGATATTTGTGTGTGAGATGCCAGAAAGTTTTAATATTGATATGTCGAAGTAGAAATACCCTTCAAAATAAACAGAAAAATATTAAAGTTGCAAATATATTTAATAAAAGCACAATTAATTCAATTCAAAAACGTTTATTTAATTGCTAGAAAGCTATAAACATACTTTAAGCTCTTTAGAAATAAATTTAAATTTCTATATATTAATAAAAAGCATATTTAAATTAATTTTACACAACGAAATTTTGTCATTTCTGTTTCTTCGTTCAGTTTTTGATTATTGTAAAACTAAATGAACGTTAATCAAATATAATATTCAAAAATTTCTAGATATAATTAAACAAATTTATTTCATTAGTTCTTGATTAAATTTTCTCTGTTTAGTTCGGTGAACGCAATCGTTCTGTTTACTGAATCGCTCAATTGAACTTGTCGAACTTATTAAACGAATTTATTCGTTAATTTTTGTGATTCGTTGAACTTAAAAAATACTGAACGAACTCGTTCTAAAAGTTATCTTATGTTTCGTTCAGTGAATTGTTCAATTGAACTTTTGCCGAACTTATTCAAAGAACTCGTTCCACTGATCTTATTGAATTACATATTTGATGACATATTTTGAATGCCTCAATGAAAGTGTATTTAAAATGAAGTGCTATCGCATGTAACTATAACTCGTTTTTCAAGTTTTCACGTCTTTTTGGTAAATGAAAAAGCAAGCAAGCAGCCAAAAGCTTTAGCCAAACCAGACTTGGAATCAGATTGGAACGTGTGTGGATGGATTGTGCGAGAGAGGGGAAGACGACGGCAAAAATTGAGGTCTTATCAAGAATACTATATTTTTGATAGTTTTATAAATATACACTACATAAATATTGTGTTTTAAAAAGAGCAAAATTATCATTTAACAATTTAAAATCAATTATCAAAAAAAATTAAAACAAATTTCTTTGTTTTTGTTCTAGCCGGACGAAAATTAATGGTTGAATCTAGAGGGTGGGGGTGGGGCAGGAATGCGAACTGCTGACAACATAGTATTTTTTTGTTGTACTTTTTTGGTATTTTAAAAAAATAAGGTGAGCGAGAGAGCGCGTAAATCGCTCTCTCCGCTCTCTTAAGCAACACAAGCATACATTCATTTATTTATCGGTGTACAAATGCAACCGTGTGTTTGTGTAAATGATATGCGTCATTGTTGTTGCTCTTTTTTAAATACCTTACTTTTTCTTTTAACAGCAATTTATTGTGTGGCATTTTGTTGGTTTTATATATTATATATTTATGAAATTATATAGGCAAAAGGCACAGGCAATTAAATATGTCTACGTTCACAATTTTCAAAGGCACACACATACACACAAGTGCAAGCGAATTGCGGAACTTGGCTTTTTTTTTTGTACGTAGACAAAGCAAAAGGCAACCTTTTGTGCCGTTGACTATGAATACTAATTTATTAATTAATTAATGAAACATATGTATACAAAAAAACACTTGTAGGGTATTTTTGTTTTAGCTTGCGACGACGCTAGCGTAAAGCGTAATCAATTGAAGAATTGAGGTTATGTACAAATTACTAGCGTACACACAAACACACACACACACATACATATTTATATATATGCAAATACGTATATAGCAATAATGGGCGCGCATTTTTATATATATTTCAAAGGCACATACATATTTCTGCAAACATATATTATTCACACTGCTTTTCAATTATGTATATATTATTAAAATCTTATTACATACCTGGTTAAAGATTTTTTGTTTGCTAAATACAAATACAACAAATCTTTCAATTGCTCGCACTTAACAAATTTTGTACAACAATTTTAATTAAATATTTATGGAATTTAGAGCTTCAGCAAGCAGCATAAAAAAGCGCGTGAGCTTCTGCTTCTTACATTTGCAACAAACACACACACATATATATATAAGTACGCACGCACACACTCTCGCATACATGCATACATATACGTATTCCCAGTATGCAGTTATGAATCGATTTTATGCTCCCGCTGCTGACGAAGCTCCAACGCCTACGAATATTTTGTATGCTCCACACGAAAAACTACGCTTCTTTATAAACTTTATATTCATACATATATGTATGTATGTACAAATGCACACACACACGTACGCACAGCACATTCGCAGAACGTTGAGGGTTTTTAGTGTATTTCAATTGTTTGCAAACGCCAGCAAATATACATTTAGTTTATTTACTTTATTGTGTGGTTGTTTCCTGCCGTTTTATAATGCGCGTTGCACTATTTTATGTTGACTTATTAAATTTAATTAGTCGCACAACTGAGATGTGACCAGCAAGTTGTAGACGCGCGATGTGCACCATCGATATACACTTTCGACACTGAACCGTGATGGTTTATCGTAGGCCTCCACAAGCCTTGCACCTGCCGATGTGGCGGCGATGTTCAGAATACCATAAAAGTATGGTCACCCTAATCACGATTGATCGATATGTCAGCTAAGAACATTACTATTTGAGTAAAATGTTAGTTTACATAGCCAATATGAGTTGAGCAGTGCCATTTTGAGTTGAACATAACAATGTAACGTTTACAGTCGATATATTCTGGCAATGATCATCGATTCCGTCATATATAAATGCATTATGTTTAGACCGGTCAATGAAACTGACGCATTGTGTGTGGAAGCAAGGATACTTCAAGAAAACATGTATAAAATGCGCTTAAAATTAATAATCGATAGAGTTGATTTTTTTGGTGTTGCTTCGGTGGCATATCGCTGTTAGTAACAGCGACTTGAAGTTGGCAGTTAGCAGCTGTTAAATTTAAACCTAGCCTCATTCGTGTTTTTTTTTATTTATTATCCGGATAATTGATAATTGATTAATTGTAGAAAAAAACGAGCTGTAACGTATTTCTAAACTTATTTCATTTTTTTTTGTAAGTTTTATAATAAAAACATTTTTCCAGCAAAATGTAAGCGCACTCTGTTAATAACATTTCAGCATTATGTTAAGTTCTTGCGCTGGGTGTATTGGTATAAGTGCGCTAGTCGCACATTCGTGCTGGTACCAGCGAACGAGAAAGACGCGTTTTTGGTGCGTTCAACAAAATTATCTGTTTGTGTGTGTGTGTTGGTGTTTAAAGCAAAGAAGTGCAGCTGTCGCTTGAAACAAATAAAAACCGCATTATATTCGTTTATTTATTAATCCAATTGCAACTGAGCAGCATTCAAGTGCATGCAACGCATAAAAAGTATCTAAAAACGAAAAAACATAATACTAAGAGCTCTCGAGTACAAATAAAATGCATGTAAAATAATTTCAACGCCCAAAAGCCGCCGGCCAGCCGACGCCGCGCCGTTGACGCCGCAGCCAACGCAGTCGCTTGTTGGAAACAAATGAAATTAAATATGTGCATTGAATGCAAAATTTCGCTGAATTTGCCAAAATACAGTGCTGACAAAGTGAAACAAGAGCATAAATATATGAAAAATATTAACAAATTTTTATGAAAATTTTAAATCAAAAACGAAACAGAAACTGCGCTCTGTGTGTTTGTGTGTGTGTGTGAATGCGAAAGAATTGAATGTGTTGTATGTGTGTGTGTGTCTGTGCAGAACAAGAAACACAAAAAGAAGGAACGATGGCCGCAACGGCGGCAACAACAACAACAGCAGCAGCCGCAGCCACAGCATTTTGCTGACGTACCTGCTCCGCAATTAGAGTAACCATAACCGAAAATCAAGGCAAATGTTGCGGCTTAAAAAATGCAAACTGGTTACTTTAATTGCCAAACAGCTACGTAACGCTATTTTCCGCTGAACGCTGCCGCTGCTCATCTACGTTATGTCTGCCGCTGCTGCTGCTGCTGCGGGAGAGAGCAACTTCGAGTGCACAGATAGAAAGACAGAGCGAGGGACAGAGAGAGAGAGAGAGAGCCGCTGGCTTAAGAAAATGTATGGCCATATTTGTTTCTTGTCGGTTCCCTTTTGAAACTATGTTCTCTGCTCTGCTGCTGTTGCCGTTCTTGCCGTCTGCCTTTTGTTGCCGCATTTCTTAGATAAAATACGAGAGAAAAAAAAAGAAAATAAAATAAAAAGGCGAACGCGTCTTGAAGATAAAAAATGTGCCGCAAAATAAAAATGTATCTTGACGTTTGAAATTTGCCTCGTGTGTGTTTGTTTACAATGCGTTGGCCGTTTGATACTGCTGCGTGTTTGTGTGTGTGTATGTGTGTGTTTGCGTGTGCTAAAAAGTAAATTCCAAATTTTTAATGTGCATTTTTAATTCATTTTGCAAACCAACAGAAATTTTTTAAAAAATCTACAACTGCATTCAAACGCCAAAAGAAAACCTCAATAGCCACAACACGACAAAAAAATTAATATATATATAAATATATATAACGAAACCGAAAACGCATAAAGCATAAGAAAAGAACAAAAAACAAAAAAAAAATGTCAGAAGAAGTTGATCGCAACGACCCCGAGCTGAAATATCTCTCGGTGGAGCGTAATCAATTTAACGATCCGGCCACACAGGCCGAATGGACACAGAAGCGTCTTGTTTGGGTGCCCCACGAGAATCAGGTGAGTTTTTACTTTTCATAAACCATTTTAATTGACATATTCTCAATTACAATTACGCTAAAATACATTCAAAAATTCGTTAAGCTCTGAAACGTTTGGAATTGATACATGTTTGTGCTTATCTTTTTTTTTAAAAACGCGCGGAATTTGGCACACGCCTGTTTATCCCTTGCTTAATGTTTTTGAAACATTTACCAACACTGTTTCTGTGCTAACGCACACACATTCCATTATTTTTCTTATTTGTTTACGTACTGGTATTCTGTTTTTTTTTCTTTCTGTTTCTTTCGTTGTTGTTGTTGCTATTTGGGCGCTGTCATGCTCCTTGCACTCTGACAACTCTCCCACTCTTCGTCCGTCTCTGGCTTTCACCCGGCCGCGCAGAAGTCGTCGTCGCTGTCAGCGTCAGCGTCGGCAAGCGACGACCTGAAAAACCTGTAGAGCGCCTCGTTGCGTTGCGCAGGCGTTGGCCGCGCTACGTTCTTGTTGTTTTTGCTGTTTTTGTTATTGTTGCTGGGCGCGAGTTTGACCAGTTTTTTTTTTGTTCTTTGGCTGCTGTCTTGTAATTTTTATCTTAATACTCTTTATTGTGAATATAATCAACTTTGTGGTGTAGTTGGAGCAATGCCAGGCAGGCAGAAAAGAATTTAATATTTTCACATATTCCAAAGCGATCAAAATAATTGTTAACGTCATTTTTAGGGGGAGAAAAAATAATATAAATTAATTTAAATTTTACAGTTTAAAATTATCATATTTATATAAATTAAAAGCAATATATATATATCAAAAATATAAAATAAAGCAAATCCAAAAAAAATAAAGCAAATCCAAAAAAAATCTTTTTTTTTTATTTAATTAAAATACATAAATTACATAGAAATAAAAATAAACCAAATTTTAGCAATTAGAGTGAATTTTTAAATCAGATTTTATATAGAATTTATAACATGATTCATATAATTATAATATTCAAGTCTGCAAGGGTATTTCCAAATGCGACACAGCTTTCTCTACTCTCCGTCTTTTTTCTTGATTTTTAAAATTTTATAGAAAATATTTTAAGCCGATTAAGGGACAGCAGTTGTTTCAAGGGGGGGCGACTGTAGAAAGGGTGGGGCAAGGGGCATTTACTTAAAAGACACAGGCTACAGCTGATGATGGAACTGAAACTGGGAATTCTTCTGTTTCCATTTTAAAGTCTTAAATACCAATTTCTCTTTTCTTACTTCATGCAGTTATCGCATTTATTTTGGCGCACTCATCGCATGAATCATGCAACACGGGGCAGCAACTTCTTTGAAATTTCACGCGCGATAAAATTAAATAAACATCCGTTGAAGAAATTCACACGTTTATTTGTTGTATGATTCAGATACAAAAATATTCATTCATGATTAACTAACCTGAATAAAAAACAAATAAAAACTATGCAAAAATTGATTTTATAATAACGAAGCTCTAATTTGTAAATGTTTTATTTAACAATTTGTCAATATGTCAATATATACAGATATACATATATATTTATTTCCAATTTGCATGCACAATGAGTCATCAAAATGAACGCGCAGATAAAGAGTGGGAGAGAGAGAGAGAGAACAAGGGAAACACGCTAAAAAGCAGGAGAGATAGCGACAGCGAAAACAAGTTTAATCTGTATTAAATATATATGTATATATATGTATGTGTGTGTATTTGTGTGGCGATAACGATAACGATAACAATGGCACGCAACGGTTTTCTAGCTGCGCGCCCTTTGAATTGTTATGCAAAAATATATATACTGTATATATTTATATACACATTATATATTGTATATATTTTTATATACATGTTTAGCTTACTTCATTCATAAGATTTTAATTGTGTGCGTGCTTTCTGAAATGTCATTCAACTTGCAATTTATTAAGTCAAAACAAAAAATTAGCACTATGCTCTTTACTTTATTTATGCATAATATTTTTCAACTTAATGCCCCAGAGATTAAAGTGCGCTCTCTCTAATAACAATAAGATCTTGAATAACTCACAGAATGTTTAGGGAATTTAATAAATAGAAAAAACCAGTATGAGTTGACTAACTAGACAATGCCCTGTACAATTTATAGTTAAAGCATCATAGATGATTGCATTTGTTGTAATTAAGTATATAAATATATATTTACTATTATTTGTATTGGGTGATAATTTACTAAAAGCAATTATTATCGATAATAAATCGATAATTTGATTAATAATGAATATTTTGCATATTAAAAGAGAGTATTTCTAAATGAATTCATTTTTCTTTTGCTTTTTTGTAGTTAGTTATATAAAAATTAAGTTTTTTTATATACTTTAATTTGTAACTGAATTTTTATTTTTATAAAATTGATTTAAAAAGAAAAAAAAAATATTTTTTGATTTTTAAAAAATCAACAATTGCAATCGATGATTCCAACAAATAAAAAATATTTGAAAAAAACCTTGTTATTAAAAGGTTTCTTAAACAACATTTCTGAGGTATTTTTGGGCATTATTTTCTTCAACGAATTTCCATAGCGAAAAATGTAGACTCTGTAATCTAGAAAAGGAATTTACATTGCACATTATTGCAGACTGTTCTGCCCAGCAGGAGATTTCTGGGAGAAGTAGACTCTTTTAACGGTGTATATAGGAATTATCTGAAGAAATTGTGCCGATGTCATAGGCTTTGAAGGGGCTACAATAAGATTTTATAGCAAGATAATAATTATGTCATATTTTTTATTTATTTTTTAGTTTTCTTATTTATTTTTACTTTTTTTTTTAAATCGTATTTTATGTTTATTTTTTTAAAATTTTTTTTTATATTATTTTTTTTTTAATTTATTTATTTTTTCTTTAAATATTTTTTTTTTAATTTTTTTTTCAAATTTATTTTTTTTTTTTATAATTTTTTTTAATTTTTTATATAATGCTAATATATGGGAATTTCTCCAAATCTATCTACACCCATACCAAATTTTGCAACTCTAGCTTTTATAGTCTTCGAGTTATTACCAAATATATACACCATATAACGTGTTAGCTACAATTGAAATAATTTCGAGGGTATAACAATAATAATAATAGAAACAACAACTTGTCGCATTTTTTTGTAATTACGCGTTTACTTATAAAGTCATTTGCTTTGGCCCAAAAGGAATTTCAAGCGCACACAAATATATATATATATAAAATAAAGAAATAAAGAAATAAAAGAACAAAAGTAAAAAAACAAATAAAAATAAATAAAGCGGGCACGACTTGCGACTGACGATTGTCATGAGTTGTCAGGCAGGCCAGACCGAAAGACAGACAGACAGACGGACAGACAGACAAACTGCCAGATAATGTAAAGAAATTTGCATATGGCACAAACTGTTGCTGGAATGTCCCAATACACAAACAAAGATACAGATACATTTATATAGAAAGATACAGATACACACAGCTGCGCAGAGTATACAGTTACACATATTTCTTGGCAAAAATAAAAAAGGGTATTCGGAATTATGTCAACACACACACAGACACACACACAACAAGCCAACAACTGTTTAAACTTTGCGCAATGTAAAAAACAAAAAAAAAAAAGAAATAACACAAAAAATATCTGTATCTTAAAGATATACCACACTTACTTATGCATGTATGTATGCGATATCTATGTAAATAACTGAACAATGGGTGTCATTGTTTAGTTGAAAGTTGAAGTTGTATATATAACTATATATAACTCTATTTGGGCTTACGTTTCACTTGACATATTATAGAATTTCTTTATTTTTTTCGTTTTGCGGTTTATTTAACTAGACAGAGTATCTTGGGAAATCTAAATATTATTTAAAAAAGTTTTAAATAAAATGAATCAAGATTTAAGTAGATTTTTTTTAGCAGAAAAATACAAATTTTTAAAAGGAAATTTAAATTAAATTTTTAATATTTAATGAGTTGGAAATAGAGCTAGAAATGAGTATAAAAATAGAGTTAAACTAAGAAATATTTTAGTAATAGAAAAATATATATATTTGCAAAAATATGGATCAGTTTGAAGAGCGAAACTAAGTAGGAATTGTAAACCCAACAAAATCTAAAATGAATCAACGTTTTAAATTCCTAGATAGAATTAAAAACAGTTATGTTTTCATAAGCATCTAAAAGTATTTATAGATAAAAATATTTTATAAAATACAAGACATTTTCTAAAAAAAAACCCTTTTTTTAAGATAAAGAAATGAGAAGCAAGGCAAAGAGTTAAATATGAAAATAGAGTTGAAAAAACAATTATAAATAGAGTAAAACTAAATTTAAGACAATAAAAATAAAAGAACAAATCAAGAAATAGAAATAGAAACAAATTAAGAAAAATAATAAATAAATAATTTTTAGAATTTAAATTGTAATAAATAATAATAGAACAAATCAAGAAAAAGCTAAAATTTTAGCCAAGATTTTTAGAATTAAGTTTGTGTTGCAAAAAAACAATCATAAAAAAATATTACTTAATTGATTTAAGCCAGAAAGTAAAGCTAGATAACATGCAAACTAAAAACTTTAGATTCGTAAGTCCAAACAAATATATAATAATATTTTTATTAAAGCAAGTAAAAGTTCAAATAAGTAAGTCAAACAAATCATTGTTACCAACTATTTGATTACTCTGTTTGCTTATTTGGATCATTTGAAGATCTTTAAACAGCGCCCACATAATCGATGTTAATAATTCAAACCACATATCACACACACACACACACACACACATTCAACAACAACATTAACAAATATATAAACACCCACAATCTACCGTCTTGCCCCTCAATTTGCCCCTCCATTGAACATTTTGTTTGATAAGTATTTTGAGAGCATGTCTTACACATTTAACGACCACAAAACTGAACCTTGTGGGTTTCTGGCTCTGACGGCTCTACAAAATGTCTCTTCTTTTACCGCTAATGACAAAAAGTCGAAGTTTTTTATTTTATTTTATTTTTTTTATCGGTTTTGGCTCTCATCGTCCGGTTTACGGTCAACGAACCTGTAGAGGGAGCAGCTCTCTCATATCTCTCGCTCTCGCTCTCTCTGTATATCGATATATACATATGCCATGCATATGCGTTGATCGATTAAACGAAATTTTTGGGAGAAAAGAATAAAAAAAAAACAAAAAAAAAAATACATACATAAATATAAGAAATACAAATAAGAAATGCGGCAAAAGGCGACTAACAAATTATTATTATGGCCCGGTCAGCGTGAATTTTTTACGTGTGTTTTTTGTGTTTTCAAGCTAACAATGATCTTCTCCTAACCGATCACTGAGCCGCAACGACAGCGAGAAAGAGAGAAATTATATATATATATAGTATATATATAGGAATGCTGCATGAGAACTTTTTTTAATTGAACACCCTATACACATTTAAAATGGCTTAAGAGGGTTCACATAAATCAAAAGAACTGATTTCTGATACTATAAAATATATATATTCCTGATTAGCAACAAAATACGAACTAATCAACCCTTGTTCTTCTCTAGTAATATCAAATTTTCTATATAAAGTTGTGGTTAATTTTTAAATATTAATATTAAACTTGATCAGCTGTAAAAATTTATAAAAATCGAAAAATAATTTAAAATGTTCTTTAGGATAAACAATTTTTAGGAGATGAGTTTAGTCGGCTCGGAGTTAAATTATGTTTTTAAATAAAAACACTAGTTTTTTCTTTATTCTCTTTTTTTTAATCCATTAAAACACTGGATTTTTCTTTATTATTTTATCTTTAATCCAAATAAACAACTTTTCATATACAGCACAGAGGTCTGCATAACTGCACTGCTCGCTTGCACAGCACACTGCTTGAAGTTTATATATTCCACTGCTTGATTAAAAATGTGCTGAAAATCTCAAACTAATTAAAGGGTGTTCCATAGTCTTTACTTGTGTTTATTCATTAAATATACATTTACCAAAAATTTAAATAAAAACAAAAGAAGTTCCCGTTCTCATCGAATAAATATTTATTTATTTATTTGTTTATTTATGCCAATGTTTTGCCAAAAACTTTTGTAGCAATCTAAACTACTTCAAGTTCAAGGTTTTATATTTAGATTTTTGCTTTTCTTTTTGTTTATTTAAATTGATTTAAGCCACGTCTTGACCTGCTAAATATATAAACTCCCACAATTTGTTGAAAATTTCTTTTCTGCATACTTCAATATATATTGTGCTTTGATTTAATTATCTTTTATTATTATATGTATTTTATTATTATTTTTTTTTTGCTTGGTTGTGCTTCGTTGATTGCTTGGAATGTGTGTTGTCGTGTATGTAGATAAGATCTATAAACTTTGCTAGAGTAACATATATAATGAAGAGAGAGGGAGGTGTTAGAGGGGGTTCTTTGGTTACAACTGATTGATGATCTCATTGGTGTGGCAGCGGGCCCCAATGCTCAAGCAATCTTTTACTTGCCTCCAATAACTTTAAACAATTAAAGATATAAAGTTTTATTTACTTGGGCGATAAGTTTTTTTATTTATGCTGTATGTGGTAATACAAATGGGTGTGGTATTGAATATTACAGTTATAAACATTTCTAAAAATAATCGATTGTCAATTTGGTAAAAATTCAATTGATTTTTAGTTGATTAATCGATTGATCGATGTTTCAAAGACAGAACTAGAGTATTATAAATTGATAAAAAAACAAAATATAAGAAATAAATATAAAAAAAAACATAATAATAAAAAAAATAATAATAAAAAAAATATAATAAAAAAAATATAATAAAAAAAAAATATAATAAAAAAAATATAATAAAAAAAATATAATAAAAAAAATATAATAAAAAAAATAATAATAAAAAAAATAATAATAAAAAAAATATAATAAAAAAAATATAATAAAAAAAATATAATAAAAAAAATATAATAAAAAAAATATAATAAAAAAAAATATAATAAATAAAATAATAAATAATA
This sequence comes from Hirtodrosophila alboralis, assembly GCA_035043045.1. Lineage (NCBI taxonomy): Eukaryota > Metazoa > Arthropoda > Insecta > Diptera > Drosophilidae > Hirtodrosophila > Hirtodrosophila alboralis. The sequence goes on along the minus strand of JAWNNH010000195.1, from coordinate 1,964,006 downwards.
AATAAAATAATAATAAAAAAAAAATAATAATAAAAAATATATAATAAAAAATATGTAATAAAAAATATATAATAAAAAATATATAATAATATAAATATACATAAAAAAAATATTATAAAAAAATATAATAAATAAAAATAAAATAAATAATAAAAAGAAAGAACCAACAATTAGCTTAAATTAAATTGCAATAAAAGTTCGTTTTTATATAGTTTTTTTTTTTTTTTTTTGAAGATATTACAAAAAATACAATATCATGCTTTTCTTGATCATATTTTTAATATCTTTGAATATTTAAAGTTTTAGCTATTTATTAAATTAGAATTTAGAAAGAAAATTGAGTAGCGTTTATCGATTAGAGTTTTTTTGCAGTGAAATAATCGATTAAATTGATTAATTGATAATTTTGTACATCTCTAATGTCAATCTTTCGGTTTGTAACAAAATTTATAAATTTCACGGGTTATTTTGCAAATTAATTTCTTAGTGTAATTAACTGAAATAATTTGTTCATTTTATAAATTTATGTATGATGTAAAAATTGTAAATATTATCAAGCTACTTGTATATATTAAAGGAATCATAGGCTTTTAATAAAGACATTAAAGTAAGTGTATTTAATAAAACATTATGCTCATAAACCATTTTATGGTCTTGCATATATATCTTGTATGGAAAATGCTGCCTTATTTTTCGATTTGTGTTTATCTTTTATTATGCCGGAAAGCGCAAAGATAACAGATACTCACACACACAAACACACACACATAATCCAATAACTATGAGATAAACAAGACCAGAATGAAAATGGAATTGTGCCCCGGAACACACAGATCATGGTTGGGGCGTGTGCTCGAGTTTTTTTTTTATATTCTTTTTTTTTTTATTTAATGGTGAACGATCTGCCTTTGTTTTCCTAAGATTGTTGTTGTTAATTTGTTGGTTGGTTTGGACTGGAGTTTGGATTGTTAATGCATTTCGTTGCACTTCTGTTTTTTCACCCTTTTTTTAATGAGGCAAGAACCATATGAATTTAAATTAGGAATCACAAATTATATTACGCACATAAAATGAAAAGTGTGCTCTTTGGTTTTGATTAAATATAAATATATAAATGAGCTCTTTTATTGTTGTTGCACTTGCAGTAAATTTTATGATACAGATTGTTGTTTTTTCCTTTTAATTTTCTGCCACATTTAATAAAAAAAACCTGGATGATTAAGCAGAAAATATTGTTTGAAAGCTGTAAACTTAGTTCCAGATAAAATAGATATTTTATTAAGAAGTTTTTATAATGCAAAAGTGCATATGCGTGCCCAAAACAGTTTAATAATTTTACCAATATTTTCTTTAGACTAATATACATTTTGCGGATTGAATTCACTTCATTTGAAATTTATTTTCTAATGTGAAATCAAGTCAAGCCCTATTTAAAATTTCGCATAAAATTCGATCGCAAGCACAAGAACTATCGACTTTGACAGCTGAGTTTGCAATATGTTATCGATAACTTTGCAGTAATTACCTATGCAAACTTGCTCGATAAATGTTTGCTTTTAAGATCGTTAGAGAAGGTAGCGTTTAATTAAACTGCTTTAATGAAGTTGCTACTAATTTTGGAATATATATATCTCCCAATTAATGCTGATTAAGATGCGTTCTACTAAGTAACAACAAATTGGGCAGCATACTTAACAGCTAGATAACAAATTTGTTGTGTAAATTTGTGTATACTTTAATAGCCACAAAGACAGAGAGAGAGAGGGAGAGGGAGCGAGCCTTGAACTTGCCAACAGACAGAGAACAGAAGAGATGTCGAGACAGCGGAATAAAAGCGGGAATGGACTGAATGCTCTGCTACTGTCGCTGCCTCTGTCGCAGCTTCTGTCTGTCTGCGGCTGCTGTGTGCTGCTGCCTTCCCGTTGGCTGTTTGTGTTTTTGTTGCTGCTGCGTCTGCAACGGCACTTGAACGGGCGTCAGTTTTATCGTCTGCATTTCCTTTTTGTTTCTGTTGTGTTGTTGTTTCGGTTGATGATGATGCGCTGCTTGGCGCTTGACTCATGCAGCGCTGCCTCAAGAGATGCACTCACACACATACACACATTCACACACACATCACATGCTTAATGAGAGCACAACAAGAAGTAGTAGTTGAAGAAGAAGAGGAACAAGGCGTATGCATTGTTCTTATTACCAGCAGGACCTTTAACTGTAATTGCTATGTCTGCTTCTTCTTCTGCTCTTGCCTCTTTGCTAATTTGCATTTTTATATTTTTGCATTTTGATTTCCTGAAACACTTTCAATATACACAAACAAAACTAACGGTGTTAACTGCTAATTGACTTGGTGACTCATACAGACACGCATACACACACAACAAGTGACTAACTCGTAATAAATTTGATTTCAATTTTATACTAATTTCTTTTTTTTCTTTTATTTTTCAGGGCTTCGTTGCCGCCAGTATTAAGCGCGAACATGGCGACGAGGTGGAGGTGGAATTGGCCGAGACCGGCAAGCGTGTCATGATCCTACGCGATGACATACAGAAGATGAATCCGCCAAAGTTCGACAAAGTCGAGGATATGGCCGAGCTGACGTGCCTCAATGAGGCATCCGTATTGCATAATATCAAAGACAGATATTACTCTGGCCTAATCTATGTAAGTACATATACATACATACTTTATATATACATACATACTGTCTAGCACATAACTACAAAGTAAATAAAAAGCTGCATTGAAAGTTGCCACAGCTGTTGGCAATGTGACGAGAATGACGCGAACTTTGAATAAACATTGAACACTAGTTTCGGTGCGAGGGCTGCTTAATTAGTTACTAGCTGGATGATATATTGCAGTAGCATAAAATTATTTATTTTATTACAGAGCTTTGATTAGAATTGCCCTATATTTGTATTTTTTTTTGTTAAGAATACGCCCAAAAATAATTTAATAAATTCATGCGACAACTTAATTTTAAAAACTTTGTTCGCAAAATACATGAAACTGCCCTCGCTAATTGCTTTGAATGATTCAAAGTTTCATAGAAACGTTGAAAAACGAAACGCTTTGTAGTGACAGCCATATTGGAGTCTCTCTCTCTTTCTCTTCCCGATTCCTCTTATATTTGCTTAAAAGCACGGCAAATATTTGACACACACACACATGTGCAGACAAATAAATACACATATGTGTGCATGTGTGTATGTGTATATACAAATAGAGTATCATCAATTGGCCGTCGTCATTTCCAGTGCATTTGTCAATGTCTAAATAAAGAAGAAATTGACATGACATGCCTTGCAAAGCCTTTTAAAACTTAACACATCCGCCGCTAATTGTTATGCCAAAAACGTTCAACAATTTGCCAAAAAAACAAAAGAAATAAAATAAAAAACAAATAAGTAAATAAATAAAGATAAAAATTCCAGGCTGCAGCAGCACATAAATTTGGCTTAAATATAAATCAATGAGCCGCTGTTGTCGCTGTGTTTGCTTTCAATTGCAGTTTCAATTAATAGAAATTTATTCCGACACATAAATAACCAAAACGAAATGAGGAGCGGCGCCCTAAGCAACAAATTGAGAATTGATTAAGCAGCCGACGCTGCCGTCGCAGTAGCAGCAGCAGCAGCAACAGCAGCGGCAGCTCAAACGGCAGCCGCTCATTAACCCAATAAAAATAAACAACTGCAAAATGAGTTTTCACTCTAACCAAGCTAGCAACATGTTGCGGACAAACATGTTGCCAGCTGCTGTTCGCTGAGCTTTGAAACTTGGCTGAGCTGTGTGTGGGTGCCTGTGTGTGTGTGAGTTTGTTGCGCATTCTCTTTGGCTTCCTTTAGCTAACAAATTATGCGCCGCTATTTAACATAAATATTTTATGTGCCTGCTGCTTACCACAGTGCCATTGTTGTTGTTGCTGCTGTTTCTGGTTGTCGAGTCTAATTAAATGCGCAAACTGTTTTCGGCCTTTTTAAATGCGGCCGACGTTGGTTTTGATGTGGGCGCGCAATGCTTTGAATTTGTTTATACACATTGCCGTTGTTGTTGCCGCTGCTGTTGGCGCTGCTGCTGCTGCTACGCTTCAGCGCACACGACGCCGACGCACGGGTTTTAGCTGACTGCGCTGTCAGCTTTTCACACATACAAGCGCAGCACGCACTTTTGATGGCTCTCTTTCTTACTTTTTCGCTCTCTTTGACCTGTTCCATATAAATTGCATGCAGGGAAAAAAAATATTGCTGACGGAAGCTTTTTGCGTTGGCTGTCTGCATTTAACGGCATAATTATTGTAATTCGTTGACATTTAATTTGATTTTTAAATTTCAATTAAATTAATTTGTGTGGCAGCTGCTGCCTGCTGCTGCTTGTTGTTAATTAATACATGTCAACAAAAAATAAAACTGCGTAAATATACGTACATAAAATGCAAATCATATGTCAACACCTAGCACACACACACGCACACACTTAACAAATATGGCGACTGGCAATTTGTTTGACATGCATGTCCAAGCAAATGGGCGTCAAATATTGTCGGTGGCCGGCTCCCCCCCCTCACCTCACCACAGCTACCAAGGGTGTCCAATTGGACGCGCCTGCTTGCAAATCCAATTGGCTGCAACGCGCACTCTTCGATTTGATGCCTTCATTTTTATATTGACTTATATGTTTATTAATTTTGTATGTTTTTGCCAATTTAATGCAAATTGCCCAGCTGAATTCATATGCAATGAAACAAACAGCAAAAAACAGAAAATGTTTGCATAGCTGTCGTCAAATGCGTTGGCAGCTAAATATAAATACACTTGACGTGTCTCTGACCTACCAAAGTATCAGCCGCAGCAGCAAAAGCGCGCCAATGACAGCACCCTCACCCTTGCCCCACCCTACCACGCTGCAGCCCATCGGTTAAACGCTAAGCAACAACGACAACTGCAATCGCCAGCGCTAACTATCTTTGAGATGTACACTAATTGAAATTGCATACAGCGCCAGACATTGGGGAATAGCATTTAAGCCATATTAATATTACAATGTTCTCTTCTTAGCCTTTGCTCCTCTCTTCCTCTTTCATTTGCGTTGACAGTGTTGCCACGCAGTAAAAATTTCATTGTAAACAAATTGATAACAGCGCTATTAGAGCTTAACATAACCATAACATATATTTAACATACAAGTAAAATGCTGCTCTATTGATCAACCAATGAGAATGAAGAGCCAAAAGGAGCATTTTCAATCGAAGCTTTTTATCGTTCTCCATGAATGACAAGTTATCGATAAATATTTAACAGAGCTGTCAGATTTAATTAAAGCTTGAAAATACAAGCGAAAAAAAGCTAAATGTAGAAAAAGGCACAAATTTCTAAATAAAAAAGCTAGATTTGGCAATTAAATCAAGATATTTGACAACACTGATCACTGATGACACTTAATTTGTTTTGCAAGATTTACAATTTGCCACGAGCGAATGCAAATATGCAACAAATATTTTTTTTTTTTTTCGGCTGCAAATAAACTAATATATATAGAGCTATAGACAAAATGTATATCTATTTATTTATGATGCATGCGAATTGTGGCTACGTTGCGGCATATAAATTATATTACATATAATATGTACAAGTATTTAGAATTTTTTTTTAAATATATTTGCAAATTTTGCTTTACAATTATTGACAGCTTGAAAGCTTTGCCATGTACCGTTCGTTCATTGGGGTGTAAAGAAGGTTAGTTAGGGGGTGTGTGGGGCAAGGGTCAGCACGTAATTAACATGAAAAGGCGCCGACAGTATTTTTTTTTGTTGTTGCATTTTTTGCTTCTTTTTAGCCAATATATAATTGCTTGCAACATTGCGCGACAGGTCGTTGCATGTTCAATTTATGTATTGCCATTATTAAATATTATTAAATATATATTTTATTTTTTTATTGAAAAATCTCGCACATTTTGACAGTTAAATGAGTTTTTGCCTTAAAGCTCAGAAGCTCAGAATTTAAAAACTTGGCTTATTGAAAAGCGTGACACGTTCATTGAGCTGCGGCAGCGACAGATAAATTCATTATTGTTGTTAGACTTGTATATACCCTGTAGTTAATGGGTTAAAGGGTGATGTGCAGTTATATGTGTATTTATGTGACAATTTTAATTGGAAATAAAAATGTATTTATGTCAAAGTTTTTATATCAAAATATGCGAAAATGATGATGAAAATTAAAGTACTTTAAAATTGTCTGGTATTTTATATTTTAAATATACAATGTAAGAAAGCGATTGTTTCAAAGCTAAAAATTTGATTTACTATTTATACTGAAATTACAATTTTTTTTAATAAATTGAATTTTTTTTATTTAAAATTGAGTTTTTTTTATTTTATTTTTAGTATTTTTTATGTAACATTTTTCATTTTCTGCCAGATTTATTTTAAAATCTGGAATATATTTGGTTTCAGTAGTTCACATACCAAATTTCAGCTTTATAGCTTTAATACTTATGAAGATATAGCTATAAATAGCTATCGTAATTTTAATATGATATAATATTAATAATACATTTAATTTTGCCTAAATTCTATGCCTATTTTAAGCTTTACAGGCTATACTAATAGTCTTTAAATATTTAAATCTTTTTAGTTCTTTTTTCATTTAATTAAATTGTTTTGTTGTTTGTTTTTGTCACATTTGCATAGATTTCATCAAGCATGAGACACTTAATATTGACTTATTATTATGCATAATCTTTGTTTTTGTTCAAATTGTTGTTGTTGCCACGTTTCACACTTGAACGTTTTGTGACCATATTTGGCCATAAAAAGCGTAAAATGCCGGCCGGAAGAGAGGCAGGGGGAGCAGCTGTGAGCTGATGTTGAGCGCAGTTTTAGCCGCATTTTATTTTGTTGTTGACTGTTTCAGGACAATGACTCAAAAAAACCAAAAAACCGGGGCCGGCAAATGATTCAGCATCGCCGCAAAACATTGAAAGGTTTTTTTTGCTTTTTTTTTATCGAGATGAGAGGAGCTGTGAGGCGGGTTTCGTCATGGTCGTCGTCACTTCTAAAACGTTTGCCAAAAAGAGAAAAAAATATAAATAAATAAAAAAAATTAAACACAAAATTTCAGATGCCTTTTTTGGTTTGGCTCGTCGAACAAGGTTGTTTGTTGTTTTTGTTTTTGTTTTTTTGATTGTCAAGACGTGATTTTCTTGCCATATGCATGGACTATATGCTTCCAGCTCTAACTGCTGCTCTTCTGCCCCCTCTTCTGCCTCTCTTCTGCCACTTCTTTATCTCTCAAGTGACTCATGGCTCAAAATGACGAAAATCGCGTTTGTTGCGCGCTTTGTACAAATTTCAGCTAAGAAACAAAATCGGTTTTTTATTTTTGGCACTCAAAAACGCCAAACGCACAAAACTTTCAATTTCTCTTTTTTAAAGTTTTATTTTTTTTATGTGTGGGCTGCATTTGAATTTGATTTTGATTTTTTGAACGCCATTAGCTGATTATTGTAAGCTCTGAAATTCGCATTTTAATGTTTGTTTAATAGCTGAAAATGCTACACGAAAAGCATTCAAGAGTCGCATACTTAGTGCCCACACAGTCCAGTTAGACAAACATATATATAAAGATATAAATTTGTATATAATAAGTGGGCTGTGCCGCCTGCCAGTTTAGATACTGACTTTGCAGATACAGCCATAGATACAGATACATTTACAGATACATAGATACATGCATGCGTTTGCTGTTTATGGCTGCCCAACTTTATTTTTTTTTTTTTTTGTTTTTTAAGACTTGGCTTTTTGTATGTTTGGGCAACATTTAACTAGGCCACTGAGCATCCAATAAGTTGAGTTTTTTTTTTGTTTTTGTGTTGGCAACTTGAAGATTATGTGTTGCACATAAAAATCAACTTAAAGTCGGAATTCTAGCTACACCCTATGCTTCTTTAACAGCTGTTGTCTTTTTTAATGTTTTGTGCTTATTAATAATTATTCATAATGTTTTCAAAATGTCAAAAGTTTTCCTAAAATGCATATTCTATATTATTGATTAGCCCTAACAAATTCTGCCATTAAAAGGCTTAACACCCTAATGTTTATACTTTGCCATTGTAAATTGTTAATTATGTTTTACAAATTTCTACATCTTTAAAAAATGAGTGTTTTAAAGACACTATAGACTGTCATATTTTGCTGTTTAGTCATTAATAAATATGGTGTTTAAGTCTTTTTAAAATAACTTTAACATAAGAAGTCATAACGCTTAAAATTCATACAAAGTTTTCATTAAAAATGTATTAAAATATGTATTTGATACTCAATAAAAAAAAAGAAAGAAATGGCTATCTTCGGCACCCCGAAACTATATACCCTTGGAATGGTATTATAAAAAAAATTTTAAAGGTTAACTTTGGTTTTGATATCTTAAAAACAAAGTTTTTCAAATGAATACTTTGCGACCGATTGTTCATATAGGAGCTATAAGATATAGTATTCCAATTTTTTTCAAACTTGATCAGATTGTACAAATCGCAATTATGCATCGATATGCCAAGTTTAGTTTTGATATGTTGAAAAACAAAAAAGTTATTTAAACAAACACTTTTCATGAAAATGAAGTGTCTTCGATTTTTTCACCATAGCTATATGATATAATGGTCCGATAGGGTTGATTTTGACAAACAAACTATATACATTATCAAGCTTCATCTGTGCCGACTTTCATCAAGTTAGCTCAAAGATAAACCCAAAAACTTTGCATAGAATCAGACGGACAGACAGACACACGCACATGGCTATATCGACTCAGATCTTCGTCCTGACCAAGAATATATATGCTTTATGTGGGGTCGGAGATGTCTCCTTCTATGCATTACACATTTCGAGACAAAATTATAATACCCTTTTGCAAGGGTATAAAAAGAGCGAATACTCCTCTTCATCTCTGAATAGTCTGCAATTTTGTAATGTTTGTTGTTAGTTCACATTATTTATTAATTAATTTATTTATTTACTTATTTTTTTTTTTTTTATTATAATTGTATTTTAGAATTAATCCCTAATTACAAGGAGTTTTATAGTCAGATAAACAAATACCTTCAGGCTATAGTTTTCATTACAAATTGCTTATAAATAATATACCATAAAATTCTATGATTTAAAATATCATTTATTTGCTTAGCATTATAATGCAAATCGATCTAGCCAGATTTTAGCAAATATAAGATCCAACTTTAGAAAATTTAGTATGTGTATAACTGACCAAATTTGTTTTCCAAATTGAAAATTATCAAAGTCTTCATTTTAAAAGTTAAGCTAAATTGTGGTAAAACAGAATTAACTAAAATTATTATAAAGCCAAGCAAACAAACAAAAAAAAAAAAAAAATAACAACATATATTTTTATGCTTTAATAAAACTTATTTTAAAATCAATTTAATTGAATTTTTAATGCACTTAAATGGTATAAATTGGATTTACAAGTGAGGTAATAATAAATAGATCATATAGACTCTATATTCTTATATATATTATATAGGCAACTTAGCCTTTTCTACTTAATAATATAACTTAAGATTTTTATGAATTATAATTAATACTACAATATAACATTTTATAGCTTTAAAACTTATTTATAAATAAATATAAAAAACATTTTAAAATATATATAGTTTACTCTGTTATATATTTCATAGCTTTTTTCATAATAATTCAAACTCAAATGTTTTATATTTTATTTATGCAATTGCAGACATATTCCGGTCTTTTCTGCGTTGTGGTCAATCCCTACAAGAAATTGCCAATCTATACCGAAAAGATAATGGAACGGTATAAGGGCATAAAGCGACACGAAGTGCCTCCGCATGTATTTGCAATAACGGACAGTGCCTATAGAAACATGTTGGGTGGTAAGTACTAAAGATTAATTATAATATATATATCATATGATATATATATCTAAATATATACAGCTGCATAAGCTGACTGCGCTTCATAAAAATTCCAGGCAATGTCAACAAACAAAAAAAATAATAATAAAATAAACAACAACTGAAAAATACCTTGATAAGATATCAGCTGAAAGTCTCATGTTGAATTTCCGCGAAAGCAAAAAAACAATCCATGAGATACAGCTGAAAGCTAATGTTGTCACTCGTTGGGCTTTTGGGCCTTGACATCAACTGTTTGCACTGGAAATAAAAGTGAATCATGTTGATATAAAAGAGAGTCTTTGCATATATATTTCTAATCAGTTAAAAGTAATAAATTGAAAAATGAAACAGAAAATGAAACTGGTTTTATTTTTGACTAGGTTTTGGGTTTCTCATGACTCAGCGCCAAACTTAGCTTGAAAATAAATAATAAAATAAAACATATGCACACACCACCTCCCTCTTCTTTCCTTTTTTTTACTTCTTAACTCAATATATTGCGTATACGTGTCATTACCATATTTGGGCCCAGAACTCTCAACAAGCAGCAAAAAAAAAAAAAAATACAAGTCTGGCAATATATATATATTTTTTTTATCGTTGAAAAATAACTTTAAACACTTCGTCACCATATTTGCCGCTTAATCAATTTCTGTTTATGCACATTTTTGTGAATATGGTAGAAAAAAAATTAAAAGCTAGAAATAGTTATGTTATGGCATAAAGAAGTTTCAATACTCTAGCTTTTTCTCACCTGACAACTATTGAAAATGTTTGTACCTAGGCTTTGGATTTTTGATTAAATTTGTATAGAAAATATTAAAAAATATTGATTAAACTTTAGGTATAGAAAATATAGAAAATATAGAAAATATAGAAAATATAGAAAATATAGAAAATATTAAAAATCTTGCAAGTTATTGAGCTTTGACAAGATATCTGTATAAACAAATTTTTTCTTGCTTATATTTAGATTTTATATATTGCAGCTATTAGTTATATATATATATATATATATATATATATATTATTATATATATTAGTTATTCGATTTTAATCGAAAATTCATCAATTTATTTTAAAAATAATAAAACATAGAATGGGTTAGTTTGAACTCTTTAAAACTTGTCTATCATATAATATCTCAATTCCTAATCGTTTATTCCCATGGCAGCTCTATAATATAGTGCTTTAATTATGATCATTTTCGATTAAAGATTTTGTTGAAACTAATTTTTACTTGCTTATATTTCGATTTTTTTATATTGCAGCTTTTAGTTATAGTTATTCGATTTTAATCAATAAATTAATCAATTTTTTTTAAAGCGCAACAAAACATAGAAAAAACTAGTTTAAACTTTCATTTTATAATAACTCAATTTTCAATTGATTATTCCTATGGCAGCTATATAATATAATGCTTTCAATTCTCAATCGATTATACCTATGAAAGCTATATAATATAATGCTTTGATTATGATTATATTTAATCAAACTTTTACTTAATAAAACTAACAATTATTGAGATTTTGTTGAGATATATCTCTGCAAACTAATTTTAAATTTATTTATTTTTATTTTTTTGTATTTTTAAATATTTCCTGTTAAATACAAAATTCGATTTTAATCTTAATTAAGAAAAATTCATCCTATATGTGTTACACATTCTGTAACATTATTATAATACACTTTTAAAAATTTTAAAAAAATTAAATGCAACTTGGAATTTGACTTTAGTTTTCTTGACTTCATCAAAATATTTTTGTGTGTTTGTTGTTGCGGGTGCGGCTTTTGTTGTGCCCCGCTTTGATTTATTTCTTGCCCCTTGACTTGGCTGTGTATTCAAATCCCCCCCAATCTGGGCCGGGGCAAGCCCAACCCAACCCAATCCAACATCATCACCATCTTCATTTCCAGCTCCAACTCCATCTCCATTGGCCCCAAACACGCACCAAACATTCCATTTCCAAGAGTCCACAGTCCACTTCAGTGGTCAACCTTTGTGGTTGCAATTTTTTTTCTTTATTTTATTTTTTAATGTGGAATGTTGTGGCATATGCAAAGCTTCATAATGCGCCCAATGTCATAAGTTGATTGTTTATGATACAACAATGAAACACGCCCTCTCCTCAAGGCGTGTTTGTGTTTTTTTTTTGTCTGATTTTTATTTATTTATTTTTTTTGCGACAGATTTTTAGATACTTTAAGGAGCGGCTTAAGGTAGCAGGAATTAAAGGAATACCATTAATTAGGACTGCAAAAGCAATCGATAGTTAAACGCGCCTTAAAAAAGCTTTATCGGCAATATCGATAATATATATTGCTCAATTTGGTGCGTCAAAAACTATCGGCTGTGTAACTGCTTTATAGTTTCAATATTATCGATAATTTTAATGATTTTAGAGACAATAAAAAGAAATGAGTCAATCAATTTAATTTTAAATATTTTAATTTTATAATTAGTATAATAAAATAAAAAATATTATCGTAAATTTTATTTAATGTAAATTTTAAACAATTTTTTTTTTAAGGTAAATTTTAAACAATTTTTTTTACGTTATTTAAATTAATTTAATTTCAAGTAAATTTTAAACATTTTTTTTCATTTTATTTGAAGTAAATTTTAAACAATTTATTTTTATTTAATTTCAAGTAAATTTAAAACATTTTTTTTTTTTGTTTTATTTAAAGTATATTTTAAACAATTTTATTTTATTTTATTTAATGTAAAATTTAAAAAAATTTTTTTTATTTTATTTAATGTAAATTTTAAACAATTTTTTTTTATTTTATTTTAAATAAATTTTAATCAATTTTTTTGATTTTATTTAAAGTAAATTTTTGCTTGTATTTTTATAAAGCATTTTTTTCTTATATTCCTCATTATTATTATTTATTATTATTTAAAAGTCAGGAACGTTTTTTTGCGTTAAAACTATTTTTTTTTATAAATAACACTAAATTATAATTACTTTCACTTAACTGCACTTATTACAAATTTATTTTCTTCTAAAGCAAACTAAGCTCAACTTAATTACATAATTTCTAACAAAATAGTCTTAAATATCTTTATTATTTATCTTTTGAATGTTTCTTAATAAATTTCCTTTATTATGCCATTCAAATAGCTTTAATTTTCGTAATTTGTTTAATAGTTTTGTTAACGCATTTCAACTCAGTCCAAATATAGTTTTTTTTTTTTTTTTTTTTTGTTTCTAATTAATAGAAACGACATCAAAACACGCATTCATATATATGATGTATATACATCAAAGTATTTTTGTTGATTTATAAAAATTTATTTGATTTCTGAACTGAAAGATCTTTTTCGATACAGTTCGCTACGCTTCAACAACTTTTTGCTAGAGAGAAAAATAAATAAAAATTTGTGTGTTTTAATTGAGATAAAGACAAAAATGTGCCATTATTATTATTATGTACAGTATAATAAGAATAAATAAAAGACAATTATAAATGTGGCGCCAACTGTTATTGTTGCTATTTATTTGTTATTTTTATAGCTCTATCATAGTTTATAGTCTTCAACAAACGATCATTTGTGTGGAGATTTCTTGAGGCGATTTCTTATGCAACATATTGTGTCGCCGCCTTGGCGACTTTGTTTTTTTTAAAACTCGTAAAAAAAATAAATGAAAATAAAATTACAAACTGAGATCTAATGGAGGAGAGTCCATCTATGGCTATATATTGACAGCTATAATAAGTACGGGGTCGTTATGTGCCAATTTTTTTTTGTTTTTTTTTTGTATCTCCATTTTTTGTAATTTTATTTGTATTTTATTTATTTATTTTTTGTTGTTGAAAATGAAATCTGTGCCAAGCCAATGGATATGTCGTTGCTGTGTTTTTGTGGTTAAAAAAATATATAGCCTAGTAGCTTAGCTAGATATCGAGTGTGTGTATCGAGTATCTGGGTCTAGTTAAATGTTTATAAACTGTTTGAAAATTCTATTCTATTGTGTGCACTTGTTAAAGGGTATTATGAATTTGTAGAAGGCTTTAGAACCTCTAGAGCCCTCCCAATTTCAAGCGTAGACATTGCCAGAATATAGATGTATAATTTTTAAAAGATTCTCGAGGCACTCGTAACATTATTTTTCTGTTTTTATATAATTTTTATTAGCAATCTATAAATTTTGTAAAAATGTAAAATTAGGCATAAGTAAATGACATTTTATATATATTTATGATTTAATTAAATAAAAGTTGCATCAAATATAATTAGAAATATTGAACAATAATTGATTTTACAGAAATTTTGAGCGCCTATTTTTAAACATTCTCAAACATTTGTAATTTTATTTTTCTCTTCTTGTTCATATTTTATTTGAAATCTATAACATATATCAAATTTTTAGATTAGAGATAAGTTAACATTTTTATAGATTTTTAATTTAATTTATTAAAACTTAGATCAATATCATTGATCAATATTTGATTTTAAGTGAATTTTTGATCGCATATAGGAATTTTTTTTATTAAATTGTTTTATTATATTTTTTTTTTATTATATTTTGTTTTATATATTTTTTATTATATTTGTTTTTATTTATTTTTTTATTATATTTTTTTTCTAATATATTTGTCTTTATTATTTTATTTTTTTATTATATTTTTTTTATATTAAAATATTTCTATTTATTTTTTTTTTTATTTATTTTTTTTAAGATTCTCGAGCACTTGCAACTTTATTTTGTTGGTTCTTCTATATATATTTTATTTGCAAATATAGAATATTTTTGGATTAGGAATAAATTAACGACATTTTATATATTTAGAATTTATTTTAATAAAAAATTAGATATTTTTCATTAGAAATACTGATCAATAATTAATATTACATAAATTTTGATTGCATGTGAAGATTTTTTTCATTTTATTTTTTTCATTATTTTTAAATTTATTTTTTTGTTTCTTGTATATTTTGTATATGCAAATGTAGTATAATTTTAGATTAGGAATAGGTCTTCGGCAATTTATTGATTTAGAATTAACTTTAATAAGAAATTAAATGTTTTTCATTAGAAATACTGATTATTAATTTATTTTACATAAATTATGATCGCGTGTGGGAATTTTGTTTTTTTTATTATTTGTTTATTTTTATTATAGGATTTTCTAGCACTTGCAACTTTATTTTTTCGTGTATTTATTTTATTTGTAAATCTAGCAAATTTTTGGATTATGGATAAGTTATCAACATTTTTATAGATTTATGATTTGATTTAATTAAAGTTGGATTAATATAATTAGAAATATTGAGATTTATCAGTTCTGGTATATATTTTTTATGCAAATCTAGCAAATTTTTAGATTAGGGATAGCTTCATGATTTAATTTAATAAAAGTTAAAACACATTCAATACATTTTTGATTTTTTTTATATGAACAAGCAAGGGTATTATTACTTCGGTAAGCCCTAAACTAAGTATACCCTTTTTCTCTCTCTCTTGTTTAAATGGACAACAGATAGATCATCATCATCAACAAAGTGGCGCCCGCAGTTGAGGTTTTTTTTTTTTGCTCTTTCTATTTAAGTTTGTGTGTATCTATGAGATGCGCCGCGCACTTTTTTTTTTTTTTTTTTTAAATGATTTTCAATTGAATGTAGTATGTTCCGCAATTTTTTTTATTTTTGTTTTACTTGACTGCTATATTTTTTTTTTATTTTTGCGTACTTGAATTTAGGTCAACACAAAATTTCAAGCTGAGCTTTGCTTAAACAAAAAGAAACTGATAAATAATATTAAAAATAAAAGTTAACTTTGTCAGCCATTTTTTCCCCTTAAGTTTTAAATGACCCATATTTTTATATTATTTATTTATTTTTATTTTTTAAATTATTTACATATTTTTTTCTTTGTTTTTTATAGATCGCGAAGACCAATCGATTTTGTGTACTGGCGAATCGGGTGCTGGCAAAACGGAAAATACCAAGAAGGTTATACAGTTTCTGGCCTATGTGGCTGCCTCTAAGCCCAAGGGCTCTGGTGCGGTAAGTATCTGAAAGATACAAATATACTATATATAACTATCTATCCAACATTTAAACAAAAGCATAATGCAACGCGTGGGTTTTAAACGCATTTTGCATTTATTTATGACACATAGTAAAAAATAGCGCTACAATTGTTTAAGCTTATTATAATTATTGTTATTATAATTAATCAGGAAAATAAAAAAACAGAAAGCATTTTGAGTTTAATACAATTGTGTATAATGTGTCGGTAAATTGGCTGTGGCTTTTATACGCCCGCAAAGTTGTACGTCTTGTGGGTGTTTATTTTAAAATACCCTGTAAACATGAGAGGTGGGAGAATGAGTAGTACAGAGAGAGAGGCAGCTTTGAAATTTAGACTGATTTTTAGAGCTAGAGTTGGATAAATATAGTATGTGGGTTTTAATTAAATAATATTGTAATAATGTGATAAAGAAATAATAAGTTAAATTGCTTTAAATATTTAATAGATTATGCTGCTAATGGTTTACTCTAGAACCTATAAAATAGGCAGGGTAGACAAGCTTAAAATCTAAAAACATAAAGCTAGAATTAGGAAAATTTAATATGCGAGCTCTCAAAAAATTTTACATATAGTTTTCTTTAAAATTTTAAATATGCTTTAATTTAAAGCAATAAAATAGTTTTTTATAAATAAAAAAAAAATATAAAAAAAATTAAAAGCATTTTATAATTAGAAAAAATATTAAAAAAATGAAAAGCAGGGGAAAAAATATAAAAAATAAAAATTAAAAGCATTTTATAAGGAAAAAATTAAAACCATTTTATAAGGAAAGAAAAAAAATTAAAAACATTTTATAATTGGAAAAAATAAACAAAAAAAAATTAAAAGCATTTTATAATTGGAAAAAATTAAAAACATTTTAAAATTGAAAAAAATATAACAAAAAAATTAAAAGCATTTTATTGTTGCTTTCCAGGGCAGTTTGCTAACCTTATAAACTTTGATTTTACACTTTTTTTTTTTTTTTTTTTTTTGTAAAATGTTTTTTTCATTGAAAAACGTTTTCCCAGCTGTTGTTGCGTCTCCAGTTACGAATCATGATACGCAAAATGCAACTGAAAACACACACAGATACAGATACAGGCAAAAACAACAACAACAACAACAAAAGCAACAAATGTTGCACTTAGCATTGATGTAATGACATTAAATCACGTATAGGCCCCCATAATACGATTATTTTTCCCATATATGTAGATTTATACTATGCGCATATGGCTGCCACACTTGGCGTTCTATGCAACTTCCCCCTCTTGCCACACGCACAAAAAGCCGCACACTTCATTAATCAGGCAAACATACATATATACTATATATATATATATTTTTGTGATGCCATAAGTCATTTGATGGGCGCTGACAAATTATTTCATTTGTTGTGTTTTGTGCGCCCTACACCAAAAATTTAAACATTAGAAAAATTTTGAATTTGAGTTTGATATATGCTTGAAAGAGTGTGAATTATTTGGTAGAATTTCAAGTAATTTCTTTTTTTTAATGGAATAAAGAAGTATATATATCTGAATGCCTATAATAAAGATAGATATGATATGATTTTCATTGCGATATATCGCTAATCTAACGAAATATTCAAAAATATATCATCTTTAATGTATGTGTCTCTACGATGTTTCAATTTATAAACAAATTCAGTCAGTATAAAATAATAATAAAAAACAGGGGGGAAAAAAAAAAATATAAAAAAAAGGAAAAAAAATAATTTAAAAAAAAAAACAAAGAAAATAGGAGAAAAAATATATAAAAAAATAGGAAAAATATATAAAAAAATAGGAAAAATATATAAAAAAAATAGGAAAAATATATATAAAAAAAAATACGAAAAAAATATATAAAAAAAAAATAGGAAAAAAATTTAAAAAAAAATAGGAAAAAATTTTTTTTAAAAAAACAAACAAAGAAAATAGGAAAATTATTATTTAAAAAAAATAAAAAAATAAAATAGAAAAAAAATGATTATAGAAAAAAACAAAGAAAATAGGAAAAATAAAGGAAAAGTGAAATAAGGGGAAACGGGAAAAGCGAAACTCAACCGAACATATATTAATTTTTATAATAAATGTCAGCTCAACTCGATATGGAATACCTTGACTTTTTATCGATAAATTCTAAAATATCATCTTTGATAGGGAATGTTTTTTAATAACATATTTTGCTATACAAATTCTGTCTATTCTTTGTTAAAGAAATGCAAATTTTATGGCTCACAATATCATTTATAATTTTACATATTTCTATATATATTTTATTTGGAAATTACTAAAAAGAAACACTTTAAATTTTATGCATTATCTGTGTAGATCTGTGTTATATCGATATAAAGGTAATGTTTTATATTGTCCAATTCATGTCTGCCTAAGAAAATAATTCAACTTTGAATTCTTTTAAATTTTATCTACAATGCAATGCATATATAGAGCATACAAGCTTCGTTATTTGATATTATCTATAGTTTTATTTTCTTTCTCCGTCTGTTTTAACAACCATTAAATAAACACCAAACGAAATTTAATTGCGCTTGTCAATGGATATAGCACAAAACAAACGAAATAAAAATAAAAATACAAAAAAAAGGGGTTGACTGAATTCTTGCTACCCCGCACTCCTAAAAACGACAATTGAAAATTAAAGTAAATTGAAAATTAAATCACTTGAAATTGCGCCAGGGCCAGCCAACAAGTTGTAAGTTTCTTGAGGCAAAAAAACATTAAAAATAAAACTACAAATCGTTTGGCAACATTTGTTTAGATCTGTGTCAAATGTTTCATAATTTTACCATAATTGGCATTTTGAGCTACTTGCAATCCTTTAAGGCGCTGCTGATCTTGAGTTTTATGTGAGAAAACACACAGTTTATTGGGGTTTTTACAGCCTTATATGTGGGGTTAAAAAAATCAAATAAAAAACGTGATAAGCTGGCAAACAAAACTTTAAAAGGCAGCCAACAAGTTGAAGTGCAAACAGTTGTTGAATTTGCTGCTGTTTTTTTGTATTTGTTGTTGTTGAGCTATTAATTATGATTATATTTGCCATAAATAGAAGCTGATATCGTTTGTGGCAAGCAAACTGAATCATGCTTTAGAAAAAACACTGAGAACTGAGAACTTGTAACAGCAGGTACTTTTTTTTGATTAGAAAAAAATTAGTTCATGTTTTGTCTATGACTCGGAAATTCTAAGATAAGATCTGATAAGCAAAAGTTAGCAAGCTCCAAAAGAAATAGAAATGAAAACATAAACATATAAAGATTAGAAATGTGTATATAGAACAGTTTTTTTTTTGGGGGAAAAATGATTTATCGATTTTTTGTTGGTTTTAAACAGCGTTGCATTTGCTTTTAGCTCTTTTTTTTATAATTTATATTTTACAATTCATTTTAAGGGTTTATATATTTAATTTAATATTTCTATATTTATTTTTTATTAAATTATACTTTTATTTTATTTTCATGTGCAAAATTACACCCTCTACTCTACACAACTTTAAAATACACACATGTACAAATTTGACTGGTTGTTGTTTTGTTTTTTTAATTTTCTCTCTTTTTTATACTTAAAATACATTTTGTATATTTTGTATAAAATATTTATATTTATAAATGATTAATATAATGTGTATATACAATTATATTCCACACACAAACACACACACAACCAACCAAATAAAAAATCCACACACAACCAACAAACCACAAAAATATTACGTATACGTGTACAGGTGCCGAATCCTGCTGTGCTCATTGTAAGTATGAAAAAGTCTATGAAAATAATAATAAAAAATAAAACTTTATCTAACCAGCATATATTTCTATAAATATTTTTTTTTTTTTTTTATTTTATTTTTTTTGTTTAAAATGTGCTTTAAACGTTTCTATGTCTTTAAAAAATAAAGACGAGTTTTATTTAATTTAATGTGTTTATAGTCTTGCAGTTATAAGTGTTTAAGTCTTGATCTTAAATAGAGTATATATATGTATATATAATTAAAATAGAGTCTTCCGTCTGTCTGTTTGTTTCCACAAGACAAAAATTCTTTCAATTTTTAAGCAAACCTAAGTTTGAATTAGCTTTAACAAGAAATGAAATTATTGTCGAATTTTGATTTTTTAGTAAATCAATTGATTTTTTTTTATTAAGCTATTAATCGATTTTAAAAAAATATGTATAAAAATGGTCAAAAAAAATAATTTAAAAATCGACAAATAAAATATATAAAAATCAACTAATAAAATATATAAAAAATATATATATATAAAAGCGACAAATAAAATATATAAAAATCTACAAATAAAATATATAAAAATCGACAAAAAAAATATATATATAAATATCCACAAATAAACTAAATAAAAATTGACAAAGAAAATATATATATATAAAAATCGACAAAAAATATATATAAAAATCGACAAATAAAATATATATAAAAATCGACAAATAAAATATAAAAATCGACAAAAAAAATAAATATATAAAAATCGACAAAATATATATATAAAAATCGACAAAAAATATATATAAAAATCGACAAATAAAATATACATAAAAATCGACAAATAAAAATATACAAAAAATATATATTCAAAAATCGCAACAACAAATAATAATAATAAAATTAAAGTCGATCATAAAAAGGTAATATAAAAATCGATAACAAAAAAATAATAACATAAAAAGCAAAAACTTTACAGTAATTTAATCTATTTATATATATTTATTAATTAACATTTAAAAAACATTTTTTTCTGATTTACTGTAAAGTGTTTGCTTTTTATATTATTATTATTTATATTATATTATTTATATTACCTTTTTATTATCGACTTTTATATTATTTTATATTTAAACATATCTATAATATGTATTAATATATTTAAATTATATTTATATAAATCTAAATTATATTTATATATATCTAAATTATATTTATTAAAAAGATTTAACCATAATATAACTGCAAGACTACTTAAAACTGCGGCTGCGCCGTAGAAGATCAATGTACTTTTCCGTTTTTTTTTTTGTGTTTCTTCTGTTTTAATTCAATTCTTTTGTTATTAATTTTTGTTGTTGACTCATTTTATTTCATTTTACATTAAATTGTTGTTGTAAATCAAGCTAAAAAAAATTAAATTAAACTTAAAACATGCTCACTAATTGAATTCTAAACGTGTACTTACAAACTACTACTTCCTTTTCCCTTTATGCTACTTTCCCCAAATAAATATATATCATCATGCCACGCATTTTTAGAGTAGTCATCAAGAAACATTTGCGGTAAAGTATGCTCCATGTAACCAAAAAAGAAAATATTCATAAATATTATACTATATTCCTTAAAAAAAATCAAAATTAGTTTTTTCTTTGATTTTTAGCTTGGTTTATATGGTTGCAAATAAGCTCAAGAATTCTTTCCTTAAATTTATTTCATATTTTTTGTGCACTCTCTATTCCTTAACCTTAAAATTCCCACAATAATTCCAGAACTTTTCGGTGAACACAAATAAATACATTAAGGTGAAATGTAATGTCCATAATATATATAATGTTAATATGGTGCACAGTTTAAAAACTATCGCAGCAGCAAGCAACGGTTTGGGTACTTCATCTACCACCTCCACAACGATCATGCAACTCAATAGTTGCCACACGGAGGCGCATCTGAATGATCATAAAGATTGTGACTGTTGTATTGTTGATATACCAGAGGTAGAGGTAAAACTGTATGTGGGTAGTTTAGAGGCAACAAAAAATGCGTTGAATCAAGTGCAATGCGATCGTAGATTTAGAGAATTGATCGTTTTTTGATAGTTTAAGTAAGTTAAGCTTAATAAAAGAAGGTTCTTTGGATTTTTTTTTAAAGGCTTGCAGCCTAAGAGCATGAAAACCTGACAAATGGTTTTTTGTAAGATCGTTTTTAGAAGACTTAGTGCAATAAAAGCAACTGTGATCGTTGTATTATAATAGAGAAACGTTTTAAAGACTCCATTGCGTTATTCTTAGCTTAGTTTTTAATAGAACTTTATACTTTTTTATTAGAGTATTAAATTGGAGTAAGAAATTTCCAGTCAGATCACTTAAATGTTTGCAGAATCAGTGATCGCAGCATTGGAAGAAAGTAAACTCAATAAAGATCATTTACCAAATATCACAATTGATGCACTAAAAGATTGTTTTTCGATATAAATTTTATTAGGATAAGATGTTTAATATTTTTAGAAAATATAAATTATATTAAAGATCATTCTATAATAGATCTACAATGCTTTAAAAGATCTTCAACTTCAAGAAGAACAGATAATGATCGCATATTAGAAAACTATGGATTATAATTTTTAGAAATATTTTTATTAAATATTCAACAATTTTTTTCACGTTTTGCAGCTGATCAGCTAAAGGATCTGATCAGTTATATGATTTGATCTATAATATAAAAATCAGATTTTTTTTTTCTAAAAATTATAATCATGAATTTTACCTAGAATATTTTTCTTTATAAGTCCCGATCGCATTGTGCTAGGCCTAGGTAAAATCGTCCTGCGTCCAATTCTATCTATGTTTAGGAACTGTGTTCTCTTCTCTTTCAAATCCTGTCGCTTCTTAACTAATCCTTGGCTTAAATATTGTATTTATGTATATATTTATTGATTGTCCTGCGTGTTTTGTAGTTTTATATATGTGTTTTGTGTTTTGTGTTATGCTAACCAAAATATAATAAACAAAGAATTATAAATTTATATTAATATTTGTTTTTAACACACAATTCACAGGGTGAACTGGAGCAACAGCTGCTGCAGGCCAATCCCATACTGGAAGCCTTTGGCAATGCCAAGACGGTCAAGAACGATAACTCATCGCGTTTTGTAAGTAAATGTTAATAATTTATTTAAATAAATATTTAATTGTTTAATTTGCTTGCAGGGCAAATTCATACGTATTAACTTTGATGCATCTGGTTTTATATCGGGCGCCAATATTGAGACCTATCTGCTGGAGAAGTCGCGTGCCATTCGTCAAGCAAAGGACGAACGTACATTCCATATATTCTATCAGCTGCTGGCGGGCGCATCGCCCGAGCAGCGCGAGAAATTCATACTCGATGACATCAAATCGTATCCATTCCTGTCCAATGGCACTCTGCCGGTGCCTGGCGTTGATGATTATGCTGAATTCCAGGCGACGGTCAAATCGATGAATATTATGGGCATGACCTCGGAGGATTTCAATTCAATATTTCGCATTGTGAGCGCTGTGTTGCTCTTTGGCAGCATGAAGTTCCGTCAGGAGCGTAACAATGATCAGGCCACATTGCCGGATAATACGGTGGCTCAGAAAATTGCCCATTTATTGGGTTTAAGCGTTACGGATATGACGCGCGCCTTTCTCACGCCTCGTATTAAGGTCGGTCGTGATTTTGTGACCAAGGCACAGACCAAGGAACAGGTGGAGTTTGCTGTTGAGGCAATTGCCAAGGCGTGCTATGAGCGCATGTTCAAATGGCTGGTGAATCGCATTAATCGCTCGCTGGATCGGACCAAGCGTCAGGGCGCCTCCTTCATTGGCATTCTCGATATGGCTGGTTTCGAAATCTTTGAATTGAACTCATTCGAGCAGCTGTGCATCAATTATACGAATGAGAAGCTGCAGCAGCTCTTCAATCATACCATGTTCATATTGGAACAGGAGGAATATCAGCGCGAGGGCATCGAATGGAAGTTTATTGATTTTGGACTCGATCTGCAGCCCACAATTGATTTAATTGATAAACCCGGTGGCATTATGGCGTTGTTGGATGAGGAATGTTGGTTCCCCAAGGCCACCGATAAGACATTTGTCGACAAACTCGTCTCGGCTCATTCCATGCATCCGAAATTCATGAAAACCGATTTCCGTGGCGTCGCCGATTTTGCGATTGTTCATTATGCGGGCCGTGTTGATTATTCGGCAGCGAAATGGTTGATGAAGAATATGGATCCATTGAATGAGAATATTGTGTCGCTGTTGCAGGCATCGCAGGATCCGTTTGTTGTGAACATCTGGAAGGATGCGGAAATAGTCGGCATGGCACAGCAGGCGCTAACCGATACCCAATTTGGGGCGCGCACGCGCAAGGGCATGTTCCGCACCGTGTCGCATCTGTATAAGGAGCAGCTGGCCAAATTGATGGACACGCTGCGCAACACGAACCCAAATTTTGTGCGCTGTATCATACCGAATCATGAGAAGCGCGCTGGCAAGATCGACGCGCCCCTGGTGCTGGACCAATTGCGTTGCAATGGTGTCCTCGAGGGTATACGCATCTGTCGCCAGGGCTTCCCCAATCGCATACCCTTCCAGGAGTTCAGGCAACGCTACGAGCTGCTGACACCCAATGTAATACCCAAAGGATTCATGGATGGCAAAAAGGCATGCGAGAAAATGATACAGGCCTTGGAGCTTGACTCCAATCTGTATCGTGTCGGCCAATCGAAGATCTTCTTCCGCGCCGGTGTGCTGGCACATCTCGAGGAGGAGCGCGACTTCAAGATATCCGATTTGATTGTCAATTTCCAGGCCTTCTGTCGCGGCTTCCTCGCCCGTCGCAACTACCAGAAGCGACTCCAACAACTCAACGCCATTCGCATCATTCAGCGCAATTGTGCCGCCTATTTGAAGCTGCGCAATTGGCAGTGGTGGCGTCTCTATACCAAGGTGAAGCCGCTGCTTGAGGTGACCAAGCAGGAGGAGAAATTGGTGCAGAAGGAGGATGAGCTGAAGCAGGTGCGCGAAAAGTTGGATACCTTGGCCAAGAATACCCAGGAATATGAGCGTAAATATCAGCAAGCTCTAGTAGAGAAGACCACGCTCGCTGAGCAGCTGCAGGCCGAGATTGAGCTATGCGCCGAGGCGGAGGAATCACGTTCACGTCTCATGGCACGCAAACAGGAGCTGGAGGATATGATGCAAGAGCTGGAGACGCGCATTGAGGAGGAGGAGGAACGTGTGCTGGCCTTGGGCAGTGAGAAAAAGAAATTGGAATTGCATATACAGGATTTGGAGGAGCAGCTCGAGGAGGAGGAGGCGGCACGTCAAAAATTGCAATTGGAAAAGGTGCAGCTGGATGCCAAGATCAAGAAGCATGAGGAAGATCTGGCCCTCACGGATGATCAGAATCACAAGCTCATCAAGGAGAAGAAAGTGTTGGAGGAGCGTGCCAATGATCTGTCCCAAACGCTGGCCGAGGAGGAGGAGAAGGCCAAGCATTTGGCCAAACTGAAGGCCAAGCATGAGGCAACCATTGCCGAGCTGGAGGAGCGCATGCACAAGGATCAACAGGTGCGTCAGGAATCGGATCGCACCAAGCGTAAAATCGAAACCGAGGTGGCCGATCTCAAGGAGCAGCTAAACGAGCGACGCACCCAGGTCGAGGAGATGCAAACGCAGCTGGCCAAGCGCGAGGAGGAGCTAACCCAAACCCTGATGCGCATCGATGAGGAGTCGGCGACCAAGGCCACCGCACAGAAGGCGCAACGCGAACTGGAATCCCAGCTGGCCGAAATACAGGAGGATCTGGAGGCGGAGAAAGTGGCGCGCAGCAAGGCCGAGAAATTGCGTCGCGATCTCAGCGAGGAACTGGAGGCGCTCAAGAACGAGCTGCTCGACTCATTGGACACCACAGCCGGTAAAATTGAATTTTATAATATAATTTATTTATTATTTAATTAATATTCCCAATTTGTTGTGCATTCACAGCCCAACAGGAGCTGCGCTCCAAGCGCGAACAGGAGCTGGCCATGCTGAAGAAATCGCTGGAGGAGGAGGCTGTCAATCATGAGGGCGTCCTGGCCGATATGCGTCACAAGCACTCGCAGGAGCTGAACGGCATCAATGATCAGCTGGAGAATTTGCGCAAGGCCAAATCGGTGCTGGAGAAGGCCAAGGGCACACTGGAGGCAGAGAATGCCGATCTGGCCACCGAATTGCGCAGCGTGAACAGCTCCAGGCAGGAGAATGATCGTCGTCGCAAGCAGGCCGAGTCTCAAATAGCCGAGCTGCAGGTTAAGCTGGCGGAAATTGAACGTGCGCGTTCCGAACTCCAAGAGAAGTGCACAAAGTTGCAGCAGGAGGCGGAGAACATCACCAATCAGCTGGAGGAGGCCGAACTCAAAGCATCGGCAGCTGTCAAATCGGCCAGCAATATGGAATCACAGTTGACGGAGGCGCAACAGTTGCTGGAGGAGGAAACACGCCAGAAATTGGGTCTCAGCTCCAAGCTGCGTCAAATCGAATCCGAAAAGGAAGCGCTACAAGAGCAGCTCGAGGAGGATGAGGAGGCCAAGCGCAATTTCGAACGCAAATTGGCCGAGGTCACGGCTCAAATGCAGGAGATTAAAAAGAAGGCGGAAGAAGATGCCGATTTGGCCAAGGAACTAGAGGAGGGCAAGAAGCGTCTCAACAAGGACATTGAAGCGCTCGAGCGTCAAGTCAAGGAGCTGATGGCACAGAACGATCGCCTGGACAAGAGCAAAAAGAAGATACAATCGGAGCTGGAGGATGCAACCATTGAATTGGAAGCGCAACGCACGAAGGTAATTAATTAATTAAATATATAAATTTAAATTAATTATATTCTCTTCTCTCTTTCTTCAGGTGCTCGAATTGGAGAAGAAGCAAAAGAATTTCGATAAAATACTCGCCGAAGAGAAAGCCATATCAGAACAGATTGCCCAGGAGCGCGATACGGCGGAACGTGAGGCGCGCGAAAAGGAAACCAAGGTGCTGTCCGTTTCCCGTGAGCTGGATGAGGCGTACGATAAGATCGAGGATCTGGAAACGAAACGCAAGCAGCTGCAAAATGAGTTGGACGATCTGGCCAACACGCAGGGCACCGCCGATAAGAATGTGCATGAGCTGGAGAAGGCGAAACGTGCATTGGAATCACAGTTGGCCGAGTTGAAAGCACAAAATGAGGAGCTCGAGGATGATCTGCAGCTGACGGAAGATGCCAAATTGCGGCTGGAGGTCAATATGCAGGCGTTGCGCTCTCAATTCGAACGTGACCTGCAGGCCAAGGAGGAGGGCGCCGAGGAGAAGCGACGCGGTCTGGTCAAACAGCTGCGCGATCTGGAGGCGGAGCTGGATGAGGAGCGTAAACAGCGTACGGCTGCGGTGGCATCCAAAAAGAAACTGGAAGGTGATCTCAAAGAGATCGAAACGACCATGGAAATGCATAATAAGGTGAAAGAGGATGCTCTGAAGCATGCCAAGAAGCTGCAAGCACAAGTCAAGGATGCGCTGCGCGATGCCGAGGAGGCCAAGGCCGCCAAGGAGGAGCTGCAGGCCCTAAGCAAAGAGGCCGAGCGCAAAGTGAAAGCATTGGAAGCCGAAGTATTACAGCTAACCGAGGATTTGGCCAGCTCCGAGCGTGCCAGACGTGCGGCCGAAACGGAACGCGATGAACTGGCCGAGGAGATTGCCAACAATGCCAACAAGGGTTCGCTAATGATCGATGAGAAGCGTCGCTTGGAGGCGCGCATTGCCACACTGGAGGAGGAGCTCGAGGAGGAGCAATCCAATTCCGAGGTGCTGCTCGATCGCAGCCGGAAGGCGCAGCTGCAGATCGAACAGCTGACCACCGAGCTGGCCAACGAGAAGTCCACTTCGCAAAAGAACGAGAATCAACGGGCGCTGCTCGAACGTCAGAACAAGGAGCTGAAGGCTAAGCTGGCGGAAATTGAGACAGCGCAACGCACCAAGGTGAAGGCCACAATTGCCACGCTCGAGGCCAAGATTGCCAATCTGGAGGAGCAGCTGGAGAATGAGGGCAAGGAGCGACTGCTGCAGCAGAAGGCCAATCGCAAAATGGACAAGAAAATCAAGGAGCTGACCATGAACATCGAGGACGAGCGAAGACACGTCGATCAGCATAAGGAGCAAATGGATAAAGTAATATATTTACATTATTATACATTATATTATATTATTAAATATGAATTATATTCCAAACAATAGCTGAATAGCCGCATTAAATTGCTCAAGCGCAATCTGGACGAGACCGAGGAGGAGCTGCAAAAGGAGAAGACGCAAAAACGCAAATATCAGCGTGAATGCGAGGACATGATCGAATCGCAGGAGGCCATGACCCGTGAGATCAATTCACTGAAAACGAAATTGCGGTAAGTGTAAACTAGATAAATCTCAAAGCTGCTTTAATGTCTGGATTAGAGTTGCATAGAAAATGTGTTTAAAAAACAAATTTAAACTTTTTAAATTAAGAAAAATGATTTTAAAATAAGTGTTAGAAAAAATGTGAAATCAAAACGTATTTCTGAACTTTGCGGTTTGTGAAAAGTAAGAAAATATAAATCTATTTAATTTCCTACTCAACTCTAATCCAGATTTAAGCAGCAAACTTAACAGCATTTTCTCGCGGTACATCAACTCTACATAATTATTATTATTATTATTTTGATTATAAAAATTAATTTCTTTGGTTTTTTTGGCTCTTGACGGTTATTAGCTCAATACAAGTGGCCGAGACCGAAAAGGCCAAGGCTTATTCGCCCAAAAAGGATGCCGCACTTATTATGAATTGTGAGGGTCTGCATTAGGTTTTCTCGTTTTCGCTTCGCTTCCTCCTCTTGGTAGGCTGTAAGTGCTCTGTGTGGCCACTTCATCAAAATATCATCCAGAGAGAATGTAAACCAACCAAATCCAGAAACAAATTATTTTCTGCATGTTTTTCCAGTTAGAAAAAGAAAAAAAAAACCAAATCTCCCATTTTGTGTTGCAAAACTATTGTTAAAGGCGATAATCTATGTTTAGGATATTTAAATCGTTTTAGAACTTGAATATATATTTTACATTATAAAAAATGCAATTATATTTTAATTGATTAAGAAATAGAAAATGCAAATATATTTCTATTGATTATATATTTATTTAATTACAAAAATAAGCATGTTCCCATTTTTATTCCCGATTTAATTTTTTCATTTTATTTTCATGTTTTCAACTCAACGCTTTTTGAAATTCCAAACAGCTAAGAGTTTATATTACGATTATTTTTGATTGAAAACTGAAAACAGTCTATAAATATTTCATTATTTATTATTATGATTTTTAATTATCAATATTAAATTAGTATATAGTTTTGCAGCACTTTACACACTTTACTCACACATTCCATCTTGCGATCTAATTGTGTTCAATGTTCGAATCGACCCCTGAAAAGAAAAATAAATCCCTAAGAAAAGCAACCACAATAGTTCTTAGTGCATATTGTCGTATATAGAATAATATAATAATAATAGCGTGTTTGATACCGATTTTTCCCCACAGCCAAGTTTTTACATCTTTTTGTGTACCCCTTAAATCACTGCACGTTTAAATTGCAACAATTTAGAACTATAAATATTAATATTCCTTTTGAATTTTACATATTTTAGACGCACCGGCGGCATGGGTCTCAGCACCACCCGGCTCACGGGCACACCATCATCCAAACGTGGAGGCGGCGGCGGAGGCGGAGACGACAGCTCATCGGTGCAGGATGAATCATTAGATGGCGAGGATTCAGGCAATTGAAGCGTTAATTATTAAACACAAAAAAAAACAAAAGAAAAAAGAAGAAAAGCAACAAAAAAAAAGGAAATAAACGATTATATTTTAATGTTTCTTTTATATAATTTCTCTGTTATTTTTTATATAAACTATTATACTTAATTAAAAACTTAAAAAACAACAAACGCAAAACAAAAATAATAATTATACAACATAAAAACAAAAACTACAACAAAATACGCGTATTAACTTTCCAATCAAACTCTCCCATAAAAACAAAAACAAACATGCAATATACACACAACCAACCGATTTCATAATCGTACAGTACATTAATAAATACATGCATTTAATAACTAAAGGTTTATAAAACAATCAAATGTTGAACAAGCAACTAATATACGAATTTCGTTTTGTTTAGAAACAATAAATATTTGCTATAACAATTTAAAGTACCGCAGCTGTTTAAATGTGGCCGGAATATAATTAAATTGAATTGTGCTGGCTACGGTTGCCGCATGTATACATATGTTAATTGCTAAGTTTTAAAAAATAGCAGCTCTTTAAATCAATTTTCCATTTTTTGATAGTTTGCAATTCAAATTTAACGGTTGGCATTAACAGGCTTGTAGAATGGCGATGAAGACTCAGTGTGCCCCTACTCGATAAGCTGCCGTTTATCGATAACAGCTTTCGCGCATTTAAGCTTTTGTCAGCGAGCAAATATAATGTCGAAGTGTGAATTTTGAAAATTTGCTCGCATTCAGTTATATATTTGCAAATTTCCCAAGAATTTGGTGGTTTAGGATCACAATTAAATACACTATCTATTGCCAATCAATAAAAAAAATTGAAATATTGAAAATTGATAGTTCTGCCGACTGGAAGTGGACATTTATGATTTACTTTTTTTGGAAGTTTTATTTATACCTATATGAATCCGGAGGATTAACTTGGGTCTGAAATAACGTAGTTTGTTTTTGCATTGTTTTTATTCTTAGGTACTTATTGTTTATTGAACATTTGTTTGATTCTTTATACATATTTTACATATATACAATTTGTTAACTACATTTCTTTGTTCTAGGCTAATAATATCGTATTCTAAGTCGTGACAAAAATTCGAAAATCTCTATATGTATTTTATAAGGCACACAAGGGCGGCTAACTCCTTCGCATCGTGATACCCACCCGCCCCATTCCCCCCCGGTTGGACTTAATTCTAATGGCACTAATGTTCCCCTCGATGCACATGGTTAACGGTGTGGGGCAAAACTTGAACCACAACAACACTTGGACCGGCAATGGCGCCGCCTCCATTGAGCGCCTCGAGTTCAGCCGAGGATTTGCTGTGCTCCAGCTGCTGCTCCTCGCGTTTACTGTTCAAATAGTAAACGCTGGCCACGATCAGGCTGAATGTGGTGACTGAGACCAACAATGTGCCATATTTAAGGGCCAGCTGAATGGCATCCAGGCCAAAGGTGCTCACATAGAGCGTGTGAAGCACATCATCATTGAAATCACCAGCGGTGATCTCAATCCAAATCAAGGGCAAGATGGTGCCATTATCAAGGCGCTCTGCTTGATCTGAAAGAGCATTATGGTCAGAAGATCGGGTCAACAAAGTTAATTAATTACTTACGTCTTAGTAGCGGCGCCTTATCCACCATTATATTGATTTGAACGCGGGATGCGCCATTAATTGGAAAACCAAAACGCGGATGAATGTCCGCATAAGTCTGATGCAGATCTGCATCCGGTTTGATGCCCTCAAAATCCTTCCACAATATGGGATTGCCAGTAAAGAAATGCGGAAATGATGGAAAGATCGGTGAATCATCATAGCACTTGGTGGCATTGATGACTCCACTGGGCAGGCAACGATCTGTATTTTTGCAATAACAAGCATTTGCCGGATTCTCGGAGGGATGCGCAAACACATCCAAAGGCGTGCGATAGCGCAGCACATCGATATCATTATAGATAGTCTCCTCCTTCTCAAAATACAGCGGCACCTTGCGGCACAGGACTTGCAAAAATACATTAACTGGACTGCGATTCTGCAGCAAACTGGGCGAGAACATAGATGGTTCACTGCCATCAATGCGATTGCATTCATCACCCTCCCAGAAATCCAACTGTGGCTTTCCATTGAACTGTGTAATGATGCTAAACTTGGAGATGTCATCCTCGCCTGTGTTTAATTGTACGGAATCCACACTGGTGCCATTGCGCTGAAAAGGAAGTGGCATTGTGAGTTGAGAGACTACAAGAAGTTAGGATTAACCTTACAGTTCTGAGCAGGCCAAAGTGTGTTTTGCCACGACCCAAAGATTCCAGGCTTATAATCTTATCCCTATAACCCCATAGATATTCCCTTACGGTCAAACGCTTAAACAAGGGCTCAGAAAATGCCGCAACGGCCGCAAGGACACCCAGACGCTTCAGCGGTCTCATACGCTTGACATGCACAGCAGCTGACAGCAGCGGCACATTGGGCACCAGGACGAAATCATCCTCATTCAGTGTGGACTTCTCGGGCAGGAATGTATACGATTTGCGATCCTGCAAAATGGTTTAATTGATAATTATAAAGTACAAATTACAAGTTTGTGCAGTGCTTACC
The DNA here is from genome assembly GCA_035043045.1 of Hirtodrosophila alboralis. Taxonomy (NCBI): domain Eukaryota; kingdom Metazoa; phylum Arthropoda; class Insecta; order Diptera; family Drosophilidae; genus Hirtodrosophila; species Hirtodrosophila alboralis. Next base: position 1,931,841 of record JAWNNH010000195.1, on the reverse strand, counting down.
CTAAAAGTGACAGTATGATTTTTATTGAAGAACACCTCATCCTTGACAGTGTGCTCCTGATAGGTCAATGGACCTAAATCATCGACATGCATCTTATCTGCGCGTCCTTTTAGAAAATCCTCAATGTTTGTGTAGTTAAAGATGTGCGCTTTGAGCAGCGTATCATATTTGGTATCAGGACTTAGCCAACTCTTAGCTGTCTCCGATTCTTCAGCGAGTATTATGTTCTGAAAGTAACGAGTAGCGTTTAATAAGTAACGAGTCAAATGTAGCGATTGCTTCTAAATTTTGTGATTACAACATATATGCTTACCTTGAGCATGACATTATTATAATATTCCGTGAACCACATTACAAAGAAACCCGTCACGCTTATCACAAACAGCAAAAACATAAAGCCCAACACTGTAAAATGTCAAAAAGCACTTTAGAAATATGTAATTACAAAAATAAATTAACAACTTACTTATCAGTGAACCAATATCCTTGGACGTTAGATTACGTAGACCCATGGAATCCAATATCATGTCCAGAACTGTCAGTTTCTCTGGGCTGCTGCTGTTCCCGCTGTTGTTGTTGTACCCAAAGCCCAAGGCAGTTCCATTTCGTTGTGAGTTCAATGTATTGGACTTTGATTTGTTTTGTACTGTGGTCATGTGTGAATCCTCTGGGGCAGCCAGCTGTGGTTGTTGCTGTGCCACATCGTTGCTTGTGGCATGCGACATAGTGTGTGTGTGGATTAAGTATATATCTCACTGTAAATATAAATTATATAATGCTCAATTAGTGATAAGTGTATTACATATGTATATAATACAATTAATTGCTTAAGTAGCTTAGTAATAAGCTGGGGGAAATAGTTTGGGAGATTCTAAATTTATTTTAAATTTAGTTTAATAGTTTGTTACTTAAACTTTAAGATATTTTCTATAATATTTATAAAAAAAAAACTTAGAATTTGTCGTAAAAGCAACTAAACTAGAAGGTTTTGGGTCGGGATTTCAGTTTAGAGTACGAAAAATTTATATATATTAAACTGTATAATAATAAAAATAATCAGCATAATTTTAATATTAATATCTAAAAAATCGAAAATTATTTTTCAAATATACAATATAGCTTATATAGTATAAAAATTTATATATATTAAACTGTATAATGATGCAAATAATAAGAACAATTTTAATATTAATATCCGAAAAATTTGAAATTTTTTTTTTTAATTTACCCTATAATTTATATAGTATTTATAAAAATGTATATATATTAAACTGTATAATAATGAAAATAATAAGCATAATTTTATTATTAATATCTAAAAAATCGAAAATATTTTTTTTCACATTTACAATATAGTTTATATACATAGTATAAAAATAAAAAAAAACCCTGACTTTCATCTCTACCACGTGCGGTAGAATATACGATAACCCCCTTTTGTTATCGATAATTTTAAGTACACGTGGACTTTTTCTTATCAATCGATTGATTCTGTTAGGGTTTTATATATATTCCCTTAGATCATTGGGTTCATTGAACACATGCTTGACTTTCAGCGCAATGTGAAATGATTTCTTTGCCCCACTCCCATTCATAAGTACATACCAATAAAAATATGTGTGTTCCTATATTTTAGTATATATATATAGACTTTTCCAGTTTTGGATTATTTTTTTAATACGCTTAAGCAGCACTTAACCAGCCGATTGTTAAACTGAATGTGTACCAACTAATCTGGGTTTATATTTTCACAAGCTACGCGTGCTGCTTTAAAATCAAAGTACAACAAAGTATTAACATATACGAGTACATAATGATATGTTCATTTGTATTGGTTTTTCTATATAGAATCGCAGCTCTCTTATCAGCATGCTTATAGTATAACCGAGAGAAGGCTACAATTCATTAAAAAAAATACAAAAAAGAAAATATTAAACGAGTACATTTAAATAATATATGTAGACTATACTAAGTACGTAGTAGAAACATACAGATTATGTATATAGTTTGGCAGCACTCTATGGGGTTTTATAATAAATACATACATGTCTGTAAGTATATAATAAAGACTTATTATATACTATATAAAATATAGAATTGTCAAGTTTGCGTTAAATGTGAGCTGAAAAACGGGTCAACGGCATCTGATAAGCAAAACATTTAAATCGAATTTAAAAATTTCCAATAAATTTGAACTAGAAAGCTATTTTAGCTTATCAAATGCAAACGAACCGAGATTGCGACCAGATAGTATAAAATATATATAAATGTATATAAGTTAAGATCGAGGTGTTTCAAGTATTTTTACGTATTGCGACTCTTTGTAACTAAAGAGCGTATTTGGAAACTTGGTAAAGGGGCTGAGAAAAGAGGGAAATGTAAGGAAATTGTTGATCAATAACAATTTTTTTGCATTAAAATTAATTTTTATATAAGGTATAATTCCCTAAAAGGAACTACGTACTTTCATACACTTTGAAAACAAAGATATTATATTTTCTTTAATATTTTTTCATTGTTTTTATTATAAAGATTTAATTTACAGATTAAAATTTTTTTGTTTTTTTTATACGTTATAAAATTGTTTACAATTGATAAGACAAATGTTAATAATTGTCAATACATAATCATATATTCCATTTCCGCATTTAAAATGAAATTTATAATTTGAAAAGTTCTATAACTTTTAGGGCTTAAAAAAACAGCTTAGAATTTCGATTTCGAAAAATTTAATCGAAATTAATTGATGAGACAATATTAAATAATTTTTCTCAGTGTATACACACATAATATATACCGGATTTACGTATGCATATTTAACATACATAACTGCATATTAGCTAAGCTTTAATAGTTCATAACATGTTTTTTTAATTAAATTTTATGTAGAATAATTTACCTGATAAGTGTATAGACACACATACATAAAACATACATACATTTGCAAGCAGCTTGTGCGGGCGTGTTGAAAGCTTTTGAAGGTTGCACTGTTATTGTTGTTGTTGTTGCTGTTATTGTCTGACTGCTACGAAATTAGTTGGCGTTGCAGTAAATAAAAACTGAGCAGCTCTCTCTTAATGCCATTGACTGATAACACAATGACACTGTCGCGGAAGATGCCTCCACCTGTCAGTGTGTGTGTGTATGTAAGCATGCGCCGGCGTGCGAGAGCCAGAGCGCAAATAGATTATAATCAAAAGATCGAGTTTATAGCACGAACTTGGGGAAGAGCATACATATGTATGCATGTGTATATGCAAAGCTTATCAAACGTTCAGCGAAGGCGGCGTCGGCGTTAAGCAACTCAGCTGTTTAATGTTTTTGTGCGCGGCAGCGAAACGAAATGGAATTGAAACACGCACACAAAACAGAAATTGCACTCGCACTCTCACTCGTCGCGTACTCTCTCGATCATTGCCTCTCACTTGCACTTGCTGCTCTTTATTGGTTTGGCGCACTCGCTCTAGCATGCAGTTTACATGTCGTCTGCCAAACATTTGGCGTCTTAATTAATAATTTGTCGTTATTTGCGCTTTAATGCGCACAAAAAATATAACAAGAATTCAGTCGAAATATGATTGCTTATTATTGTTGTCGCTTTTGCTTTGCTTTAAATAATAGATTTGTTATTTTCTTGCTGTTGTTATTTATTTTCTTCCGCCGCGCTACACCACACACAGAGGAGGAGTTCTGTTGTCGCTCGTAGTGCGTTCGTTCTGATTCTGATTTCTGATTCTGTTACTTGCTGTTGTTGTCATAGTAGCTGCCGCGATGCTGCTGCTGCTCCATTCTTTGCCTTTTTGTTTTGTTGCCTTGTGTTCGTTCGCGTTCTTTGTTTCCCCCACTTGATTCTTTGTTTTGTCGCTATTCCACTCTGCCTGCCTGCTGATCGTTCGCTCGTTGCCTGGCTTTGACTGTTGTTGTTGTTGCTGTTATTGTTTTTGTTATGTACTATATAATTTTTTTTCTTTTATTTTAATTTTTATGTGCATATACGACAAGCTGGTTTTCCGTATGACTTGCTACAAATTTCGTTACAGTTGTTGTTGTTGTTGCCTTTGTCTTTCTACTCTCATCTTGCTTTTCACTTGCTGGCTTAGTTTTCCATCAGCTTCAGGTGAGCAACAGTTAATTGCCAACCTGGCACAATAACAAACTCATAGCCAAATAAGCACAATTTGTATATATATATATTTATGTAGACTTATAAGTACGCCCGACTCTGGCCCACTGACGAGGCCGTCGCGACAATTTGCGGATTATGATTAGCAATTCACGCACTATCAATACCAAACACTTTGCGCGCACACGATAAGATTTCGATTCGTTTTTTTGTTGTTATTGTTGTTTCTGTTGTTCTTATTGTTCTTGTTCTTATTGTTGCTCTGCTTAATTCGAAGTTCGAACTCGCGTCTACGGCTGCATTCTGCGTTCTGCCCACGAAACAAGTTTTTACTACGGCACACTCGAATTTCGAATTACTTATGCATGTACATACATATGTATGTACTTGTATGTGATTAATAAACATAAAAGAATATGACATCTTTGGCATGTCGAAGTTTAAATACCCTTTAATTGCTATTTAACTGCTATACAATATAATTATTTACTTTGAGTTAAAAACTGATTGACAGTTCCTTTAGCACTTCAAATACTAGACAATGCAATTTATTTTCGAAATTAATATCGAATACTAGACAATGCAATTTATTTTCGAAATTAATATCGCGTGCATCTGTCAAAATCTTAAATAAACCATTTATGTGCCCTTTTAATAGTTATATTTTTAATTATAATTACAGCTCTAATAGAAGATTGCTCCATTTCTTAGAATGATTAGAAAATTGTTTGTATTTCTGACAAGGGTGTAGACAGCTTTCAAAAAAAGAGGGGCAAAAATTGCTTGCCAGCTTAATATGTGTTTACACTGCACGCGTTAAAAGTTGTACGAAAAAATCATGTAAAAAATGCATGGCATGGGAAAAACGGTTTATTTAATTTATCACTAATTGTTTTTAATTAAATCAATTTATACAGGGCCTGATAATAGTTTTTTTTGCATGCGGATAAATTATTCTATTTCAATAATCGAGAAATCGTTTATACTAGCTTTTTATTAATTAAAGTTTTACCCTGAGACCATACACATAAAGAAGGACAAGATTAAGTCACTGATCAAATATATATCATATGTATACATATGCATCTCACTTACTTTGTGGACTGAAATTGAATCTATATCTAAATTAATCTATAAAATATACACCTTTAATAAAAAGTTAGTTGAGCCCTTCAAAATTGGAAAAAACTTAAGTTTCCCGTTCTTAGAATTTTTTACTCCACTCACAATTGATTGAAGAACTATAACCTCAATTGTAGATGAATATTTTGCGTTTTAAGTATTCCAGAGTACGAAAAGACTTGTACTACATTTATAGATTTAATCTTGCAGTAATTTCTTATTAAAAGTCTTGTACTACATTAATAAACGTAATCTATCAGTAATTTCTTATTTAAAGTCTTGATTTCTTATCTTCTTTTGTTTTTTTTCCAGTTCCTAGTTTCTAGGGTAGCTGCACAGTTGTTCAGTTGACTGTTTTGAGCTGTTGATAAGACAAAGACACAGGAGAGACCAGTTCAGGCCGCAAGATCTTACCTCAATCGCAGCAACCATCAGCTATGATTGCTGATTACGGGCTGTGTGCTCGTTGTCAACGTTGTTTACGTATCGGAATTTCTTGTTTTTGACGTAGCAACTACATAAAAACATATATATGCACATATAAGCATATATAGTATATATATGAATAACGGACACAAAGTGCAATTTTAATCGTTGCAAAACAAAAGAATCCACACACTGAGTCTATAATCTACTATACTATATGTTGGGCTATATCATCGTTGTCGCGACGCGTCGTTTGCAGTCTATCGACTGGCCTGCTTAGAGCATAGAGATGATATTGATGATACTTAGGACTATATAGTTGGGATGCTTGAAGAGCGTGCTAGGAACAAAAAAATTAAAAAAAAAACAAACTTGTTTAATTATTTCTCATCATTGGTCGCAGTCGAAGTTGCATTCATAGATGACGTGGCACTGCGAGAAATTGTGTTATCAGTTGTTAGAGATATGGGAAGAGAATTCATGTGAACTCCAATAATGTATATTTTTGAAGGGGAACAATATCAATGCTTTGGGGAATTTTTAAACTTACCATAAGTGTTACCAAGTATCTAAAGGGTTACCAAGTATACAAAAAAAAAAAAAAAATTAAAGCTTTAAAACAATTCCTTATGAAAGGGTTCTACACTGATTAAAATATACAAAAACTATATAATATAAGATAATTTGCAATTTAGAGTCTACTATTAGCAATCATTAAAAGTGTTTTTTTTTATTGTTTTTCTGATTTAGTGAATCTATAAAAAACAGTTGCAGATATATTTTAAATTATCATAATTTTTTTAAATCTTTTTTCCTATCTATTAAGAGCTAAATAAATATTTAAATAAATAAAAATAAAAAAATTTCCCTTTCGTAGTATATCACGCATTTTATAAAAAAAACAAAAAAAACCTGTTAGATATTTATCTTCTAACCTTTGAGACAATTTCTCAGCTCAACACTCTTAGATTTATTTTTAGAATTTGTCATTAAACATCTAATTAGCGCTGTAAAAAGCTATGTATCTATATAGAGGCGAATTTGCGTCTTAATTTTTGTCACGTCTTTCTTAAAAACAACAACAAATGTTATTTACTTAACGTAGATTCGCAGTTTTCCCTATCAATTAACAGTTTTTTGGACTGAGCATTAACAGTTACTCAGACTATATCAGAATTTCTCTATGTGTATTTAAGGTGCAGTACACTTGACAAAATAACCCAAGATGCTGCCTTGTTTGTAAGTTCTTTGTCTTTCAGTTTCCTTATGATAGATACACACTTAAAAGGTCTACACACAGATACAAATGGGTATATATTTATATATAGATATATTCTAGTATATATATATATATTTATATATAGATATGTATTATCTGATTGCACACGCATTAAGTGCGTTGAGGCTGGACACATATTTGTTTTGATATTCTCGCTGTGAGGAGCTTATATTACTTCACGTATAAAACGTATAATATACTTATATATAGAGCTGTTAAATAGCTGATAAATGTTCAAGTCGAGTTATTGAACCCTCTTCTCAAGTGTATTCAACATTTATCAGTTTAGTCAAGAGTTTATAATAATCGCGCATTTTGCATGTACATATGTACATACTTACATATTTATTTCGCCATATTACATACATATGTATGTACATAGAAACTCTTACCTCCAGCGTAGTCAGCGGAGCTCGAGAGGGTGCTATTTATTTGGTCACTGAATGTGCGTGTTGAATTAATACCCTGTATTTCACATACAATGAAGTATTTTGTCTAATACTTTATCACAGAGCTTTTAATACGTAGCATGAAAGCTTTTCTTTCTCTCTTGCGAAAGCTTTTAAGCTTTTAAATTCTGCTTTATGCGATATCCCTAAACGTTCACTTGCTTTGCTATTAAATGCTTAGGGTAAAATCTTTCTCTCTCCTGCCGAAAAGTTTAGGCTATTAAATTATATATTTTTTTCAAAATTAAAATTTCGCTATTTTCCCAATTCTTAAGCGTTTATTCATATCATTGCTTCTAGATATAGTTCTTAATAGACATTTTAATCACTTAATTTAATTTTAAGAAAGAATAATGGGTATTTTAATAGTCGCATATATTTGCTTACGACGAATAAGTATTTGCTTATTTGTTATATACACAAATGATAGCCTCTTTGAACTTTGTACAGAGAATTGCAAAGATTAAGTTGACGACAACGCTAATGAATAATTTAAAAGAAATATATATTCTAGTGTTTAATAACACTCTCAATGTAGAGTTTTATAGAGGAAATATCAAATTAGATGCCACATAAATGAGATTAAAGGATGGCTAAGTTGTTGTTATTAACCATGGCACATTTAAAAACAAATTACATTTTCAAGATGCTTTAAACTGACACTTTGGACAACAACAAAAAGCACTTGGCTAGTTTTAAACAGTTTAAACAATTAAGTGTCTAGTATTTAAGTCAGTTTAAGTCAATCTGACAGCTTAAGTGACACTAAGTCAAGCTAGACTTGAGTTAGTCGACTCCAAAGTATTATACCCACAATTTTGTAGTATTTAGAGGCTTCAAAGTGTTGTTATCACAGCTGGGACAGACCTACGTCAATTGTCCGCTTTATCGCTTTTATGAATGCCCTGTAGCATTTATTTCCTATGTTGTCATACATAGAAAGTAACACTTGGCAAGAAAGACCTTATCAGCACTAATATTAAGTAATTATGTATTTCAAAATGATTACACAAAACATAAGTAGCAGTAATCAGGCAGATAGCCAGGTATTAAATGTTATATATAAATTTTGGTTTTTATTTTAAACGAAAAAAAATCACTTTTTATCTAGAAAATTTATTCAAAATTAATTCATAATGCAAGCTGACAACCTTCTGCAGCGTAAGTTGAAAATGTGTCTCTAATTGAACTTGAAGCGGGGGGAAGGGCCTTACGACATCGGCAATTGATAGCACGCAAACCTACTTACCCTAAGTGCAGTAACCTTCCCGAGGGTATTCGAACTTTGTTAGTGAATGTGTAGTGTAGTAAAGTTGAGAAAAGATAAGCTTTACATACTTGAACTATCTCTTAGGCAAAGTTATTAATTGTGTATTATTTTCTTATCAAACTAATCTAAACTGTTGTAATTTGCGGAATCAAATCACTAAATAATTTACTGCTCTGTTTCCTTTTTCACTTTCGTCAAAGGTTTCCTGATTTAATTTTAAAATTGTTTTAGATTCTTTCTTCTCATCTGACTGAAAATCAAGTAAATTTAATCCTGTAAAATTCAAAACAATTAAGTGATGTTTTTAATTCCGCATAACACAGCTCAAAGTGAAAATGGGAACCGGTTCGATTTGACTTGTATTATATAAAAAATCTTCGGAATTTGCAGTTATCTTGAACAAACTATTTTTTTTTAAATTATATATTTTGGTTATCTTGTAGCTGCCAAAGATATGTCACGAATGGAAAGTATTTGTGTACAAAACTTGTTTTGTTTATAAGATTAACTTTATTTAGATTTCCTTGGACTTATAATTCTTTTCGCACTATTTGATAAGATTTTGATTAAAATCAGTCACATATAACGCATAGTTTTTAGAGCATTTAGTTTTCGCCTATTCACAGATAACATTTCTATTGTTCAGTATTTTTTTTTTAATATTTATGGGATCATTAAAGCAAAGTACGCCACTTTATACATCAGTTTACATAAACCCAAAAAGGTCGCATGCAACCCGGTTAGCCTTATTGGTATAAAAAAAGTTGTTATACTTGTAGAGTTGGACATTGTTGATGTGACCGGGAATGAGGTTTGAATTCGCATCGCATATTAAATAAAATGTGTTGGGGTGTTAACAATGTAATTGTTGAGATTGGCCAAGTGACCTTGCCTAAAAGTAAATCTTGAAAGTTTTACAGTTAAACTTTACCTTTAGGTAGTTTTTACTGTGTAATTTCTGTGTATAACACATAAAAACTTCCCCCATATGAGTGTACAAATTCCCATGGTCAGTTGGGCAAATACTTTAGCTATAACTACTCCAATATGTATATATGTACATTCATTTTCATATTTCCTATATTTCCAGATAAACTGCAATGCAAATGCAACGAGTTTTTATTTTTCAAGTTGATTGGCAAATTTGCAGCTAACTGCGTGTTATTTCCACAATACAATTTGCATAATATTATTTTTTTTTCTTCATATTTATGTTATGTAAGCATTAAGATAAGCATAAAGAATACGATTCTAGTGTAAATATGTTGAAAACAACAACAAGACCAAGAGAACTAAATGCAACCTTGCGCAATGGCGCTATGGCGCAGAGTTGCATCTATTGGGGATACCGGAGACACAAAAACAAAAAACGACAATAACAAATTCTTAGCTCTGTTGTTATTGTTGTTGGCTGTTTCGCAAACAAAAACAAATGTGAGTCATTTAGTTGATTTGGGCATAAGCATTAGCGCCTGTCTCTGTCTATGTATGTGGCAATCATAGATATATGTATATGTATGTATGTTTGTTTGTTGGCGTTGCACGTTTTGGTATCGACAGCATAAAATGAAACGATACGAAACGAAAGACTTCAATGCAAGCAACAAACTTGTTTTTATCAGCACATAAAAAGCTGCACAACAAAATAGCAAAGTAACGACAATAACAATAATAACAACAACAACAAACAACAACAACAAAGCATGACAACGGCATTCAGCAGAGCTTTTATACTTACATTGTATTGCAAGGCGTTGAGCACAAAGCTTTCACGCTGCACTCCACCCAACAAGCATACAAACATACATACAGACATCCAAGTACAAATAGTGAGCACTAAAGCTTACTCTCGCTTTTGACGCTTGCCCGATGTTCGACGTTCGATGTTCAACGGTTGACGTCGACGTCGCTGACCGTTTTACCTGTTTATCTGGTTATTTCTGTTGTCGCAATTCAAGCTGAGCTTGAGCTTTTGCCGACTGCGACTGCCTTCACTGGCGCAGCTGCTTGCGCTGGCGCTAGCTAAACATCTTTTCGTTGTGCGCGCATTTCAAGTCTTCAGTTTCTCAGCGGCATTGCTAGCGTTCAAGTCGTTGCGGTTGCCATTGCCGGGTGCGTTGTAATAATATTAAAGCCAAGAATTTTGATTGCATATAAAATAGTGTGTTAAAGCCGACTCGTGCCCGATCTGACTCTAACTTAGCGTGTGTCTCTCTGTTTGTGTGTGTGTGTGTATATCTTGGTATATGTGTTAATTTTACTATTTTGAAATGCCTGCGGTCGCCTGTCGAGCAAATGTTGCTGTTGCTGTTGCTGCTGTCGCTTTTTTTCGCCGTTTGTCTTGTGTGTGTCTTTCACAAAATCAACAGGCAACAGGGGGCAACCTGGCAACAAGTGTACTTACACTTGTAGCTTGTAGTGTATGGTCGCATTCCAAGCCATTTGCTGCAGTAAAAGTTGTGAGCTGGGCGTTGATAATATGCCAAGAAAACCAAAAATAAATATATATAAGTAGATATAGTATGTGCATAAATCATACATATACTTATATATATATATATGAGTAGATATCATGTACATGGCGCAAGACCTTGCCAGTCAGCCAAATGAAACCAAATTGAACATGCCTATTGGCTTTAACTGCGCTGCAAAGCGGAAAATCATTAAGATACATGTATGTATGTATGTATGTATGTATGTTTGATGTACATATGTAGATACATACATTAGCTGCTAGCATATGCACAGATGTATGTAGTAGTAGTTGTACTACGTGCATAGTTTTTATGATTACTTATGTGGAAAAAGTGAAATTTCGCTGTTGACGCCACAAAGAAGCAGCCACTCAAAACGAAATAAAAGCTAAACATCAAAATCAAAGTGAAGCGCACACAAAATGCGCTTAAATAAATATAAATACAATAAATACATGAACTGCCAAAGCGCTGACCACATAACGCATAACAGCAACAGCAGCAGCAGCAGCGCAGCTTTGAAAATATCCGTTTTATCAAAAAGAGAGTGGAATAGATAGAGAGCCAGACAGACAGGCAGAGAGAGATCGTCCGAAAGAGAGAGTGTGCGTTTCCGTTCACAGGGAGAGAGAGAGAGAGAGAGCGAGCGCCAAAAGTTATGCGTCAAAGTCAAAGTAAAAGCCCTTCAAAGAGCTTGGTGTACCGTTAAAATGAATCATTGCGTGTGGTGCGACAATTGTCGCGCTTTGTCTGCCCTCAGTTCCCAACACACTCCCCCCACCCTTTTTTAAACCCGCATAAGTACAGCATGTTGCCGCAACAACAATAACAACAAAACTGACCTACTGCCAAGATGGAACTAAAGTTGTCACTGAGACATGCCATTGACGCCATTGTTAAAAAAAAAAAAAAATAGCTACAAAAAATTTAAAATCACTTTATTGTACATATTATCAAATGCAACAAAAACAATAGCAGCAACAACAATTGGCAGACAACCTAGCCAAAAAAAAAAAAATAAAATAAAATGAAACAAAAATTGTCAACAGCTTCGTTGTTGGCTCGTCGCTTACTTTTTGGCCCGGCCAGTGTCAGCAGCAACAACAACGTTGCTTTAAAATTGGGTCAGGGTAATTGTTTACACTAAGTAGCTACCACTGCCACCGCTGCTACTGTTGCTGTTGCTGCTACTGGTTGTTGCTGTTGTTGTTTGTGCAACATTTAAACGCAGTGAAAATGATGTGGCATCTCTCAAAGCTGCTGCAAGTCTCAAAGTCTTTGCTTTAGCCTTAGATCTTGGCAATGACGGATGTTCGACTCCACTTTCAGTTCGATATTCTTCGCTCAGTGCACTTCATTTAGAAAGTAAGTTTCTATTGAAGTTGAATTCTGTCTAAGCATAAAAAACGATTTCACGCTAAACGCCACAAACAGTTGCCAACTAAACAACTAAAACAGCAGCAGCAACAACAACAATCACAACAACAATCTTCAAGTACTTAGTTTTATTATTTTGTTTAATTGAAAATAGCTACAAATTTGTTGCTTGATTGTTTAACTGATTACATCAGTTGCGTGTTTTTAAATGAAATTCCAACAATTGTTGACATTTGTCAGAAGAATGCGCGAATTGAAGAAAGTTTGCTAAAGAATTTCCTAGAATTTTGTTGCATAGCTTGAGGCGCAATTTGAAAAGTTTGAGAATAGAATTTAATAATTTATTAGAGGAGGAATATAGCTTAATCTATTATATTTATAGATTAGGCGTGATTTTTAATTTAATTAAAAAACTTGCCCTGTTTTAGATTGTTTTGGAAAATAAATATATAAAAAAAATATATATTTATAGATGAATTTATTCTTGTAGAAGATTTTTAAGCTATGGTACTAGAAAAAGCTAAAAAAAAAGGTTAAAAATAAGTAGAATTTATTTTCGAAATGAAGCTTAAAAAAGGGTTAAAAATAAGTAGTATTTATTTCATACAAAAAGATACAGAAAAGGGTTAAAAATAAGTAGAATTTATTTCCTAAAAAAAGCTTTGAAAAAGGGTTAAAAATAAATAGAAGTTATTTTGTAAAAAAAAGCAATTAAAAAAAGCGTTAAAAATAAGTAGAATTTATTTCTGAGTTTTATACACATATAGAAAATAATGTAATACTAATAAAAGAGAATTCTTATTTATGTAGAAGAATGTATTTTTAAAGGCCAAAAAATTTTAGAATTAGAAAATTAAAATAATAATAATTAGAATATAACTTTCTGCTGTAGAATAACTTATTCCTATAAAATAATAAGCTGAGTGTATTCCTCCTAAAACAGAAAGTATTCCTTAAGAAGAATCTATATCTCTAGTCCGAAAACCAAGAAATAGAAAAAGGAGATAAAGCCAAGTTCTTTCAAATAATAATAATAAAATGTATTTCTATTTATATATAATAGAGAAATCAAACAAAAGAAAACTCTCATAAATAGAAATCAACAGCGCAAGAAAGTGAAATTAATAGCTAAGATTGGACTACAAACACAAGCTACTATATCTATCAGGCCTGTTCTCATTTTCGATTCGATTTCGCGTATTTTATTACGCAAGAATTTGCCGAATTTCCCCTAAATTTCCTGCGTATTTCCCTAGAATTTCCCATAAGAATATTTTCAAATATATTGCTTTTTACTATGAATAAAGTAAGATAAACAAATAAACTTAGCTTACATTTAACTAGGCTGAAATCATTTAAACTTTTGCTTTGAAAAAATATTTACCAACATTAATATTACTCCATATTTATATACTATATAATTGAAATAGAATGTTTACAACATGTGTTCAGATATTTTACAGTTCTACGAATATATATGGCCAACAACAATAATAAAATGTAAAAACTAATTATTAGCTTGTTTTAGCTGCACAGATGCTGTAAATTGTAGAAAGTTGAAAACTTATCGATAATTATGAAGCTGTTATCGATGCAGTTCAAGGCAAATGTACTATATAAAATGATTGTCAACTTTTATCATATCTTCAAAGTATTTCATCAATCGCTGTCAAGTCTTATTACTCATATCTCAAGTATTTCAAACTTGTTGCGTTTTGTACAATTTGCTGAGAAAAAATTCCTCACGATAAATCTGTTTAAACATTTGCAGGGGAAATTGCATGGAATTCGCGTTTTTATTTATTTTTTTTAAGCTACGCCTGGTTGATCAATTGTTTAAATCTATCAATCAAAGCGGCTAACAAAACAAAATTTAATTGCAAAAATCATATGATACAATATGTATATTAATAATTTATAACTTAAATTGGCATTCAATGAACTTCATTCACTCTGTACTGATTGCAAATTCAAAGATACATTTTTGGTATTCAGTGGCCAAAGCAATTTTCTGCTTGATTTATGGCCCATACAAAACGGCTCAATGTTTTGGGCCCATCAAAAAATGTTCATGATGAGCAGCAGAATGTCGCCAAAAGCGTATAAAAATAATAATTATTAGTTAATTACTATGCAATACGCATATGAATTTGTATATGGACGTGGCTTAGGTTTTTTTTTTTAATTTTTTTTGGCTATAGCCGTCACTAACTGTTTTTGTATCTGTTAGATACACAACAGAATAAATAGACGACCTTCAGTGTGCACAACAAAAACTTCGAGAACGCAGCTTGATGAGTTCTTAGTGTGTATGCAATATTTAACTATAGAACTATAAATCAAAGTACACAACCTTTTGTGTTAATTGAGAGTGCTTAGACTTACAGATACTCTGTACGACAATAAAACTGCGAACTAAGGCGGTTTTAGCTACTTAGATTGAGGTAATAACAATAAGTTTTATTGAGTGCAAGTTTAATTCCTTTAAAAAGTCAATTCTTTTTGAGTTTGCTTGACTGGTAGCTACCCTGTAACAAATTTGTTAGCTCTATAAATAACTGAGATCGAGTTGAAAATTGATTTCAGTTATTTTTGTGTGTAGAACTATAAATCGAAGTAAAAGGCTTAAATAGCCAATTCTAGTTAAGAGTGCTTGACTTGCAGATGCCCTGTATCTTTAGCAATTATTCTTTGATTGCCAACATGACTGCCAGATACCCTAACTAGCTCTAGCACTCACTTTTAGACTTTGAGACGCTGAGGCAGCAATCTAAGCTTGTTCAACCTGTTGCAGCCTTTATGCTGCTCATTATTAACAAATTTTATGATGGCTAGCTATAAAAAAAAATAAATATAATAAAAACGTTGTGGTTGGTATATATGTATGTCTCTATGTCTGAAGTAGCTGACCATTTCCGTGACATGGTCAAGTGCTGTTTAAAGGCAAATAAATAAACAAAAAAAATATGCGTTTACAAAAGCGTAACTCAAAACGTGCCCAATGTGCAATGTAATTTTTTACTATAAAAAAAAAAACTCAGCCGCATTTGTAGATACATTTACTCATGTATCTGAAGATGCATTAACGTGTGATATTGGGCGATAACAGGGCCTATAGACCCAAGCGTAGAACCTTGACTAAAAACCTTTTTTTTGTATTGAAACTACAACTGCATATACACATTATTTAAGACTTATTATCAACAATCTTTTTGCAATTGATCAGCACCTTAGCAGATAGATAAATAGACAAATTGACGCACTAACAATTAAATTTTTTTTTGATTTTTGTTTCCCATTGTTTCGTGAGTCGCTTGCAAATACTTTTTAGTTGAATAAATGTATTCATCAAAGTCAGTTTTTTGGAATTTTTTGTTTTTGTTTTTTTTATGGCGCTTGTGCCTGCAATTGTCAATAATAAAGCATTTAAAAAGGCAAACAGCAAACAGCAAACAGCAAACAAGCAAACGCTTCAAAGAAATTATGGTCCAGTATATATGTATATATAATAGCCCTGGCCTCGGTCAAGGTATTTTGGCAAAGATAAAAAAAAAAATTAAAATAAAAATTAAAATGCGTATATGTTAAATGTTTGTGTTCAGTTTCCGAAGTCTCTTCGAGCCTGGCTATTAAGACGCTCAACGTTTTGGCATTAAAAATTAATTGCATGCCGTTTGGGGGGATGGGGACTTAATGCCGGTGTCAAAGTCGGAGGTTAAGCGGCTCTACTTATATCTGTATATATCTATATACCCATCTACCTAATCGTAGCTGTGTTTACATACTTAAATCTATGCCCTTTTTGTTTAAGGGCGCTGCCAGCTCATTGTTGTCAATAGTAAAGCTGAGTAATAAGTTAAAAATAAATCAAACTTTAAAATGCTCTTAAAAAGGGAAATAACAAAAAAAGAAAGAATTGCAATTTTTCGATAGTTTTTTATTTACTTTTGCTTTGAGTTTTTTTTTTGTTCCATACAAGCAAGCGTTATAATATTTCTTAAATGTAATTAAAGCATAGAAGTCTAAGGAAATAACGAGGATATTTATTTGCCAGTCCAGCCAGCAATGCCCCTACTATATGATTATTTTTATTTATTTTTTTTTTGAGAGCGGCAGCGTAGCAACGCACGCCGTGGAGCTAGTATTTTATAAAAATCAAAAAAACCTTCCTCACGACAAAAACACATAATACCCCGCATTGTTAAGTGTAGCCCCAAAATTGACAAAACTCTACAAAATTTAACTAATTGCTGTGGCACTTTAGCTCAACACCAAAAAATAGTAAACTATTCAACAATTGTGCTGACTATGCAAGGTTCTTAAAAAAATGCTCGTAATACTCGTAACAACAAAACTAGCATAACAAAAGATTGTATATCATTTTTTTTTGTTGTTAAACGAAATACAAAAGAAGAGAGTCTTCAAAAGCGTCGCAAAATCGTTTCTGATAAATAAACCAAAAAATAAAAAAAAAACATACATAATAAGAAAGAAAAAATAACAAAATCAAAAATAAAAAAACACAAAAAAAAAAAACCGCACAAGGCCAACACGCCCAGAAACGTGTCTCTATTTAAGTTTGGGTTTAGGTTTTGGTTTGTGGGTCTTCAGAGCTCTCTTGGGGTCTTTCAACAAGTTCAACTTGTTGTCTTAACTCTGCAGACAGACATCTATAATATAAAAATAAACATCAGCAAAATATATATATATTTTTTTTTTAGAACTTTGCCCAGAGAGATCAAATTGCAATGCATTATAACCTGATCAAGTTTACGCGTTTCTCTGGAATTTTTTATAAACAAGATTTTGTTTTTAAATCATTACACTTGTTTACAATCTTTGTTTTTTTTTTATTGTTCAGTTTCAGAAAGGCGATTAAGATTTGACAACAACAACAACACAACGATAACAACAACAACAACATGAACGGTCCTAAGCACAAACTATGCACAAAACTATCCAGCACATATCTCAGAAAATGGTGTAAGTAAATCAAAGCTAGAATATTAATTTAATAGTTAATAGATTAATGTAAATATCACATATATATACTAAGTATCTATGAGTATCTTTATATAACTTTAAGTACCTTTCAAGTATGTTTAAAATTACAAACAAAAGATTCCAGCTGAGATATTGATCTTAAGGTCGAATTGCTTAAGTTAGTTTTAAAAAAATTGTTAGTAGACTATGGAAATTGTCAGTTTTATAGCATAAAGGTCATAAATATATTATTTTTGGCTTATATCATCAGTAAACTAAAGTTTAAAATTGCTCAGATATTTTTAATAAAATTTTAGTCAAATTATATATAAGAATAAAATTTTAGTCATATTTTATATCAGAATTATATCAGAATATATCAGTATTTCCATTCTTGATTTAAGGCAGAATGGTAGATCATAGAAAATTATTAGTCCAAATTTTACGTTAGTATCTATTTTACGATTATATTCTTATTAAGAACTAAACATGAATTAAATTACGTGTTCTCAATATTTTACCGATAAGTTTGCAATGCACTTCTCTGCAATCGCACGGTTGGGCCCGTGACCTAGCTTGTTCGGTCTGGCCACAGCCTAGCTTGTACAAGCTGGACGCCCGCTCGAGAACCACTGGGCAGAGATAGGATCAGGAAAAATATCTATAACAGCTTAAAATGTCTTGATTTTCATCATGGAAGCCCTAGTATAGATTTTTCTGATTCAATATAAAATCAAATGTGTTTTTATATTCATCATTGAATTTATTGAATTATTTAGAAATATTCAGGGAAATATGGATTAGAAATAAAATAGCAAATTTATCTAGTCCAAACTTAGAATATACTTTATTATTTTATAGACCTAATTTTATACAATTATTTCTATATTTAAGGGCAAATTATTGAAATTTAATTAAGACACATTATAATTCAGTGTGTTTATCTAAAGCAAATTATAAGTTTATCCCCAGTTAATAATAAGCTACATTCCGGAAATTAACAACAATACTTGAAGAGTGTGTGCATTTATATAAAAACGTAGATAATTTGCGTAATATCTTAAAGTCAAAACCAATTATTATAAACTCAATAGGTTAGACACTCCACGTGCCTGTCTATCCACAGCTCTCTTAACTATTTCAATGACTGGTTTTACTGGTATTTGAATTTGAATTGAATTCAACGAAAGTATAAATATTTATACATATATATAACTTTAAATACTTTATAGATGGGCGACAATTTCAAGGTTTTTTTTACATAATTCTGTACAGTTATTCAATTAGTAAACAATATTTATGTTTACTCAGAGCCATCATCACATTCTTGATGATTCACCGAAAAAACAAACAAAAATAAAAATTTATTGCGTTCTAAGGTTTTTTAAGTAAATAATTGAAATTTGTTTATTTCGTTTAGTTATTGAATACAGGTTTTCTAAGTTTATTAAATGCAAGGATTATTATTACAAACTGGCTTATCAAGATGATGGCAAACAAGTATATTTTATTTTATTTTTGTGATAGTTTGATTAAGTGTTATGTGTGCTAACTATTACTGGTATTTATTGCAGTTCTATAATGAATTCATTGCTAAGTCAGCTTTCAGGAAAATAAAGCTAAAATATTCTTTATAAAAAAAACTTTAATTTATGTAATTATTCAATCAAATGATTAATAGCTAATTGCAGGCCGTGTTATTGTGGATTTCAATTGAATTTATAAATAGAATTAATTAAGATTGGAGAAAATAAAGGTTGAAAGATCAAACTGCAATATTGAGCACTTAAGATGATCTAGAGGAGATTGGAATTAAATAGAATTTAAATCAAAAGATGATTTAGAGGAGATTACTATTAAATAGAACAAAAATTTAAAGAATCTGAAAGCATGATGAGTCTTGAGAACATTCTAAAAAGAATTTCGATCGAGATATAGTTTTCAGTCCATGTTAAGACTAGCTAGATAAGCTTTATCGATTTATTAGTTCGTAAAATATATCGTTAATCGATGATAAAATTTAGTGCATTCTAAATTAATATTATTTTGTAATATACTCTCTAGAGTTTGAACTGTTATTTTAGTTAAACTTCAAATTATTAATCTCTCCAGAGTTCGAACTTTAAATTAAGTAAAACTTTTATGATTTCTCCCTAAGGTAAATATAGTAATACTTATTGGATTATTGATCTTGTATAGCTTTATAGATTGTTTCTCAGAAAAACTAAACATTTCTGTTGAAACTTGAAACATTTCAAATTGAAATTTGGACTGGAAGATCTTACTTATCTATGATTTACTATTTTAGTAATTTTTTAATGATTCTTCTTTAAATTAATTATAGACATATATCTAAAAAAAGCAATTTATATAATACGTATAATACGATGGAATTTTAATTGAGAAGAATCTGAGTCTGAGAGTTAGTTTAAAGATGAATCATGATAGATTTACTGTGGTAATAATTAATAGGATAGGTAATTTACCAAGTCGAAAAGTTTGGACTTGGTAAATTACTTAGTTTATTAATTATTGCCACAGTAAATCTAACATGATTCATCTTTAAACTAACTCTAATTAGTTTAGAATACATCTAGAAATATTGACTTATTATTAAGTATAATATATGGATATATAAACTAAGTCTGAAGTTTAATTTAGATAAACTTGCTAATTGATGATCTATTCGATAAGTAAACATATATAATATATTTTCTCAAATAAATTTTCAATGATTCATTGTTGAACATAGCATAAAAATATTGATCTTATTTCTTTTCATAGCATATAAATATTGATCTCATATCGTAAAATATTTAAAAAAAAAACTAAAATTAATGTTTGACCTAGATAAAATCCCAAGTTTATTATATATATTCCAATGAATTGCCCTTTAATATAGTTTAGAAAGACATTTATTTATTTTGAACTCAGTTCGTTAAGCATATTAACCCAATTAGTAGCGATTGAATGCCACATTGAGCAAGAAACTCATAGAGAACGTGCATGGCATGGTATGAAATAATATAATATAATAATATATAATATATATGGTATAATGTCGTGAGTTTTCCGGCTGACTCAGTTTCGGATCGGATGTAGTAATCGTTGAACTATTTTTACCTAAAATGAAATTCTTCTCACTTTCTGGATTTATTTTGCAGGGATAACAATTGTAATTGGAGCCATTCTGATAATTGGTGGCATTCTGGTGGCCTGTGAGTTTTCGGTGCTAATCAATGCGGTGGTTAATCGTATGGTGGCATTAAGACCCGGTGCCAAGACCTTTGGCTGGTGGGCCAAGCCGCCGGTAGAGCCCCGCATTAGTTTGTATGTGTATAATGTGACAAATGCGGATGAGTTCCTCAGTAATGGCACCAAGGCCATTGTCGATGAGGTGGGACCCTATGTTTATTCGTAAGTAAACTCTGCTACTCCTATAAGAGACCTGCATTTAAATGGAACACAATTTCAACAGAGAGACGTGGGAAAAGGTGAACATTGTGGAGAATGACAATGGCACTTTGAGCTACAATCTGCGCAAAATATATGTATTCCGTGAAGATCTCTCGGCGGGACCCGAAGACGATGTGGTTATTGTGCCCAACATACCCATGTTGAGCGCCACCTCACAGAGCAAACATGCAGCCAGGTAATTGAATATAATTTGTTTAGTTATTTGTAATTTATAAACTTGAACTTTTTGTAGATTTCTGCGCTTGGCCATGGCCAGCATCATGGATATATTGAAAATAAAACCATTTGTGCAAGTCTCTGTGGGTCAGTTGCTTTGGGGCTATGAGGATCCATTGCTAAAGCTCGCCAAGGATGTGGTGCCCAAGGAACAAAAGTTGCCCTATGAAGAATTTGGTTTACTCTATGGCAAAAATGGCACCTCATCCGATCGCGTTACGGTCTTTACAGGTGTCGATGATATCACACAATATGGCATCATAGATAAGTACAATGGACGCACACATCTGCCACATTGGACCACCGATGAGTGCAATCGTTTGGATGGCACTGATGGCTCCATCTTTCCACCACACATTGAGAAGAGTCGCGTGCTGCATGTTTATGACAAGGATCTGTGCCGTCTGCTGCCTTTGGTATTCGAAAAGGAAGTGGAGACCATGAACGAGGTGCCCGGCTATCGCTTCACCCCGCCCGAGTGGGTGTTCGCCGATGTCGATAGTCATCCGGATAATATGTGCTTCTGTCCAGCCGGCAAACCATCCTGCTCACCCAATGGACTCTTCAATGTGTCGCTGTGTCAATACGGTAAGTTTTTTTGTTATTTTATATATTTTTTGACTAGTAAAGTTTCTAATTCCATTTTAAAGTGGTTTAATTTCGGAAAAAAAAAATTGTGAAAAATTTAACATCGTAAAAAATAATTTTTAATCTAAAAAAATAAATTTTAAAAATAGGAATCGGTTGGATTTGACATAATTATGAGGCTTTAAAATCTGGGAGTACTATCAGCTAATAGATAAAACATTAAAAAGTCCAAAAAATAAATATGTATTCATAGATTTAAATTACAAATCAATCATGACCAAAATTATATTCCGCATAAAAACAATTTTTTGTTAAATAATTAACTATATAAAAATGAATATAAATATAATTTCTAAAGTTTTATTTACATATATTCGACTATCAACTTTAAATAATATTATTTCTAGTTATTGATAGTTATTTTTGGTTATTGTTATTGATGTGAAGGATATTTTAAGTTCCCAACTTCATAATAAACTTGTTTAATTTAGAAATATATATATTGGAAAAATGTAATTAAAAAAAATAATTCGCAATGAAATCGGTTGAGTTTTGACAAAGTTATAAGGGCTTAAAGTCTGGGAGTACTATCAGTTGATAGATAAAACAGAAAAAATAAAAAAAAATGTATTCTTAGTTTTAAATTACAAAATTAATCATGGCCAAAATTACATTCCGCATAAAAATTTTTTTTTGTTAAATGATTAATTATATAAAAATGATTATTAATATAATTTCTAAAGTTTTATTTGCATATATTCGACCACCAACTTTAAATCGGTTTAGTTTTGACAAAGTTACAAGGGTTAGAAGTCTAGAAATTATATCAGCTCTATGGGTAAAGTCAAAAAAAAAATAATTATTTTTAGATTTGAATGCAAATTAATCCTTTACCACATTTAAAATTACATTTTCAGTTAAATAATCAACTATATAAAACCTAATAAAGTTAAAAAAAAAATTTAAAATTTCTTATTTAAACTAACTTTAAAAATTTCCAATTTAAATTTAATCAATTTTCTTTATAGACTCACCCATTATGCTAAGCTTCCCGCATTTCTATCTGGCCGATGATAGTTTGAGGACACAAGTTGAGGGCATATCGCCGCCTAGCAAGGAGAAGCATCAATTCTTCTTCGATGTGCAACCCGTAAGTGGTTTATTGTAACACCTTAATATATATATATATATATAATATATTAAATTGTATTTCTTTTATAGACCGTGGGAACCACATTGCGTGTGCGCGCACGCATTCAGATAAACTTGGCTGTCAGTCAGGTGTTTGATATTAAACAGGTTGCGAACTTCCCCGATATTATATTCCCCATTTTGTGGTTCGAGGAGGGAATTGATCATCTGCCCGATGAGGTGACGGATCTGATGAGATTTGCTGAGACGGTGCCGCCAAAGATTCGTGTGGTGCTAATTGTGGCGCTGTGCGCCTTGGGCGTCATTCTCCTGCTTCTGTCCACATTCTGTTTGATCCGCAATTCGCACAGACAGAGCACGTTGCATTTGGAAGGTTCGAATTATCTGGCCACTGCCCAGGTGGATATGAATAAGAAACAGAACAAGGATAATAATCCCAGCAATGCTAGATATTGAAGAATCAGCCCATAAGGCGACGTTTAGTCTTTAAAAATTGAAATCTTAGCTAGGTACGCAATGTGGATGTGTGTAGTCTAGAACAAATGGAGCTGGGAAGACTTATGTTATATGTACTTAAATGTATATTGTATGTATAAATAGGTCCTAGTTATGTAATCGTTATTAAAAAATTTCAAATTGTATTAGTTAATAGTCTCAACTCTGTCTACAACGGTCGTGATCGCTATAAGTCTCAAATTCTATACAGATACCCTAACAATTGCTACTAAGAGTAGCCAAGTGGGGTATGCTGTGCCAAATTCTATGTCAGTAAAGAACAAACCCAAATAAGTCACAAAAAAAACAAAAAATGTTCACAAAAAATGTTCTCGAATGTTCCGTCCCGGATTAGATTTAAAAAAAAAAAAAGAAATGAAAATTTTAAATTTTGGACTGGCAACTTCCCGATGCGATTTAATCGAACTAAATCCAATCAAATAATACTTATATGTATATCTATAATAATAAAAGATAATAATAATGATAATAATAATACTATATATATAAATGTGTGTGTATCTATATCTGTATAATGTATATGACTTAATGTGTACAATAAATTACGCTATTATTTTAATTAGGCACATAAATTGAATATTTTGTATTCCAAACTATGAATTGTTGAATTGCTGCTGTGCTTCCAAATTTTTTTGGGTATCTTTAATGGGCGCTGATTGCTTTTACTATATATATTATATCTATATCTATATATCTATCTATATCTATATACTCTACTATATAAACGAATGTAGCTTTATGCGCTGGGCACACAATGTGTTGGTAACAATAAATGCAAACCATAAAAATATTATTCTGACATTGTCATAAATAAAGTGCTTTAATTAAGATTTTTATTTTATAGGTTTAAGGAACTTTGTCAAGGAAACAATATCGTAGAACCCATCAAGAACTTTATATCTAGTATATCTAGTATCTCTTTGTTCACATTTTGTCAAGGAAAAAACATCGTAGAACCCATTAAGAACTTAAAGTCTCCTGCCTCGACTCTTTGTTCACATTTTTTATTTGGCAAACGTGCGAACTGCGCTTAATTGATTTGACATTTCAAATTATTATTATGCTATGCATTTAAATTTTGAATTAATTAATTTGTTTGTTCTACGAGATTTTATGAGCTAGATTTAGCTGTAGATTTTTGAAATTATTCCAAATTTCAGCTATTATTCTACGCACAAGCGAAAACCTTCAAAAACGCATAAAATTCTTGATACAATCACTTTTACTTTTGATTAGTTTTTAATGTAGTTTTAATATTAGTTGGTTAGTTATTAGAATACAATCGATTTCATATTACATGCAATGGATTTTTGTTTTGCTAACAACAAGCTCGGAAATAAAATCGATTGCAATGCCAGACCGGATCTACGCTGAATTATTTTACACACCTCAATTGACACGAGAAAAAACACGTCAATATGTTTACAGTTCAATCAATGATGATGATGATGATCGGCCCAGACAGAATGTTTAAGGGCAAGTGCAATTCACTTGTCCGATTGATAAGCGCCGCTGTCTGTCATTGATAAGAGAGAAATACGTCTTATATAATCATAATCTACTATTGCTAACCCAGTCTAGTGCAACAGCTGGTCACATTTCAACAAAATAATTCACGTGTATAAAAAGTAAAAAGAAATAAAATAAAGATGTTGTTGATTAGGCTTAAACTGTGACTAGCAACAAATAAGTAAGCTAATAAGCAGGTGATTTCAATGGTACTTAAAAGCAGACCAATAAAAATTAATCTGAAAAACATTAATTTAAATTATGATTTGCGTAAATTCTCTACACGCTATATACTCTATATAGGGTCAGAGTTTGTCGGCTTTATCGCTACGAATTGCGCCAGCAGCAAGAAGAGCGTGATTGGCCTCTGTCTACTGATAGCCTTTCTGTTATGTCGATACCCTGTAAAATTATGTGCTTGAAATTAGGTGTGGGTATATGTGTGTATTAGGCTAGAAATTGTACAGAAAATGTATTAAGAAATTAAATTTTGAGCTTGAAAACTTGGTATTTAGGCGTTTGCTTAAATATGCATATTTAATATTTTATTATAATTAAAAGAAAATAATTTAGTTTTAGGGTTAAAAATAAATTTTTATAAAATCTAAAATTACTTGTGTTATTAAATTGATATATTGATAGCTCAGAAATTATTAGATTTCTTACACAATTTAATATCTTAAGATATAGTCAACATTACAAAAAGTTTTCAAGGAAACCTTCTCTAAATACTATAGTTCTCCGATTTCTTTTATATATTAAATTCTAGGATATATTAAAAGTTATATCATTTTACAATTTGAGCACTTTTACTTGTTTGTTTTATAGTATTTCTAGAATACATTTTCGTTTTCAAACAGACTTAAGCGGAGACCTCGAGATAAGAAATTGTAACAAAAAAAAAAATAGAAAAAAAATTGAAAAATTTTTTGTTTTAAAGCATAAAAATTCTAATGCGATTAGCTACTGAAAATCAAACGGATCGCGTGATCTCGCCAAAACGGACGCTTCAGCTCCAGTTCCAGCATCCAGATTCAGTTTTAGATTCGAGATTCGAGATTCAGTGCATCATCATGGCTAATTCCTGGTTTTGGTTTAAAATTGTGTCTCTATCGTTGTTCTGTGCTTTGAATATCTATCTATTTGTGATCTCCTGTGGCATTAGCTATCAAAATGCCGTGGCGGAGCAACATATACGTTTCCGTGCCGAAATGCCCACGATGGACGCATGGGTTAATTCACCATTTGGCAAACTGAAGAGTTATATATTTAATGTAACAAATTCGGAGGAATTTCTAAGTGGACGCGATAAAAAGGTCAAATTACAACAGATTGGACCGATAGTCTATAAAATTGTGGGCTATAATGATATATTAAATCGGACGGATGATAGTGTCACATATCGCAAGCATCGCTATCGTCATGTTGAATTTGTGCCCGAGGAGAGTGTATCTCCGGATATTCTAAATAAGACCATAATACATTTTAATAGTATTTTGTTGGGTGCTGCAGCCAAGACCCATCAGATACCCTTCGCTTACATGGGCTTCAATGCCTTGACACTTGGTGAAACAATATTTTTGCCCGGCAGTGTATATTATTTCCTTTGGGAATATACACGTCCATCGCTGGAGTTCTTTAGCAAAATGATGCCGCTTGCAACAAACTGTGGCACACTCTTCAATGTAAGTTACACAAATTTGTTTTTTATAGTTTTAGCCAAGTTCTTAGTTCCCTTTCATTCAAACAGGCGCTCAAAGAAAAAGAAGAAGTTTACACTGTAAATATTGGTCCCAAAAATGGCCAGAAGAACTTCTTTAGAATACAAACCCTCAATGATCAGCATCTCGTCCAGGAGCGCATTAAACGTGGTCGTAGAATATCCAATGATAGCTGTCCCATCAATGTCCATGGCACCTTTGACAATTCTTTGTTTCCCCCATTCCTTACAAAGGACACACCTTTGAGCATTACAGCCAGTGAATCCTGTCGCGTTTTGCCACTACACTATCAGCGAGAGCAGGAACATGATGGCCTCACCGGCTATCGTTATACTCTGTTCCGTGCCAATGAGACAGCGCACAAGTGCATGGATACCACATATGATGTGCATTTGCCACGCGGCATGTTCGATGTTTCCACATGTGTGATAAGTAAGTATTTGAATTTTTTACAGAAAAAAGGATTTTTGGGGTTTTTCAAATACCGAAAATATAGAAACTATAGTTTTTCCTATAAAATTAAATAATCTTACACCAAATAAAAGGTTTTTAGGGTTTTTAAATATCGAAAATATAGTAAATATAGTTTTCCCTATATAATTAAATAATCTTACACCAAATTAAAAGCTGAAGTTAAGAAAAAGCGCGATTATAATTCAAAATCTAGGAACAAACTAAGCAAATTTTATATCCGATTTATTGATGAATAAGTTCTTCATTCTTTAACAAATATTTTCGATTTTGCCACTTTTAAAATTTTAGATTTTTTTTAAAGTCAGAAATTTAAATGCTAATGAGTTTTTTTTTAATATAAATTAAATGAATATAATTTGACACATTTAATCTCGATTTTAATTAGATTTTCTCGATAATCTCGATCCAAAATTAGAGTAAACTGAACTTACTTTTTTTTGTAGAAAATTATATTTGAAGATTCAACAAAATCCTGCTCCCACAAATATAAAAAAGAATAAAACGACTGAAAGCAGAGTATATTAAAATCAGTTAAAAATTTTCAAAATAATCTAACTTATAATTTCTTTAAATTTTTAGACGATGCACCCTCGGCTTTCTCGGCGCCACATTTCTATGGCAGCGGCTACGATTGGCAGGAGCATTTCGAAGGTCTTAATCCCAATGTGGAGGAACATGAACCATACCTTATCCTGGAACCCATTACAGGCATACCCATAACTGAGAAATATCGCTTCATGTCCAGCACACCATTGCCAGATTTGAGAAATTTCAATGCCAAGCTAAACAAGCTGAGTAATATGATCGTGCCCATGTTTTGGTATGAATTTGTAAGTATCTAAGTTTGATATATCTAAAAACCATTCAAATCTGTAACTAACTCTATATTTTATACTCTTTAGGATGTGGATCATTTGCCTGATATGATACTCTTTCTGATACGCCTCAATGTGAATGTGGTGCCCATGCTGCAGCCAATCCTGATGGGTTTGCAGTTCCTGTGTGCACTGTGGTGCCTCTATATGTTGTTCCGTTTATGCAGCAGCAGTCGCAGTGCTCCAAGTGTCACATTAGAGACAGTTTTCAATCAAAAACCACAACATGATCCCAATGAATCGGGCGTCAAATAGACGTAACTACTTGTATCTTATAGATATGTTTATTGCATTTAATTATATATAGTTTTATTTTAAGTTAGTAAGTAATATTTAGATTTACGTAGGGAGAGTGATCACCTCATGATGATGCAGGCTGTACTTATCAGCGGCTAATTTCTTATAATATATATTAAATATATATAGACGTCATTACACTTCAATGCACACACTTGTCTCTCATTTCACCTTATCTGTCAGTGGGGTCACTTTCTGATTCCCAATCCCAATCTCAAATCCCCCCTAATTCCCAAAGACTTTGCTTGAGGTCGCGGCTTTTTGTTTGATTTCTAGGCATTGTCGTAAATTGTGTACACACAATTACTATCTGTAATTCATACATATATATATATATATTAAATATATATATATTATATACTATATATAAGCTTGCATGTGCTTTGTTTGGCAATGAAAACCTGCGCACACGTACCATACTAAAGATCTGTCCCAAGATTTATTTTACTTTATTGAATCTTTTTATTGTGCTGCGTCAGGTTTTTGTAAGGCCCTATACTCATTACAAAAATTACTAAAAAAAAAGAGCATAATACGACTGAGATAAAAACATGTTACAATCCAAAAAAGAAAAAACTAGATTTTAAACAAGAATAAAAAGTCCTGAAAAGAATTATTAAAGCTAAAATTTTTGTAGAAACAAATAGGTATTACTTAACATTTTCAATAGAATCCAACAAAAACACAATTTGAAGGATTTAAAAAATAAAATAAAAATAAATTTAAATTAACTAAAAATTGGTTAATATTAACAGAAACTTTACAGGAAACATTTTTTCGATTATTAAGTTTATTTTGGTCTTTTTGAAATTTTAGATTGATTAATAATAACAGAAAACATTTTTTCAATTATTCAGTTTATTTTGATCTTTTCGAGATTTTAGAGCTTTGTACAGGGCATCTCCCAGTCGAGTTCTCTTCACTCAAAAACACCACTGTTATTTTCTATATTTTATTTGATTTTAAGTTGTGTTTTGAGACCTCAAGAACTGTTTACAGGGCATCTGCGCATCGTTCAATCTCCATACAAAATAATACTCTTGTTTTCTTTATTTCTTTACTTTTTTTCAAGTTTTGTTTATTTTCTGTATTTTTCGCTTTTTTGTCAGCTCTGCCTTCCTGAACCTGAACTTTTGCACATGTTGCCTCTGCCACTTGCCATGTTTCAAGGCAAGCAACCCTTTCAGGGCCCTCCTTACCTCTGCCCTTCAACTCAGGTAACTCTGGGCTCTGGGCGTTGTCATCGCTTTAAGATCTGTTTGTGTTTACGTTTCCCTTACGTACTTTCCATTTGCATAAGCCAAAATTGTTGATCGTAACACCCAACGGGGCATTGGGTAATTGGTAATACTTTACCTAATTTAAGTTCATATAACTGGGCAAGAGTTTTGGTAATTTGATTTAAAATTAACTAGGAAAGGAGTTAGATTACATTTTTAAAAATATTAGAAAATTTCGATCATTCTGTTCCAAAATATATTTATATTTTAAATATTTTCCTACTTAGGGTTTTATTTTTTATATTCCTATCTTTTCTCATTATCAATGTCTAAATTACACATATTTAACCTGTTCTCTTGGTTCTTTGTCAAAAAAAAACTAAAATTATTATATTCCATTTTAAAGCTACAATTGTTATTTTCCATTTTAAAAGTAATCAAAGAAACTATTCGCAAGGAAATTGGTAAGGTCTAAACAAAGTTATGAGAGTGCCAAAATTAGATAGAAAAATATAATACTTTAGTGCTCTTATGTATTCAAAATTTAAATTTAACAAATTTCTTCCTGCTTCGAAAAATAAAACATAAATGTAGCTTTAGGCAAAATGTGTCTCAATTTTAATTAAGTTGACATTTTGTAACATGCGTACAAACATAAAAAACAAAAAAAAAACTAAAATAGCGTTGTTCATTTAGATGATATGATAAATCTGCCAAGTTTTGCATAATTACACAGAAATTAACATTAAAGTTATATCATTGTTTGGGTCAAGTGATTTATTGCCTTTCATTAGCCCGCAAAGGGGGAAGAAAGGCGGCAAAAAACCTTTGACTCTTTTTAAGTAAAGAACTGGCCCATTTGAACTGCAGTTAAGTAGACAAAATACTAGCTTTACTTAGAAGCTATAATAAACATAATGCGTCATTGCCATTAAAAAATATAAAATAAATTTAAATAATACTAAATGTAAATATTTAATGGCTCATAATTTGTGACAAAAGCAGACAGAGCAATTATCAATGCAATAAATGCTACAAATAAATAGAAAAAAAGCAAAAAATAAATCTATGAAAAATAAAACAACAACAGACAATGCGACGTCTCGTATTATCTATGAGGAGGGTAAACCCCAGTTCAAGTCAAGTCTGCACAAAACAAACCGCAGAGACAACATATAATCGAGACCAGTTCAAAACGAACGGACAAAGCTTTCGAAATCTGGTTGGTAAAGTGTGTATTTAAAGAAAAAAAAATCCAAAAAAAATACAAAAAAGTAAACCAGATACTCAATACAGTTACAAGATCATGAAAAATTAAGAGGGAAATGCATAAAAGTGATTACAACATAATAAAAATACATGCTGTCACTGACTGGACAGTGGGTTGGGGAAAAACCACAATTTAGTTTTTGTTTTTTTTTTGTCAACTTTGTTAAGTACAATAAAGTTTTTCCTATGAATTTTGGCATGCCTAGGCAAACAGCTGGAAGTACCGAGAGGGGCAACACTACATTTACATATTAAGCGACAGTAAATCCAGAAAGCAACAACAAAAGCTTGTTAACACCCCAAGTAATGGCTTGCCTAAATTCGGCTGAAAATATATGTATATCAAATAAAATCCGGTTCATCTTGGCAGCTCTCTCAGTACACTGCAACTCAAAGACCTTTGACTTCGGGCAGCCCAGGCCCGACTTGTCATGTTGACAAGTGGCCAAAACGTATGCGAAAGCTTCCAACGCTTAAAAAGCTCCTTAGTATAAAAGTCGGTTAAACAGGCTAATAGCTCGCAATCAAAGCTGTGCCGTCGAAGCGTCAGCAGTCACGAAGCAGTTCAACGGTGTCAACAACAACAACAACAAGTGAGTACACAAAACAGAGTGCACCAGAGAGCGTGGAGAGACACAAGCTGCTTGCTATAAAAGCGCATAATAGAAAAACAACAACAGGCGCATGCGTTTAGCTTGCAACTGTCAATTGATATCGATATTGCGTAAACCGATTGCCAATACTTGGCGTGTGTGTGTGTGTGTGTGTGTGCGTGTGTCCAATTTAACGGTAAAGCAATAGCAACAACAATTTTTTTTTGCTTGATTTTTCTGTTTTTATTATTTTAATTTAAAATATTCAAAAGCTTCGACTAAGACCAAATGACGTGGACGAAAAGCGTACAGCAAATTGTGAAATCTGTTTGTTATTTAGTGTTATCCATTAATTAGTATGCATATGCCATATAAACATACAGACAGACAAATATTCAAACAGTGGGGCATTAATAATGCATGAAATGAGCTTAGCCCAGAAATGACTCGATCGAGAATTGGCCCAATGTCAATCTTAAAAAGTCAGTTGCCAACCAGGTCCAGAAACATGTAGAAGCAGACTTAACGACGCCCGATTATACGGCAAGATATACAGAGAGATTGACCAAAAAGATGAATCGATAATCTGATAGTGTGTATAGATACTAAAAGGGGTATATTGGGTGTATATTAATGTAAGCTAAAACAATCAAAATTAGTATACTAGGGTTTTTAAAGACCATCAAGCCTATTAATAATTACAAATAATTTTCTGTATTTTCAGAAAATTTCATATTTGATTGTAAACAGGCTTGTATAATTTTTCACATTTTTAAAATACCAGCTATAAGAAAAAAAGCTATATCTGCTTAAACTCTCAACCCAGTCTTATTATAAGACCCGGTTGCTTCCGAATACAAATTTCGACTTGTTTTTAATTGACACTTATATTTTTGACAGCTTAAAAAGAAAGATGTTGGGCACTTGACAGTCATAAAATAAACATAATATGAACAAGTTTTGCTATTTGTTAAGCAATTACTCACATTACTTATTTTTTTTTGTTTTATTTTTTGTTTACAGCACTTTAACAAAAACAAGATGAAAGCATCGCTGGCAATATTAATTGTATGCGTGTTTGCCGGTTTGGCAGCCGCAGGTCCACAAAAGACATACACTAACAAATTCGATAGTGTTAATGTGGACGATGTGCTGGGCAATGATCGCATATTAACCAATTATATTAAGTGTCTGATGGAGAAGGGTCCCTGCACAGCGGAGGGACGCGAATTGAAGCGTCTGTTGCCCGATGCTCTGCAGTCTGAGTGCTCCAAGTGCACTGAAACGCAACGTCGCAACTCCAACAAGGTTATCAATTACCTGCGTATGAATAAGGCCCCTGAGTGGAGGCTGCTCCTGGACAAATACGACTCGAAGGGCATCTACAGAGCCAAGTACGAGAAGCATCATTAAGCTAACTTAAATCAAAACATTGTTTACAGTTTCAATATCAAACAACTCAACGTACTCGTTATTTAAACTTATACAATAAAAGTAAAGAAAGAAAAATTTAATTTTATATGTTGTTCATACCTATACACACTTTTGAACTCAAATTTTATTCCAAACTGCAGGATTTATAATTAGTTTTATATTTTTTTTTGGAGTACAACTTGGGGGCAAACAACTGCAAACAGACGCAGCGCAGTCTTTTGTTATTTGGATTCGTTAATTAAATCAATGGCCCTAAAATGATTTGCCACATTGACCGTCCAGTCTGAGTGTTGTCCCGCGGTGAATTCTTTTTTAAATCGATAATTACATATGAACACCTTATCCTGATACTCTGGCATTGTGCTAAAATTAAAGAAAAAAAGTTATTTTAAATGAGGTATGCAAATTCGAACATTACTTTTGGGTTGTCTAGGGGAGTGAACTACAATATATTTTCCAGTTTCAAAAGTAAAATTTAAATAGTATTACGAAAATATTAAGATATTCACTTTAAACTTTACCCAAGACGACTGAACTACGCCACATACTCACCCCATATTCCAGGGTATCTCCTCGCCGCGCTCACGCATTTCGGACAGTCCACGCATTACATGAAAGACCATTGTGATTTCAACCCAACGTTTTTGCAGCTTATCATTAGCATCATCGAACATTATGCCAATCTGGTAGGGAAATGATAAATAAATATCGCTCTCCTTAATTTCCAATTGTTTGCGCTGTGTCATCGATAGCTTCTGTATGACCGGCTTTAGCTCAGCAATGGCATCGGCATGCACAAGAGCCTGCAGCGTTGCCAAATCGCCGCCCACCAATCTGGATGATACCACCTGTCCGCAATGTTTAAAATTTATTATATGATTGGTTTGGAGGGCTAAACACGCTCACCTGCAGCGCCTGCTTGGCGCCAAATATAAAATCTCTGATCTGAAATTCACTATCAAAATATGGACGTATAATAAATTGTACTGTTATCCAATTTTTGATTGTGTTTAATGCCGAGGGCCACACAATTTCTGGAAAGTCCATAAGACGAGGCAATTGATTTCTGCTTGTTGGATTATTATTCTCTTCCGGTGCATGGGGAAGCGTTGCAAAGCAACGCATTCTTGTCCTTGTTGTTGTGCCTGCCATGGTAAGGCAGCGCCTTAAAGTGTGTTGCATTTTAACTAATTTCTTGTTTTTAATAAAAATTTATAAATATTCTGGCTTTATTTCTATAATAATCAGCTGTTGGTCTAGAGTTGCTATGGTGCCATTTTATTGTTATGCAAGTAGTGTTGTTATCAACTCTGTGCGGTGTACGGTCATACTCTTCATAGCAGCTTGCTTTTTGTCAATGTACACGCTCGAAAATGGCAGTCATTTCCGTCTGTCAAATTTTTCTTTCTTTCCCAGCCACGACTAGCAAGGGTCGACAGCATGAGGTACTGTAAAATTTTGTAAATAAGTGTGTTTTGTGCATTTGTTGTGCTAAAATGTGTGAAAAATGTACATCAGTGTATGCGGAATATTTGGAATAATGCAAAGAATGAATGTAATACAATTTAATTGTAAAATTTGTGAAATAACCTGAACGAGGGCCAACATGCACACACACGCACACATACATACAAGTTGATGGCACGCTATTTCATGAAATCTCGATTTCATTTATATTTTACAGTTCGCTAAAGCTCCAAAAGAGGCTCGCAGCCTCTGTTCTGCGTTGCGGCAAGAAGAAGGTTTGGTTGGATCCCAATGAAATTAATGAAATCGCCAACACAAACTCGCGTAAGTATTAAATAATTTATAAGTTTATGTTACCGTTCACATTGTACCATCAAATCATCTTAATGCCTTCCTTTTTCTTTTTGCAGGTCAAAACATACGCAAACTGATCAAGGATGGTCTGATCATTAAGAAGCCCGTCGTGGTGCATTCCCGCTACCGTGTGCGCAAGAATACCGAGGCTCGCCGCAAGGGCCGCCACTGTGGTTTCGGTAAGCGCAAGGGTACAGCGAACGCTCGTATGCCCACCAAGCTGGTGTGGATGCAGCGCCAACGTGTGCTCCGTCGTTTGCTGAAGAAGTACCGTGATAGCAAGAAAATTGATCGCCATCTGTACCACGATCTGTACATGAAGTGCAAGGGTAACGTGTTCAAGAACAAGCGCGTACTCATGGAGTACATTCACAAGAAGAAGGCCGAGAAGCAGCGCAGCAAAATGCTGTCTGACCAGGCCGAGGCCAGGCGACAGAAGGTGCGTGAGGCACGCAAGCGCCGTGAGGAGCGTATTGCTACCAAGAAACAGGAGCTCATCGCTTTGCACGCCAAGGAGGATGAGATTGCTGCCAAGGCTGCTACTGCGGGTCATTAAGTCGTCGTTGCTTTGATATATAGACCAAGGCATATGATTAGTAATTGTTTTTCAAGTGAATAAAATCGTCATTTAAGTTTGGCCGAAATGATTTTGTACAAACGTGGAATCCAATTGGTTTTTATTTTTATTTAATACCCTAGAATCTCATTCGATACAGACAACTGTGGTGTGCATTGGTTTCGTTGTATTGCGAAAATATATCGCATTTGGTTTTGAACTTGACTATATTATTTATATCAGCAAAGCAACAAATCGAAATACCTTTTAATAGGTAAATCATATGCAAGAACCATTTAGAAATAAAAATGAAAAGATTGCGCTTTGTGTTAAAATTCGATTACTCAATATTAATAAAATATATTTGATATGTGTATCGATATACAGCATCGATTGGTCTATCAAACATCGCCGCAATCACGGAATATATCGATAAGATATCATTTTAATTTAGCATTCCACAGCTAGCCGTTACCGGTCACACTATTCGCCGCTCATCTCATTTTGAAATCAACATTCGTTCGAGGCGGTTGTTGTTGGTCGTGTCAACGGCGGTGCGAGTTCAAAACTGTTTAGAATTTTGATATATAAATAAAGCAAATAATAGATTTGAGCAGAAGCCCTCTACAACACAGTTGAACAGTTCCATCTAAGCACCGTGTATGCAAGAGAATTATATATTTTTTTTTGCATAAAACGGCAACGACATTTCAAAATCAAAGCAAATCCAATTTGAGTTTAATAAAAAGTAAACGTGTCCAGCAGCGGCTACGAGTAAAAGCGATTAACTAACTAACTAAACTACATGTAACAAAAGTCTGCAGTCGTCTTTCGTAATAGCAACAAATTATTTGCTTGCAATTCGGTTTTGTCTGTCGCGTCACGCAAAGAATACAAATACTTATAAGAAAATCAGCTGAAGGCTCGCACACCCACACACACTCTTATAAAGAGATAGACACACGGACAGCGAGTGAAAGTGCGCGTGTATGTGTTATAAAATCAAATAGAAAATTTTATATTAATTACTAATCTACGCTGTCAGCAGCATTTAAAAAACAAAATAATACAAAAAAAATCGTCTGTAAGCCGTTTTTGCTAACAGACGCAAATCCCAACTACATATAATACAAATTATAATAATAAAAATAAATAAAATATACAGCACAATGAGCGGATACACAGACCTCACCAAACTGGACTCTAGTCGGTAAGTGTAATAAGATTTGTTCGAATGTGTATGTACATGTATGTAGTATGTGTGTGTCCAGTTTTGGGCTGGGCAAGCGCGAGTTTCTAGTTAAAATGTGTTTAAATTCAATTTAAAGCAGTTGCTAAATTGATGAAGACGGACAGGCTAGCAAGCAGTCAGCAGCAAGAGGGGGGGATAAACAGCAGCAGCAGCAGCGCATACAATTTCGTTCTCTCTCTCTCTCTCTCTCTTTTGCTGGTACCGCACCCCTGGGCCACACGGCGTTTTCTCTTTCGTTTGCAACTCACCGACATATAAAAAAAAACAACAACAAGCAAAGATACAAAAAATTTATCGTACGATGCGGACGACCATTCAAACACGAAAAAAAAGAAGAAAAAATAAAGCAAAAGCAAAGCTGCCTAATATGACACAATCGTGCATACATGCATATGTATGTATGTAGATATATACATTTGTATGTTTAGCGCTATGTGTGTGTGTGTGTGTTGTGTTTGTTTAAACTAAACTAATAAAATTGCATTCCTTTGGCCACACTAAATTCACACTTTTCTACTTCTCCCCCTCCTCCCACATTTCGTACCTTTGCTCTAATCAGTGCTTTTTTTGGCGCTTGCCTGTCATTTATCGATAAAAAACTATTACTCATCCCACTTGCCATTATCGCTATGCGAAAAGACAAATTATGAGCTATACACGGACCTCAGGCGACATAGTAAAAAAAAATAGTAAAAACAATCAGAAATTCTGTGATTCACAAGCCGCAGCAGCTTAACTGATTAATGTAGGCGTATTGTACAATACATATGTATACATGTTTATATTTTTATATATTGATGACGTTTATACATACATATGTCACTGTGTTTTTTATATTGTTTGCAATTAAACGTAATGGGTAGGGAGGGTGTGAGGCGGATTTTGCCTTGAAAATGTTCAGGGCCCGTTATGCTCATAATGTTTTTTTTTTATAGAATTTGATTAATACATCGCATGTTAATTAATATCGATTTGCCTATTTATCGATTATGCTGAGTTGTCAAATGCGTTGGAGGTCAGACGAGGCCAAACGGCAAAAAAGCTCAACAAAAATAACAACATTAAACAAATATGTATATTGGTCAATTTCGCATACGAAAAAGTGTTGGCCAACATTGCAAATATTGCTAGCGAACAGCAAAAAAAACGGGCATCATGACTGGCATCTCTTTATCTAACAAATCGTACAGTTACCAGACCGCCTTGCGCCCGCATTCTCCTCCACTCTCCTCTTTAGCAGCTTCAGCTTCAAAACATCACGCCACATTTGAGAGAGAGTACCGAACGTATGACAAAGAGAGCGAGAGAGAGCGCGCAAATGAAAGAGCATTAAAGAGCTTTCAAATCTGCACTCTCTTGCCACAACAAAACACATAACACACACACCGCTTAAACCCCGCAACGCTCCACAACCAAAACATCGGCTGATTTCAGTGTTGTATGCCGCGTTGCTGCTGCGCATGTTCCAAGCTAAAAAAAAATAAAACAAACCTGAACTGGACGCGTGTCGCGTGCCTGACTTGGCCCACTTCACACAGCGGCAGAGGCGGCGGCAACTGAGACAACGGC
Source organism: Hirtodrosophila alboralis (assembly GCA_035043045.1). NCBI lineage: Eukaryota > Metazoa > Arthropoda > Insecta > Diptera > Drosophilidae > Hirtodrosophila > Hirtodrosophila alboralis. Next base: position 1,893,799 of record JAWNNH010000195.1, on the reverse strand, counting down.
AGCGACAGCGACGTCAGGTGTTGCCAGCAGGTGCCATAAGCAGGTGTCCAGCACACGACAATAGAAAATTGGAGATGAGAAGAGAAGTGTATTCTCCCAACTTTCAGATACGCGCCTAGATAATAAAGCTTCAACTAACCGTGCCGCTTTGCAATTGGTCGTTTCAGATGGCGTGTTGCGAGTTGCCTCAGCTGCCTCAGCTGCTACCTCTGCCACCCGGCAACATTTTCATTCTTGCGGCACAATTGAAATACAATTGACAGGCTCTTCTGCCTTTGCTTGCCCTAGGTATAACACAAAAGGTCAATAACGTTTGGGGCGGCGCCTGTACACCTCTGCAACCCTCGCTTCCTCCCTTTAAAAATCCCCCTACATTTCCCCCCATGCCCCTGTTAGCTACTTTAAAGCTGTTCATGTTGGCGCGTGTCCAAGTTTTGACTATTTCAAATGCGACATTTGCTAAAAATGAATCTCGCCTGATTTTCTACATATAAATAAATAAAAATGTAAATAGTAAATACCTCATTCATTGTCTGTGCTAATTATGTACAAATGTATTTTGAATGAATCAAAATTGTTGATAAGAAGATAATTGCGCATTTTTTTTTTTATTACAATTATTTTTTGCATACTTGCTAATTGTATACCCTGTATATGGCTATAATGGACTGATTGAAATGGTCAGTGGAAGGTCAAAGATATTTTACCTAATTCAAATATATTAACAGACAGGAAATTGTTATGGAATCCAAACAAAATATATTTAAAATATATATTGCAAAATGGAAAATTAAATAAAAATATTTACTTATACTCAGAGTAAACTCGTTCTAAAAAATGCATTTAACAAATTGCAAAAATAAAAAAAAAATTGGACAAATAAATTAATTTGTAGTTCGGACTTGAAACATTATTCACAACCTTTAGGAAATTATGAGAAACGACTGTAATAACGGAAAAGATAAAGTTTTTCGTGAATATTTCTATTACAACAAATTGTTGACGATATGAAAATTTCTTAAAATTGTTAGAAAACTGAGGTATATGCTGTAAGGTAGAGTTTCTTGGAATTATAAAGTGGAATATCTTAAATTACACTCGACACAATTAAAAGACAAAAGTCGGAAATCTAACCCTGAAAGGTTAAAGAAAAAAATTCAGAGATGTTCATAATAATAATTTTAAACAACAAACAATTACGAAAACTTTCCATAATTTTCCATAATTTCAAAGATTAAAAGATTAGAATAATACTTAAACTGAGAAATCTATATCAACAAATTTTCATCTATCTGCGCCTCGATTTTAAAGATTAGAAATTACAACATTTAATTGATTAATATTAAAATATTGTAATAAAGAAAAACAAAACAAATAGTGAACTTTATACAGCTCAAAGTTCAATTTTTTGAAATATGCCACAACTGTGTAAAGTCCAACAGGGTATCTTTTGGTGTATACTAAATAATTGAAATTCTTGATTATTTTAATGACGTTTAGAATGCCATAGAAGCATTCAATTGCCGTCGCATTCAATCAGCTCAATTAGTCAGCATGGGAAAACTTACTTGATATGAATAATATATTATATATATATATATAGTATATTAATTTATACATAAGTACACATTATATATATATACGAATAGTTTTGTATGGCAGGGCCAGCGGAAAAAAACCTTGACACATGGAATATAACATGCCACACCACACACACCAGCTCATTGACGATATCACTCGGCCACTCGAGAGTCTGTCGGTCGGTCGTTCTGTCGGTCAGACAGCTGAGATCATGCGGCAGTCGCGTGTACCACAAATCAGGCTATATAACATTGAAAGAACTATCAATAGTCTAGACAGTGTGGTTGGGGGTGGCGTTTGGGTTCTTCGGTTTGGACTTTGGGGTAGGGTAGCTAGTGCGCTATTTCAAAACTAACAAACATAAAATAATCTCGTCTCGTTCAGCCAGACATTGTTGCACTTATCAAACGGGCAACTTTAGTTTCAGTCTGGGCAGGGGAGGGTGACAAAGGGGGCACTTGCCAGACGACACATTGATAAGCTCAAGATCTGAGACTTGGCGGCGTCGAGCGTGTTAATAACCGCTCCATATAACATAGATAGAATAATTAAAAGTTAGTTTTTATTGCTTTTGGCCTTACTTATTAAATTATATTGTTCCCCTTTTACGACTTACGATTTGAAATCGCACTTTTAAGGTGTTTTGAATAACGAAAAATGTTAAAAACTCTTTTTGAAGTAAAGCTAAAATACAGAGTGGTAGGAAAAAGATGTTTAGTTAATTAATATATTCATAGACAGGAAATTGTTATGGAACCAACACGTAATATATTTAAAATTAAATAAATTAAATACTATTGTACCCCTTTATTTACGATTTGAAATCGCACTTTTAAGGTGTTTTGAATAACGAAAAATGTTACAAACTCTTTTTGAAGTAAAGGAAAAAATACAGAGTGGTAGGCAAAAGATGTTAATCTAATTAATAACTTGTTATAGAATCAACACGGAGTATATTTAAAATACATATTAAATACTGTTGTTCCCCTTTACTTCTAACGATTTGAAATCGCAATTTTTAGCTGTTTTGATAATCGAAAAATGTTTAAGTAACGAAAAAAAAATTAATTTATATCTTAAACGATTCGAAATGAAAAAAGTTTTTGAAAACGAAAGCGTGTTTACACTTTCCTTGCAATAATAAATCACTAATGTTAATTAAGTATATTTATACACATTGGAATGTGTTTATTTCGAAATAAAAAACAAAACAAAATGCATGAAATGGCAAAAACAACAAAAAATAAGGATAAATTAATGCATTTAATTGTCATTAAATAAAAGTTAAGTTGACATTTACGATGCTAACTGCGTTTAATAAATTATATAATAGTATAAAAATAAGTTAAATAATTTTCATTTAGTTTGATAATAATGAAAATTAAGCATAAAATTTAAATCGATATTAAAAAAAAAACTCGATTGGGTACAGATGAAAATAGATCTTCAATAGTTTGGTAATAGTTGAAAATAATAATTAATATATAATATATATTATATAGATCTTGCCTCTTTAACAAGATAAGCGATTAATTGATTTTATCTTAACATATCGATAAGGCAAGCATAATTTAATTCGATACTAAAAAAAGAACTCGATAATGTCTCTTACTTTCGATACTATCGAAAGTTGGCAATATGGCCAGCTCTAGTCGTTAACCAATTGTTGATATATTTTATATCGTTTATTGTTGTTTCGTTTATGAGGTGGGGCAACAGCGGGTTGCAAGTACTACATAACGTACTTAAAGCTAATGAGGTGCTTGTATAACTTTCCCATCAGCTGCAGACACACGTGGCAGCTTGAAAGCGCTTGACCCGAAACACATAGACAAAGGGAAGGGGGAAAGGTAAGAAGAAGGTGTGTTCAGAAATAGAAATCTGCGCTATAACAACAACAATAATATCGAACTTGACTGGTTTTTTCTATGTTTTTGTTGTTCTCTATTTTTATACAAATTGAATTTGCGACTATGATGATGACGACAACGCGATGTCAGGTTTATTTGCATAGTTAGAAATCAAATTCGTGGTAGCCCACACATTAAATGGCCAAAAAGATATTGTCGGAAATGTTATAAAAAAGAATACCAAGGGGCAGACTTAACGACGACGACACGTTTTAAAAAACTAGACGCCAACTCATCATCAACAGGTTAATCATTTGGGGTTCTATTGTTTAAAAAGCAACAGGTTTTCTATATAGTAATTTTAAATTCTCTTTTTTATATATTTATTACAGGAACTGTCTGCGTCGCATTGCGCGCCACGATGAGCAGCAATTCTCCAAAGATAGCATTGTCAATGTAATGGAGAAGTTTGTGAAAACTGTTAACATTATGGATGATACCATATTGGTGCCATGCAGGCTCATGGATCGACAGGTGGGTGTTGCTTAACTCTCAGATTTTAAGACTTTATCTCTAACCATAACTCTTGTATTTGTTTCTTTTTAATTACCTTAACAGATTGGTGATAGCACTGATATAATACCTGCTACGGGCAAGGATACCACCGCCAATCAGCTGACACAAAATTCCAGCGCTTGGGGCAAACGTGGTGCGGCACATTCAAAGAATGTGCACGAATTTCTCAGTGCCTCGGAATTGTTCAATTTGTACAATGTGCTCAATGCGTTCAAGAATGATTTGCTGTGGACAACCAAGGAGGAAGATGAGCCCACTGAGGATATGCTTGAAAAAGCTATAGAGCTACAAAAAAGGCAGCTTAGTACTAGTTCCAGTACCAGCACCAGCCAAGTCGAACAGAAGACTGAATCCAACACAGCAACAACAGCAACAACAGCAACAAACAGAAGCACATCGGGTGTCAAGGGTCATGTGAGACGCACTTCGACCGCTTCAATGATGTCCACCACATCGGTGAGCAATCTGAGCGATTCCGAATCGGATATATCAAATGAAATGGATTCGGGCTTGGAATCGGATGGCAATAAAAGCGATAATGCTCAAAGCAGCGATGGCAGCGATATCGATGCCTGCCAATCAAAATCAAAATCCGCCGGAGGCGACAAAGCCACAGAGTTGGCGCAACGTTGTAAAAGACATTTGAATGGTCTATACCAGTGCCTGGAACAAATGACAGAGGCGGCAAACTATTTGACCGCCAGATACCAAAGTGATATTGGACCCGTCTAGGAAAGTGCACGGATTCAACTCTACCCTGTTATTTTTTAAATGGATATGTTTTTCAAAAACTCCTCTTCTCTAAAACTTTCATACTGCGGGCGGGTTATAAACACAAGTAAACCAAAAAAAAACAAAAATCAAAATGCAAAAAAAAAGAGAAAAATTTAAAATATTAAATAAAATTATGTGCAACGGTTTGTGAGGTCTTTCAAAAAACTTTTCGGGGGGTGCTAAGAGTATATGTATGACATGTAGTTTGATAATGTTAATAATGATATAATGTATATTTTATTAATTTGCAATTTAAGCCATTTCAAAATTAACTAATTTGTATTTGTATTTTTGGGTTGACGGGTACAACAACAGAAATGAAATGAACAAAATATACTATGTACTATATATGTGTGGCAGCTTCTTTATATACAATATGATATGATATGATATGATAATATGTTGAAGAAGAGCATTCCTTTAAAAACTAAACCAACAATAAAAGCTGCAAACACACACATTAGAACCGGATGTGGCCTGGCCGCACTCAAATATAAATATATATATATATATATATGTATATATAAATACTAAATATATATTGTATTGTATTGTATTGTATACTCAATTAGATGATCCATATCTTAAGATTGGTTCACAGTCAATGAAAAATTGTTATCCTATTGTATTTGAATAATATTTCACTCTGCCTCTGTCTGTCATTTGATTGAATTATATGTATATGTTTAGCTATAGTTTCTTATACAAAATGCTGTTTAAAGTTATGTGTAAAAAAAAAAACAAAATAACACAAAAAAACAATTACTAATGTGCGAAGAAAAAGATGAAGAAGAAAAAAATAGTACAAGAAATATAATTTCGAAGCAAGCAGAAGAATATCAGCAACAAAATTCCGTTAATAGTTATTGTAATTTGTTTAATTTCTCTCGCTCAGTCAAGTATGTAAATAGGAAAAAAAACACAAAACACATACCTTATAAAGAGTTTCTTTACTTTAAAGTTTAAACATCAAAAAATATGGAAATAAAATGAAAAGAAAAAATTTTCAAGCTGCTTGCTGAGTTTCAAAACACATACACACACACACTGTTAATGAGAATTATTTATACAATAAATAAATAAATTTTATTTAGAAAATATATTACAAAAAAAGAAAAACAAATATTTAATTTTTTTTATTTATATTAGTTGCGATAAAATTGCTGATAAAGCTGAAACAAAAAAAAAAAAAAGCCATGGCATGTTGGGTACAAATTCCAATTTGTTGGCTGCCAACAATTTAACAGTGGCAATGACCATCATAACAAATAGTATATCTATATATACAATTGTATAGATTACAAGACACAGTAAACATTGGCTACATGGCTCAATTAGTCGTTTAATTATAGCGCTTTAAAAAATAATACATATATATACATTTATTATTGTTTTGTTTTGGTCGTACAAAGTGCAAAATCATTTTATAATATTAGACAAAAGTAGGGGAAAGTTCTTTTTGCGATTAGGGGACTTTTTAAAAAAAAAAATTAATTAAACAGGTAAGAATTTATAGATAGGCAATACCGCCTGGTAATTACATATAATGCAAATGCTTAAATAAAATTTCTATAGTATATAGTATACACATGCCAAGTATTCTGATCTCAGATAGATTAACAACTTTTTGATAGTTTTTTTTTTTTTATAAATACAGACTTTACTTTAGTTCTACCCATATTGATACAGCTTGTGACGTTATTGCTAGCTATAATAAGTTATTATCTAACTAAAACTTAAACGTTAAAAACAATATTGAAATATTTTGTAAGCAGTAATTATTGTTTAACTTATCTAATACTTAAGTTTTGTGATTTATCAGTTTATTTTTAGATGACAGCTTCATTAATTTACACCTATAACATGTGTCGCAAATTTAGCAGTCCTGACTGTCTTTATAAAGCGGAAACCAAAACAAAGATAGACTACATAAGAATACCTAGAAAAACAAAAACTATGATAAGAAATTATTGAGAAAAAAATAGAAAAATAAGTGCGTATAAACATAATACTGAATCATGCCACAACTACAACTATCAAAACAAAACAAATTATTAAAAAAAATATAAAAACAAGTCCATTCACAAGTAGTTAAAGCTATTTTAAGGATCTATAAACAAAGGTTTGTTGCTATTGTCAAGAGCTTTATCAAAATCAAATGTATATATTAATTCTAGTACATTTTGATAGCGGTTTTTTTAGCCTTCCTTATCTAGGCCAACTGTATTGACACTTGAGGTTTTTTTCTGTTTTTTTTTGGACATGGCCAAATAAAACTGACCATAAAACCGTGTCTTAAGAACTGTGACAATTTAATGAAGCCATGAACTTGTTTTCAAGATTATCAGACACTAAACTTGAGTGGTTTCAAGAGCTGAGATTGATTGAGATTTCTAATAGTTCTCGTATCACATGTACTACAATTAATTTCATTGAAAGGCTTCTTCCGCATGCAAAAACTAATCAAAACTAAAATGATGATAATGATTATATTATTATTATTGCGACGAGGCTGAGGACGAGGCCTTAGCTAAAACCATTTGCAAATTGCGACAGTTTCGTTTTATCATATTTGTCTATAAGACAATACCTCTAAACTTGTTTTGAATACGATTCTAGCGGCAAGGCGGAAATTTAAAACCAAAAAATCGAATCTTAACTGAACCGTTAGCAGCAAAAGCCGGAAACTTTAAACAAATAATAGTTGTATATTATAGTATATAGTATTTGCGGCATTATGAAAGATTTTTTGTTTTTTTTTTGTTTATTGTGTATATATTGATGATATTTCATTTCCGTTTATTGACCCCTCTACGTTAAACTGAACCTTGAGCCGTAGAAGATTTGAAAAACCAGTCAGAATTACGTTACAAAAGATCAAAAACTAATTGATGAGATAGATATAATATATAAATTATTGAAAAACTCATTAAGACGCTTCAAGAGATTTAACTTCAACCTGTTCAATGCTTGTTAACAAAAGAAAGTTGCCTGTGATTCAGCATTTTTTTGAAGTTTCCAGTTTTATGTAAATATTGCATGTAATTGTTATGCCCTCAATTTAGTGGAAGAGAGGGGGAAAACTGTCACGATCGTTACAAGGTTAACGCTTATAGCAGCAAAAATTAAACAAGGTCTGCGAAAATTCTTGTAGAGCATCTCGATCATCATTATAATCATTATAATCATCATTACAATCATCATAATGAGTGTGCGTGCACTCGGAAATGAATATTATCACGTGTGTGAATAATACGAGTGTGAATGTGAAATGTGAAATGTGAATGTGAATGTGAACGGAGCTGTTGGAATCGTTAAGCTTGTCAAACAATACACTCGACCAAAAATAATGACCAAAAATATATATATTTATATGTATATAAATGAACTTACAAGTTGCGACATTAACAAAAGTTTTTGTTAAAATGCAGCTAGACGTTAAATTACCCTGTATTTATACACAACAGTTTTCTAATAGTTTTCTAAATTAAATATATTCTTATTTTATCAAAATAAGTTGCAATATGATTTACGATTCTATTTGTTGGGAATTATAAATAAAAACTATGCTTAGAGCAGCATAACTTATTAGAAATGCCAAATTATCGATGTTTATATTGATTGTACCGATAACATTGCTTTTTAGAGACTCTCAACTATTATTGATCGTCTTTAAATACGTTTAGTTAATCAAATGTTTATTCAAATGTTTGTTTCCCGGAAAAAACTAGTTTTATATTGCTAAAATAATGCTTATCATATCAACTTTTTGACTTTTTTTACAATCGACATTTTGACAGCACAACAAGCTGAAGCGATAACAAAAATCGAACGATGTTTAAAGATTGTTATCGACTTAAGCTTGCCATCAAGCCCTCGGTTTATTGTTGCCATTTTTTAAAAGCATTAATTTATGTGCTAATTTATTTAAAATACTCTGTATTGTTTATATATTTAAATACAGCGTATTTTAAACACATTAATAATGGCATATTAAATGATTTTTAAATTTTTTTTTTTTTTTTTGCATATTGAAATAAATACTTCCGTTTTGTAGTATTTGACCCAAAGCAAAGCTTGACCCCCCTCAACCCTCAACTAATGTGGGAAGTTGCGGAAGTGTGTCAAGTTAAGATATTAAGTATATTATAAATAATACTATAATTAAAAACTAATAGTTCTATGTTTAACGTTTAGCCAAGTGATCCAATGCCTTAGTAAAATGAAACTTTGTTTCCTAGTTGTCCAAAAATACAACTGACAGCATTTCATTCATTCATTGATAATAATTCTATATGGATGTACAATATATGATGAGTATTCATGGGATGAGTTTGGTTTTCCAAGCCATAAACGAGATTAGAATTCCGCATTTGTTGAATAATTAGAGCCTATAGACAACAAGTGCGCAATGATTATTTAAATGCGAGAATATAGATAGATATGTATATGATATATCACAATTGTTAACTTGGTGCTTTGAGCCATGTTTCTGTCTTATTTCTGGCTCTCAGTCTCAGTCTCAGTTTTGTCAGTCTCTGGCTCTGTTGGGTTGGCGGCCAAGCTTTGGTTCATGGCTAGCAGGTGGTACAAAGTCCGAAAACTCGAAATTCCACACATAAAACAACCTACACATAGATATATATCTACTTTTATATATATACGCTCTTTTACAAATCGCTAAATCATGTTATAGAGAGACCAAAAGAGAGAAATACAGCTGCAAATATTCATTCACGAACATTCTACGTTTGTACACATCTAAATAACAATAACATCATCTACATCATCTACATATTTCCTTATTTATGAGCTAATAATACGAGTATTATAAATGTCTCAAGTGCTTTGGATATACCCGGAATATCGCACGCATTTCTGAAGTTCAGTTCAATGTGAAATAAACGCTAATTAAACACTTCAAATTAATTAGCTTAAAGCTGTACAAAAATCTTTAAATGCATAAAAGCAAAATATATACAAAAATGTAGACTACACTGACTGGCCGATACTCTAAAATATCTTGGCTCTAGATTTTTTTTCACATTCGGCAATGCGAGAATATTTTTATTAGAGGCTTTAAAGGTTGTCAAAAGTAAAAGCTCGTATTAAACTTTCTATAAAAATGTAAAAAATTTATATGTTAATTATACAGTTGAAACCCTAACTATTATATCATCTTGTGTAGAATTCTATAAACTTATTTTGATAAAGAAATTCATCGTCGAGGAGTGTATAATCCTTTCTACATATTTAATTACGATTAAGACATGCGAATTTTTTGAGTTTTTCAAAGGTTTCTCACATTGCGTTTCGCAGGGAAATTAATTTGGAATAGTGTCGAAAATATTGTTCTACATACAAATGTACAGCTGATTATTACGAACCTATAAACTTCCCTCTTTCCTTAGAAACAGAGTATTAAAAACCACAACGAAACTGTTTTAAATGTTTGACGTCAGTTTTGGCTTTCGATAGGTTTTCCCAGCAATGCCAACTGATTCAGCGGTCACGCGATTAACTACATCGATTAACTCTTTCTCTTCAAACAACACCCCACTGCCCCCCTGGATACCTTTAGGCCGGTTCTAGACTTCAGCAAACTCAGCATGAAATGTCAGAAAATCCCACAAAAAAATGACGTTAATTGGAACTGCCTCGGCTTCTGTGCGTGTTCCGAATGAACTTTGAGCTGGGAGAAGGGAGAAGGGAGAAGGGAAGACTAGACTTCAGATCTGCACAGTTATCTTATTATGTTGTTCAAGCCAGTTTCGCATATAGAGCATTACATATATACATATATCGTATATGTACTATCTTTAGTCAGAACCTGTATAGCAGCTACGCAGCAGCTTCAATTTATACCATATTTTTTTTTTTGCCCATTACCGCATGACGCAGCGGTTTTTTATTTCATTTATAACATTTTTTTTTTCTTATTTATTGCATTCCGGACAGTTTAAATCTGTAGCTTAACCTCATTTATGCGCATTTCATGATTTTCAGCAAACGTTGCAAAAATATCATATCGCTTAGGTTATATATACATATATATATATTTCTTACCCTTAATGCGTAAATTAATTACATATTTCTAATGCGTACATTTGGTTTTACCTCGAACAGAAGTTGGCTGACGAAATCTTTGAGAACTGGTCAACCATTTGGGGCCGGTCAAATACACAGACACTCTGATACAGTCAGACCTATAAGTTTAACTACAGCGCGACATATGAGGAGTAACTACTGAATATTAATTAACATTCATTTTCTGTTATTAATTGTTGGAAGATATATATATATATACTATTTTTATAAGATATAAAATTTTGAAAAGAGCTTTTTTATTTTATTTCCATTCCATTCAAAATTCCACATTGGAATCAGTTTAGTTTTGTCAGAGTTGAAAGCCTGGAAATAATCAGAGCTTTAGCAATGGAAACTTTCCATTAAAACTGATGTGTTATATTTTCGATTATAGAATAAATTGGCTTTAAAATTATACAATAATTTTCTTTTCATTCTGACAGCTTGGATTAAACCAAAAAAAAAACAGGAAAATCAATAAAAATTGAATTTTCAGAAATAAATAAATAATTAAATAAATAATGATGTAATACAATGAAGAGGAAACTTTATGACCATTATACAAGTAGTAATAAGTCTAGGAAATATTTTAGTACAATTTAACATAAGAACTTTCCATCCTTATAAAAAAAGCTCTTACATTATTTCTAATTAAGATAACTAAGTAAACTAATGTTGATAATAAATTTAATTAAATCATAACATTTTTTTTATTTTTTTCAAAATAAATAAAACATAATTTTCATTAGCTTATCACCTCGATGTGTACATAAACTTTTTTTGCACACTATGGATAAATTTGGGCGCTTGGGGGTCGCTTCAATGTTGTGCTTATTGCATTGGGCATCGACAAAGTTTTTGTTTATTAAACAACAAATTGCTGTTGTTGTACTTATGTACTTATTGCTGTGGTCTACAAAATGAAGACATGTGTATGTGTGTGTGTACTTGCAAGCATACATGCATATGTATGTGTATGTGCATATGCATGTAAATCGTGTAGTAGGTGCATATGCATACGTTTACATGCTTACAAGAAGAGGCGTCAAAGCTCAACTCACAGCGCAGAGCGGCAATAACAAAACAGCGAGTCATTGGACTAGTTTCATAACTGCCAAAACAACAACGCTTCTGTCGCCGCAACCCGCTACTCCCGCTGCCTTAAAGCACCACACGCCTGCTTTACCTGCTCACTGTACATGCCTCTGCCCGCCGCACCTGCTGAGCGTACGGCGCAAGCGCAGCGTCAGCCGCACGGTTTGAATCTGAATGCCAAGCGTTGGGTATGACCTTCATGGCTAAAAAAACAACAGAGCAGAGCAGCGACGCTAGCAGCAGCTGCGACTGCGACTGCGACAAAGCTGAAAGCTAAAGTATCAATTTATGGTCAAAAAGCAACAACTATAAAAACAACAACAGACGCAGCAGCAGCAGCAGCAATGGAGGCTTTTAACAAAAAAGACGTTAAAAAGCAACAACAAAAGCATAACAGAGAGACAACACGTCGGCGACAGACATAAAGCTTTCAAGACATACTCACACATTTACATTTACTGGAGCTTGAAATCGAAAGCTGCTGCGGCTGCTGCTGCGACTGTGATTGGGTCTGCGGCGCAACCGCAGCGCAGACCATGCAAAAAATTAGTAGAAAAACTAAACTTGAGAGTAGTCGACTAAAAGTAATGCTGCAACTGTAAAAAGTTGTCGATTGAGTAGAGTAAAGATAATAAAAATAAGCTGCGGATATATAATTAAGCTCACAGTTTCATAATTTATTAAATTTATAATAAGATGTAAAGTAAATATAGCAAAACTCTAGCTGCAATAACATTAAACCTGTCAGCTTAATATACCCTATCAAAGCTTTTTAAGACATTACTAGGGTATACCTGGAATGTGCGAGTTTGTGGTATTTACTCGCAAAGCTTTTAATGCAGCCCCTCTCCGATCTGTCAATATTGCATCTACCTTTATACCGCAGCCAGTTTTGAACCAGTTTCGCATCCTCCATTCTCCACTGGCAGATAAATATATATATATGAACATACCTTCATAGGTCGCGCCTCCACTGTACCACTCCAATTTAAAACATTTTGCTGTTTTTTATGTTTTTAACGTGCTCCAATACAATTGATATTCCAGTCGGGCCTGTCTCGCGCGCTCCCCTTGCGCCGTCCATTTGCATAATTATCAACAAGAAAAGAATATATAAAAAAATGAAACAAGCTGATGCGATCTGTCTGCTAATTTTCCATTGTGCTGCTTTTCTGGTGATTTTAGAACATTTTTTATATATATTTATTTTTAACCAAAAGACAAAATCACCGCCAGGCATAATAATGAACGAGACGGATCCGAAACCGGCGCCGTTCAACACTGGAATTTCCACTTGTCGATAACAACAACAGCATCCACAACGAGGGGATTGTCAATCATGGAAGACAAGAGCTCGTCAATTAAGTAAGCGACAACTAGGAAGAGTTTTGCAGAAATGTTTAACAAAAATTGGTCCTTTATTTATGATCATAGTAATTACATTCATAAATACATATACATAAAAAATATATTTATGTACACATAGGTGCTCCAAACTATCGATAGCTCTGTCGATAGTATGCTCTCGATTGCCACCGCTATTGTTTGCTATCAATTTCTGTTATAATATTTATATTGTTGTTCACTATGTTAATCTGTTGAGTTTCATAAATTGAGACTTGAAATGTGTTTGAAGTTAAGTATTAAAAAAATAGCTTACTTTATACCATCGAGTGCTATCGATAATTTAGCAGCACTTAATATACATAAAAGTTGCATATCAAAATGGAGGCTTCTTAAACCTTATAAGAAACATTAAAATAGGAAGCTATTTGGTGAAACTTGAGACAGATATTTTTGTATATTTTATGAAAGAACTAATTTGTTTTTCGTATACTCAAATTAAAATGATGTTAGTTTGGAAAGGTTTAATATATCATACGATTGCTATAAGATCATTTAGTAAGAATATATTTCAACACAACTAATTTAGTATCTTCTTTCTTATTAAATTTAAGACAGTCTTATCTATGTGGATATAAGTTTAGCTATAAATATTTCTAAGTATGCAATATTTTATTTATTATATTGTGAATGTCTTATCAAAAAGCTCGTTGGATTGTCGTAAGGTCGCTTTACACAAAAACAAGAAAAAAAAACCCTAAACTATATCAACTAAAGGGCATAAATTAATTACTTAGTTTGTCTGATTTGGAATTGCGCATCAGTCGATAAGCTAAAGTACAGCATTTAGTAGGGCTCGCATTAATTTCATTGTTTAATAGGGGAAGGGCGGACTTTGGGGAAATTTTCGGACTTTGTATAATTCTTGAATTCACAGTCAAGAGTCGCCAATGGGTGAAACTCATTAAGTAAATGAAGCGAAACCTGGCATACACGAGTACTACGGCAGAAATCGGAGACATACGCAAACCGAAACTAATTAAAATCTTAATGGGTGCAGCTAGTACATATATGGATGAACTTGGGGTTAGGAATTACGAGTACGAATACGAGTACGAGTACGAGTACTACGGTAAAAAAATAAACAAACTACATTTACATAATGAGAGGTATTAAATCATAAATAATGTACTTACTCGATATGAAATTATTTCATGGCTTTAGTGTCAATTGGTTTTCATTAAGTTTATTATCACGTTACATTATTTTTTGCTTACATTATGTATGCTATATATGTATGTTCTAAAATATATATATATATATTTAGTTTCTATATGCATTTACTTAATAAAATGAGCACACACACACAACACAATTACATAATTAATACATTAATCAATTGTTGAATTACAACCAATTTTGGCTCTTGACGCCGAATCAGAATAAATTTGCCAATTCAATTAATGATAATCCTAATGGGAATTAAAACGACGCTAATCAATTATTATAACTAAGGAAACAGAAAACAGATTTTAAACAATTTAATACGCTATAAACAATTTGGCTAAAACAATTTTTTTCTTTTCTGGATGGATATAATAATTGAATTTACTTAAAATGCTACGTTTATAATATGTTTAGTAATTGGATGTAGATACGTATATTTAAATATGCGTAGATTAAGTGAATTGCTACCAAGTCTAGTAATGAGTTGAAGTTTAGTTTCGAATACTACGTTTATGCCATGAATTATTGAAATTTGACAGCTTTGAGATTCATGAAATATGACAGATTTGAGTATGGTAAAAGGTCTGGCAACGCCATTAGCGAGTTAAGTTGGCCGCACATGATATTTTTTTAATTTCAGCTGTATTCATGTTTAATAAACGTAGTACGAGTATGTTTAAGAGTGTTTATCATGTGATTTATGCTGGATTTTAATGATTCTAAGCATAAACACACATGTAAATAAGAATAAGATATCATATAACTAAATATTATCAGCTATAATTTAATTAAACATAAATACTTGGGCTAGTTTTTGGATAGTATATAGTTACGTAAGTTGATGATTATACTAAATAAGTTTAAGTGTTTTCAACACCTTATTTTCATCTGGGAATAAATTTAAATAGAAACTGTTGTGTTGATAATGACAGAGAACTGAAATATGAATTAAAACTAGAGTAACTTTATACTAATGATATTGTAATGAAAATGATTAACTACCGTTTAAATAAATACTACATATGTATAAAAAAAAAACAATTTAATCACTACTGAACCTATACGATAAAGTTATGTTTTTAGTATTCCATTAAATCTATGTAAGTATAAGTTATTTTGCACCAGTCCATAATTTTTCTTTGCCTTACAATCTTATGGATACGCTTATCTAGGCTCGTTTTGGATAATTATTGCACTCAATTTCTGTTTAGTCTGAGGGTTATCTTTTTTTGGACTTGTTATGTGTGTATATTTCTTAAATAGATAATTTATGTTAGTTTGATGTATATTTGATGATTATGATAGCCAAAGTCTCAAGGTGCTTTATTTATTACACCTGTTTCGGTTAAAATTTGCAAAAAAAATAATTTGAGGAAATGAATTTGCTTTAAATGTTTGCTATCTCAATGGAAAGCGAATTTAAACCGCAAAATTTTGTTAGAAGTGAGTATGAAAATCACCATAATGAGATTTGTCAATTGCAAGTGAATTTAAATCGCAATTTTCTATCAAAAGTGTGAGTAGAGAAACATTTAAGACAAATTCACTTCCGACCAACCCCAAACAGGCCTATTTTATGTATGATATCTTAAACTATTCTTCAGTTAGACCACTTAGCTCATAGCTCTGATGCTCCAGACTGCGCTTCAAGTCCACAATTGTGCTAACTATAAGCTGTTGCTGTTTATTGGCACCCTCGATGGTAACATCCTGCATGGAACTCTTGGCCGAAACGGAGGCCAATAGCTTCGATTGCTGACGTTTGCTCGAATAACCAATCGATTTGGGACGTTCATTCATATCTGTATATATTTTATTTTAGGGGGATTTTAATTAATTAATTCAAATGTGGCAGCTGCAAGATAAGCTATGGCTTAAGCGATTAGATAATATTGTTTGCTTACCCAATTCCAAATCAAATGTTTTCTTAATACGCTCAAAGGAGCTGCTGCCCTTGTAGACCTTACGCTTTAATGGCTCACTGTGTGGACAATAGAAATTATCCTGGCCCACATTGTGATTGTTATAATCCAAATTGTTGTAGCATGGCTGTTGCTGCTGTGGTTGCAACTGCTGCTGTGGCAAGTAATTGTGATTGGCGAAATCCTCACTGCTCTGACGTTCAATGGCAATGCATTCCAGCTCCGAATCGCTGCCATTTAGACTTTGCAGCGCCAATTGCCTGCGATGGCTCCTCGGACTACCCTGTAGACGTCTGCCATTTAGTTGCAACTGTGGTGAGGGTGGTGCTGCTGTATTGAGCTTGCGTGGTGGCAACTCTGGTGGTGCATTCTGATTCATAAAATTAGTCAAATGCGTCTTGCGTGGACTACAGCGTCCTGTCTTGGGACTGTTGGGCGGCGAGGCCACCGAGGAAGTCTCAAATTTAAGCAGCTCAATGCGTTTATTAATTGCCGCTGCCAATTCGTTTTCCAATGGTGGTGTTATTGTTGGTGGTGGTGCCGCCTGCTTCTTGGACTCCACCTCGCTATGTTTGAGCATCTCGACGCGTTTGTTGGCCAGCGGATTGAGGCGTCGTGGACTGGCGACGGGCGTGTCACGTGGTATGCTGCAGGGAAATGGGGAATTAGTACCTTTTCTTTGCAAAAATTATAAAAAAAATTTTAACATTTGTTTTTAATATACTTAGAAACTAGATACAATATAAACATTATTGCTATAAATTTTCCTATAAACACAATTCTGATTAAAAGAAGATTGTCTTATCGTTTAGTTCTCTTAGTAGGAATTCAATTAAAATTTGCGTTAAGATATAATTTAGCTTCGTCACCCTGAATATAGATATTCTAGCTGGTTTTATCTATATTTAAATATAATTTTTAAAGTCAAAGGAAAATTTTAACACTACATCTCTTCAAAACTTTGACAAAAATAAAAATACAACAGAAAATCTGTTCTTCTTCAGAAAGAAGACATCTCTAATCTTTCTCATCTTTGTTAAAACTTTAGGAATATTTCTATTTATATTTTTATTTTGCGTACCTTTGCAAACTATTCTTCATTGATTCCAACAACGATTCAGCCTCCATGATGAGCTGCTTATACTTCATGTCTGCCTCCAGATCAGCCTTAAGCAGCGCCTTCTCGCTCTCCGCTATGGTCATAAAATGTGGCTCATTGACGCTGCCAAAGATCAAGGAATTCGAGCGATTCGATAGCGGTGAAGTCTTGTAGATGCTGTCAAATATATCAAGCAGGGATTAAAACTGGCTCTTGGTTAGCTAATGTACTCAACTTACCGCTCCTTGGGGCCAAGTAGATGACGCCGTAAACAAACGGGTGTGCCGCCCACGCTGCGTGAGCCACGTGGTTCGCGTAGCGGTGAATCGCTAATCTTCTCCCGATTCTCGCAACTCTTCTTGCGCGTCTTTAAGAAACGCTTGCGACGCCGCTGCTGATTGCATTCCTGCTGCTCCTGGCTGTTTTTGCGACGCGAACGCGTTGAGCAGCGTCGCAGGATCTGAGGACTGGCATGTGCCACGCTGGGATAGTAATGGCAGCTGCCCAAATTGCGCTGAACATCGTGACGTTCCAGCAACACCTCCTGCATAGAGGATGTATCTATAAAATCAATGTCCAGCAGCTCATCCGTATCGCATTCATCGCCCGCATCCTGTCCGGTATCCAGCTCTGAGGCGCAGTCTGTGGGATCCGAGTCGCTGCTGCAAGTGACACAAGATAAAATCCTTCAAAAACTGAGCAACAGGGCACTTGAGTATGCGCCAGAACTCACCTAAGTATGTCGGTCTCCTTCTCGTAGACATAACTCTCGTCAAACTTGCCAATCATCTCGTTGAGTGTCGCCTCATCGTCGCTAACCAGAAATTTCTCCACCTGCTGCTGTTGCTCCAAGTGTCGCCTTTTGATGGTGTGCGGTGCATGCAGATTTTCCACTTCAGTCGAGGACGACGAGCCCTCCGAGGACTCAGCCCCAACTGTTGACAACTTGTTGCCCTTAAGGGTTGTAATTGCTGCCGTTGCCGTTGTGGCTGTTGTTGTTGCTTTGGTTGCGCTCATTTCCAGCTCATTGCTTGACTTAATGCCCGACGATGTGGTGGAGGTGGTGCTAGCAGCATCCAACTCCTGGCGACTGCCAGGCA
The DNA here is from genome assembly GCA_035043045.1 of Hirtodrosophila alboralis. NCBI lineage: Eukaryota > Metazoa > Arthropoda > Insecta > Diptera > Drosophilidae > Hirtodrosophila > Hirtodrosophila alboralis. The sequence goes on along the minus strand of JAWNNH010000195.1, from coordinate 1,875,144 downwards.
TTAACTGTGCATGCTCCGCAGTGTTGTACCAGGGATTGGTGCGTATGCGGGAACGTTGTCTGGGCGAGGGAGCTGCAAATGGATTGCATTTTTTGTGAGGATTAGATTGTTTAATTGCGGGAATTTAAGGTTTAAGAATTGAAAAATAATCGATGGTATTTCAAAATAAAGATCAATTTATATTCTGAGAATAACAACTTTGATTTTACCATATGAAATTGTAATATCCCACAAAGTGTTGCATACTTATAGGCTCTATTTTTGTTTATTTCACACCTCTCTCCCTATAATTCATAAACGGTCTTAGCAGTCAGTATATAAGGCATGGGAGTTGCTCTACATTAAAATTATGTTTAAATTCCTTTATGGTGAAATAATATTGTGTTTTAAAATAAAGTAATTATTTACAAACATTTTCGATAAACAATATTCTCACATTAGGCACAAACAAAGACGCCACAAAATATTAATAACAAATTAAAGAATTTTTTTTAAATAAAATAAAATAGTTTTGCATTAAGTAATCTAAATCGTTCATAATTTCATATGAAATATTTTAAAACAAATTATAACCAAAACTATCGAGCATTAATCGTAATACCTACTATCGCATTGCATTGTTCTGTTCACAATATCAAAAACCAATCGATAGCTTGAAACAACACCAAACTATCAATTGGTTTACAATTCAAACTTATACTCACATTCAAAAAGCTTGCTTGTGCCCTGACAGGAACGCTGCAGTGCCAATGGACTCGGATTTGGTTCCAGAGCATTTCCAAAATTGCTCTTGGGCAGCGGATCCATGGGTGACATTTCCTCAATGCGATTTAAACCAAATTTATAGCGCTGCGCCTCAATGGCCAGCGAATTGATGGAACGACTGGGAAAATAGTGTGTGCCAGTGCGCATATTTATATAATACTCGGGCGCAGGCGGATTTGGATTTAGATTAGAATTGCTGGCGGCACAGGGTGAGGTGCCATCAGTGGAGTAGCCCGTCGAATAGGCGCTCTCCGGCGAAGACAAGCTATGTGGCCTGGGACCGGGCATAAAATTGCCACGCGGCAGACCACGTGGAGCACGCATGCGATTGCCCAAGCCCAATTGATTGGTCACCGCTGGCGGTGGCGGCGTCAAACTCTCTACAGATTCGCACAATTGTACTGCAGCCAGCTTGGAGGGCAACAGGCGACCATAATGCACATGATTGCTCTGTTTGGTTTGCTTGTGCTCCACCTCCTCGTAGACCAGCTGCAGACTGACCAAATTCTCGGAATTAGGACGCTGATAGTCCATGAGCGGCGGCTGTGGGCGCAGCAGCAAAGCGCCCACCTCCTCATAGTCCACCTCATCCTCCACAGGCGCTTGATAATCGCCAATGGATTCAATATGCTCCACTTTAAAGCTAGCCTGCTTGGCTGAGGAGTGCATAGAAGGCTCCTTGGAGCCAGTGGACCAAGACAGTGAAGATATAGATGAGGAGGAGCAATTGACCAACAGCGGTGACTTATCCGCACTGGAGCTGCAGCTATCCTTGCTGGGCACACAGAGTTGTTGTTGCTGCTGCTGTTGCTGTTGGATTGGCGGCAATGTTTGATGGCGTTGATAGCGATGCGGCGCATATAACAAATTATCCGACTTGGGCGAAGTTATGGTATGCGTATCCTGATCCGGCGATTGCCAGCCATAGCGACTGGGCGTCTGAGGATTGATAAGAGAGACATGAGCTAGGGAAACTTTAATTATTTCCAGATACTCACATGACATTGTATGGGCGACACTTCGCGTCTCCTCACCGGACTGGCAATGCTGTGGCTGCCACTGCTGGTCAGCACTGGACTTGTTGTTGACTTGAGATTGCTGCCTTGTGGCAGTGTACCTGCCTTCTTGGCATGACTGCTGCTGCTGCCACCGCCGCCGCTGCCACCTCCTCCCTCCGTCTGCTTGTGTTTGTTGTTCTTTTTGCGTGGACGCACAATGTGCGTTTCCATCCAGGAGCGCAGCTTGGAGCCAAACATTTTGTGTATGTCAATTCTCTCTCAAACAATATGATAAACGTATAAATGGACGGATTGTTGCTGCAAATATTATTTAAAGCGAAAGTTTTTCATTTAGGGTTAGTATTTTTTTTTTTTTGGCTCGGCTTAAAATGCAATCGCATAATGTCGCAGGAACAATGCCTAGCCTGGCCTGGTCTGGTCTGCTCTGGGGGTTGTGTGCCCGTCCAAACTGACTCCTGGGGCCACTTTGCCTTGATAAGAAAATCCATTTATGACAGCACAAAAGCCGACACAGCCTCAACGAGCCAACGTAACTACTAAATGTATGCCCTAACAGCGGGTATTTGAATTTTGTTTAACAAAATGTAACGTGATTTTAGATTTATTTAAATTAAAAGAATTCCACAAAATAATTTGTGGGGATTGCATTAAGTCAAGCCATGCAGAGTTAGAATTACAATGAGGAAAAGTTGCGTTTTAAAATGAGGAATATTCAACGAATGATTAATGTAATTCGCAACCAGTTTAAGCAGTTAGATTATAAGGTCTGTGTAGTTTTTGTATATAAACCTTTTTTTCTGTAGGGTAATAATTTAATTTAGTTTGTGTTGCAATACAAATTAACAGCCAAAAAAAATTTTGATAAATAAACGCAGTGTTTATAAGCACAAATAAAATGATCACAAATGTTAATAGTTTTTATGGGTTTAAAAAGTTGTGAAATAGATCAGAAACTCTAACTAATCTCAAATCAACATACTATATAGAATAGGGGGTATATATAATTCATAAAACTCTTATTCAAGGGTATTTATATATTCGTCAACTTCAATTTTCGCTATTTTCTCTTGTTTCTATAGTTTTTATTTAACTGCATATATCACAGTATGTGTGTGTGTGTGTGTATTTGTGTATTATTGTGTGTTGGTATTTGATGCAAAATTACCTTATTCGCAAATGTCTGCTGCTTCATAATATCCTTTATCCTTTACGCCTGTTTTTATTGTGCGGCACACAACGCGACGAGATAAAAGGGCAGCTAACGGTATATAACGGCAAATACATATACGTGTATTCGTCTGTATGTATGTATGTGTGTAAATACGTTACGCAGACAGCGCGACGACGTCTGTGTCTTCCCTGTATCTATGTATGTGTGTGTGTGTAAGTTGTGTTTATTTTTTGTTGACGTTTTTTAGGCGCACACAAACTGTTACGTATATTGGTGAGTGTATGTGTATGTGTGTATGTGTGTGTGAGTTTGGGTCTTGGGGGTTGTTTGTAAGCTGAGATGCCGCTTCAAGGACTCCAACAGCTACCGCTGTGTGCGCTAAAGTTACTCAACGTTGTGTGGGTGTGTGAGTGGGCTGTCTGTGTGTTCTTCTGTAACCCTCCCCTTTGCTTGAGTTGTAAATCCCACGTAACTGTAAATTTTTATGTCAAGCTATTTTCAATTGTTGTTTCGTTAAACTGCAGCGTGAATATTTTACTTGATTTCTTTATGACTTTGGCTTTTATTACGCATACATATCGTTGATTTACAGTTATATGTGCTTTAAATTGATGTAGCTTTCGTTTTAAAGTTGAAGTTTTTCTTGATTTTTTTTTATGCAAATTAATTAAACGGTGCCCGGCAAACGTAGAAGTTAAAAAGCAAAAAGAATTGCCTGCTTATAGGCTGCAAGCAAATTAGGAATTTCTTTTCATTTCACATTTATTACACTGATGTATTGGTATGTGCATGTGTTGTTGGCCTTAGATTTATTTTATTTTTTTGGTGGTGTAGCAGTAAAGTGTGTGTGCGGCTATAACGGCGAATGCTGCGCGGCGAAAGAGATTGAGAACGTCTGCTGCCGCTGAAGGGAAAAAAGCAACTAACGGAATGCGCAGCCACCAAAATAGCAACAGAAGATAATGTTAACGTTCAAGCACAACATTCACTTAATTTTTAAAAGTATTTATATATGAGGCACAATTAACTAAATTTAAATTAAAATTCATAAACAGCGAAAATTAAGGTAAAGTTTTCCAAGAGTATGCAATATAATTTAAACATCTAATAATGTTAATGTAAATGAAATGTTATAAGCTATCGGTGCACCACCACCTTAACTTATCGATTATGACTCATAAAACTGCTGTCAACTATCGACTAACAAAAATAGCTAAATTGTTTATTGAAAAATGAAGTCCCAACAATTGAATTGAACATACATATTCTTAAAATATATAAATTAAAAGATATGTTTAGTAATAAATATTAATAAGAATTTAAAAAAAAAATCATATAAATATAGCTAAATTTGACATAAAACTAGCTAAATTGGCCAGCACACACCGATAGACTTCTGTTGTTATTCTGTTATGTTGCACTGTTTTTATTTTTATTATTATTTAAAAATTGATGGTATTAATTTGCAACCAGTTATTGGCTCCAAATTATATATTAAAAGTATATTCAATGAGGTTTAACTACGCACTAAAATGGCAAAAGTAATAATATTTTTTAAAAATGTGCGGACCCGCAAAATTAAATATTTTCTGTGCTGTTAAATAACAGCAAATGTTAATATTTATTTTCGTTTGTTGGCAGCAAATGCAACAACAACAACACCACGCGGTTGTGAAACACGGGGCCAAACAAAATTTTTCGCAAATTTTATTAGAATTTGATTTTGTTAATTGCTAAACATTTAACATGCGCTGCTACTACGAGGAGCTGGGCGTACTCCGTGACTCCAACGAGAGTGACATTAAAACCGCCTATCGAAAATTGGCGCTACGATGGCATCCAGACAAAAATCCGGATTGCATGGCCGAGGCAAAGGAACGCTTTCAGTTAATACAACAGGCCTACGAGGTGCTATCGGATGCCCAGGAGCGTGCCTGGTACGACAACCATCGAGAGCAAATATTGCGCGGCAAGAACTCGGAATACTCGGAAAATTGCCTAGATGTATTTCCATATTTTACCGGATCATGCTACAAGGGTTATGGCAATGATGCCCAGAGTTTTTATGGTGTTTATAGTGATGTTTTCAAAAATATTGCCAGCGAAGATATAGAGTTTATGGACAGCGAGGATGAACTGTGCGCACCCGAGTTTGGCCATGCGGATAGCAGCTACGACGATGTTGTGGGTCCCTTCTACGCCTATTGGCTATCGTATAGCACCAAGAAGACATACGAATGGCTCTGTCCCTATGACGTTCGAGAGATCAAGGAGCGTTTCATATTGCGCAAAGTGGAAAAGGAAATGAAGAAGATTGTGCAAAATGCACGCAAGGAACGCAACGAAGAGGTAAGCAGCAGCTGCAGCAAATGACAAGTCTATTTATACCACAATTCTCTATGCCTTGCAGGTGCGCAACTTGGTTTCATTTGTGCGCAAGCGAGATCGACGTGTGCAGGCCTACAGACGTGTGCTTGAGGAGCGCGCCGAGGCGAATCGTCAGAAGCAAGAGGATAAGCGCAAGGAGCAGCTACGTCAGCGACAGGAGCAGCTAGCGGCAGTGCGTGCCAACAAGGTTGTCAACGATGGCTACGAGGAACAGCTCAGGCAATTGGAGCAACAATATGATAGTGATTCAGATATCTATACAGATGAGGATGAGGAGGACGATGATGATGTGGATTTGGATGATGTCGAAGATGACTCTGAAGCGGCTGCAGGCAGCGACAATATTGATGATGAATTGGAGCTGGAGTATGTCGATGACTTGTACTGTGTGGCATGCAACAAGTCCTTTAAGAATGCCAAAGCGCGCGCCAATCATGAAGAAAGCAAAAAACATCGCGACAATGTAGAACGCTTACGACAACAAATGGAAGCCGAAGAGCACGAATTTAATGAACACAATGGAACAGAGGAAGGTCTGGAGAAGCTGCAGCTAAATGACACCCAGCACACTGATGAAGATGAACAAGTGGAGCTGGAGCTAGCCAGCGATGATAACACAGAGCAGAAGCAAAGTAAACGCAATAAAAAGAATAAAAAGTCAAAAAAGACAGCGCCAAAGGCGCTCGCAGCAAGTGATGAAGATGATGAGGATGCCACCACTGTCCAGCCTGTGGATTTCCATGCGGCTCCTAGTAACAGCGATGACAATGCTGATGACGATTGGAACAACACCAAAAAGTCAGCTAAAAAGGTTAAAAGCAAAAAGTCAACTAACAGCAAACAAAAAACCGAAACGGAAACAAAGCCAACAATAGATATAAAGACGCAGCCACAAACCAAAACAGCAGCAGCTGCTGCGTGTTGCGAGGGCGATGAGGATGCCACCTCTGTGCAACACACTTGCGTCACCTGCAAGCTAGTGTTTGACTCAAAGAACAAATTGTTTGCGCATCTCAAAAAGACAAATCACGGTGTGTACATACCAAAGGCACAGCCTAAGGTGGAGGGTAAACCGCCGGGCAAGGGCAAAGGCAAACGCAAATGAGTGTCCTTGCTGTAAAATGCTTGCTTGTAAAAATTATAAAATGTTAGTTATTTATTTATGCTAATGTTATAATTAAATTCAAAATTAAATTAAGTTTGAAAGCCCAATTTAATGTATAGATTGATAAACTGCGTTTATGCCATGTTCGTACAATCTTCCTTTTATGTTTAATTGTCTTGTACATTAATTCAATTTGTTAAGAAATGTGTAACGCAATGGAGACGTCTCCGAACCCCATATATCATATATATATTATTGATCAGGGTAAAGAGCTGGTGTCAATATAGTTAGGTTCATTTGAAATTTAATCTGTCAGTTTTTGATCTTAATGAAACTTGACACTGATGTTTCTTTTGTAAACTGAAGAAGTCTGTCGAATCGGACGACTTTATCATATGGCTGCCAACGAAACGATCGTTTGAAGGATAAATTATATATATATATATATCGTAACCAAACTCACCAGTTCGATGTGTTGATTTAGACAATCTAAACAATTGTATTAAGGCTTCTACAGGAACAATCTGTTGAATTGTATTCAATTAACTTTAACTATTTTTTTTAAATATTTTAATCAAACATACTAATTGTAAATTTTATTATTTTCAGACGACATAAAGCTGTCATAGAAACAATGTAGAATTTAAAATGTTTTTATAGTCTATTGCAAATGTGTTTAGCTTCGGCATGCCAAAGATAATCGCTTCATTTTGATTTTTGTATATGTTGCATAAACAGGCACTTATTTTTGGAATTCATAGAATGTAGTTATCATGATTTACATTGCATAAACGCATCATTATTATAAAAATATACATATGTTTTTAATTAGCTGCTATGGAATGCATACAAGCTTGCTGCCCGACTCAACGCGTCGTCGCACACGTGTGCGCATGTTGGAGGACTCGGCTTTAAGACTGATGCCAGCAGCAGCGAATGTTAGCAATATGCCCAGGAGGCCACAGTAGAAGGAGATGCCTAATGGAAACAATTGAAAAAGACAAATGTTTAATTGTTTAAAATAACTTTAGCTTCCAATATTACCTATGCTACAATCTGCCGGATAGAAAGGTTCCGCTTCCGGTCCGCATAAACTCTGCACGCGTGTCGCACGCCAGCCCAGCGGATGCAGAAACATGGCCAACATAACAGCTATGCCTAAGAAAGAATTTAAAGATTAGTATATTTTATTTATTAGTTAATATTTACTCACCTGCTAGCACCTGTGCACAGGCTGTCATATTGTGTATGCTCTTGCCAAAGGCAGACTGACGACACCAGGTTATCAGCGTGGCAGCCACCGTCATCGAGAGTAGCACAAAGCCCAGCGACATGCAGAACATGGCTGCCTTCCATTCCAAGGGATAGACACTGCCATCTGTAGCAAAGCCATCCAAATCGAAGCGTCCACAATGATAGCCCAGCTGATGCATTTGCTTGCAGCGCGTATAAATTCCAACCGAGGGATATCGATGACTGGGCGTGGTGGTTTCATTGGCATTGGGACCAGGTCCAATCAGCCATTTGGGCGTGACCAGAGCCACAGCCACCAACATATCGGCGATCAGGGTGCATAGAAACCAGACTAGACTGACACTTGTGATGATAACGTAGCACATTTTTGAAATTTATTTTATTTTTTATGGTTTTCTGAGATTTGTGGTATATGAAGTTGAAAAAGTTAAAGCGTGTGTTCTCAGACTGCGTCAGCACTTGCCGGATACATAATTATGTCTATGTGCGGGGCTTTTGGCAGTGCGTGTTGTACTACTAGACACACACGCACATCACACAGACATAGCTACACACACACATACAGATACTAACACACCCACCACCAGTAGCCGCAGCAGCGCCACTTCCTTCCAGCTGACCAGCCCAAAATGGTATTGTTTATTTTATATGCTTTCCAACTTTGCCCGTTGTCTATTTTATGTTATTCATTCAACCCCACCATCACATGCACAGCACACAGCGAACACAAATGAAAATTGTTGTTGCTTTTAAAGCTTTAACTGCAGCTGCTTGACTTTTATTTTTCTTTTCTTTTTTTTTTGGCGTACGCTTTTCACGCGTTTTCTATCAATTTTGCAACATTATTGTTGCAATTTCCTTTTGCGCAGGCGTTCTTGAACATGCCGAACGCAGAGCAGCAAAAAGACTGACAAACTGAATGAATGGCGCGCATTGTAAGCAGTCCCCAAAGCAGCGCGACAGCGCATGCCCAGGCCAGATGTGTGTGACGCTAGCGCGGCGGCGACGGGATATAGGGTAAGAGGTGAATGAGGGGAGCAATATCAACAGTGTTTCGACGCAGCGGTGGAAGCTGTGGAAATCCAGACATTCCAGATGTTCTCCCATGCATGTTGTATTTATATAAGGTTGTATCTGGCGAGCGATGCTCTCATTTTTTGGGTACCAGCTGGTTAAGCTACTGCAAAGAAAACAAATACCTCAGCAACTTTTAATTTATATTAAAAATGCACATTTAGCAAATTTGGATTTATATAATTATCAGAAGTAACTTTATTTTAGTTATTGTGGGAGCTATAAAGTTAAATTTAATTTAAAATACTAAAACGTATATTTTTATCAACTGGTACTTCGCTACTCGCATAGCAGCATGTCATATTATTACGCTATGCCCCAATCCACATACTTTACGCTCTTTCATTCTTTCGCTCACCCGCCGGCTCGCTCGCTGCAGTTTGATCTCTTGTTCTCTCTCTCTCTCTCTCTGTGCTTAGCATGCACCCACACCCGCACACCCCTTTGAATGAGTAATAGGCGGCGGCGGCGTCTGTTCGATTTTGTTGTGTATGCAAATGAAGCAATTGAAGGCTTATCAGTTAGCGCTGCGTCGCGCCCCCTTTCAACTGATTTAAATAGGCGGCAATTGCATCATCTGCCATGTGTACACAAAACAATTGTGGCCGCTATCGTGACCGGGACTTAATGAATTGCGCATACACTGAAAACACTTTCACTCTCACTCGCAATTTCCACATTTAATTCAATCACTTGCCTAGTTGCCAATCAGTTGAAGATGTTGCTGTTGCTGCTGCTGATGTTGGTCCCTGTCCATTCCTATTACCATGAGTATCGCTACTGGGAGTTAAATGATCCACCGGCCATTTGCTCCGAGTATGAGATGCTGATTGTGAATACCCGCCAATGTGTGCGGCGTTGCAACATTGTTTGTGTGCGCGGCGTTTGCTTCGAGGATGGCCCGTGTCCTTGTGCCAATCAATATCAAAGTACCGTAAAGGATGTGGTTACCTGTGCCGCTGAATGCTTGCCGGGCTGCCAGGAGGCGGGTGGCTATTGTGCCGGTCCAGAATTGTGCATCTGTCGCAAAAACAAACATTATTACTATGATCAAAGAGCGCGTCGCTGTCGACGTCGACATCCACGACTGCTGGACCTATGCGGGGGGTAAGCACAATTATAGGCTGATCTTCCATTGACCAATGAGTTTAAAATTACCTGCTCTTCATACTTAATTAAATTCAATGTTTTTCCAGGCGCTGTATTCATGGCATATGTTCTTATGATGGTCGCTGCATTTGCGCTCAGGGTTACGAGTTGCGCAACACACTGTTGCATGGAGCCCAGTGTATGCCCATCTGTGATCAGTAAGTAATCAATTGCCTATGCTAAGGATTTGTATAGATGGGATAATCCTTTTCATCTTACAGCGATTGTGGTCCTCGAGCCTATTGTTTTGCACCCAACATGTGCGCCTGTCGGCACAAGCATTTTCACTACGCCTGGAACGGCATTTGCATCAAAAATTATTGACTTTGAAATTGAGTTGGGGCTGTTTTAAGCCTTTCTATTTACGAATTTTATTGTGGCCAATTATGGAAGTACTGTTTATTTGCGTTAATAATTTGGTGTATTTAATACGCAAGTTTCTGGGATTGACTGAAAACAAAAATAATATAGAAAATCTATAAGAATACATACCCACATTTCACTTTGAACGAAAACTTTTAAAACTCAAATGCCGCACGCTTTCTGTACAGCGCATTAACAGCGCGAGAGCGGATAAGAGAGAGCATGCACAGCGAGCACGCTTTTATGTTTTGGCGTTGTGGTGTGTGGTGTAACAAAAAAAATAATAAAATAAATACCTAATTTGTTATTGTTTATAAAGTGTGTTTACAATTGGTACGACTTGCCGCCAAAAATATATGAAACATTTTATTTTTAATCAGCTAAAAAGCAGCGAAACGCGCCTCTTCAACTGCTCTGCAAAATAAGACCCCAGTGTGTGTACGTGTGGTCCAGTGACGGTGCTATAAAAACATTATTCCTCACATTTTAAAGGGGTTTCGACTTGTCCCCCTTTGTCATAGACATGCTGTCCAAGCAACCAGTTTAAGTGGTACAACAACAATCCTTTTAATCCAAAAAAAATGTTTGATAAGTTTTATATATATTAAAATGTATGCATGTATGTATTTACATTCAGTATGTATGTACATATGTAAGTGCTTGCTAATTTGTATCTGAAGATTAGCGTAGGGTATTTAAATTTTTAATAATTTCTCTGACTAAAGTTAGATAAAGCAAGAGCAAGCGCGTGTTGGGGCAGAGACCTGATGCTCATCCGTTTTTGTTATTGTAGACGTCACCGACAGCAGCGGCAGTGGCAGCGACAGCGACAGCAGCAACATTCGTTTTCCTTCAATGTTTAGGCCTCTGCCGGCCGCAACAGCGACGTCTGCGTTCAGTTGGAGTTTTGCCTTCCATTGGTGCGGTACATTTCCTGCTCAATAAGTTTTTGCTGGAGCTTTATTTCTCTTGGCTCTCCTTGCTCACGGAATATTAAAAAGTTGAAAGAAATTTGCAATTTTAAACAAGTTTAATTAAGCGAAGTGCACTACAAAAAGAAAATGGGCCAAATTAAGGTAAGCACAACAAATGCAAGGCATTCCAGTCACACACGTACACACACACATAGGCGGGCTTGCATATAAAAACACACCTGCAAATACATACATATATATATGTATGTATATATGTATGTATAAGCTAATTTTCGTCCTTTGACAAGTTGGCAGCTTTTTTTTTGCACTATGTCAGGATAATTTAATAATTTTAACTTTAAAATGATTGAAAATGTGTATTCGTATGTATGCGTGGGCGAGTATGCATGTGTGTGCACACGCTAATGTTATGTAAGAATAGAGAATAGATTCAACAACAACAGACAAAAGTTTCTGTTAAGAAAAAAATGCAACAATTTATTAACAAAAATTACATTGAGCATGTTGGCAAATTAGTTCGTGTTATTTGTGGCGTGTTGAAATCTATTTATTTGATTGATTAGAACGTTTTAAGTAATTATTTACTAACGTTTATATAAATATAGATATGTACATGTGAATTTATTGTGTGTATATTGAATGTATATATGTATATATGAACATGTTTATATCTTATTCATGTATTAATCTTGAAGGCGTAGCTGCTGCGCAGTTTTTATGGCACTCACGTCAGCCCCAAAAAACGTTGAAACATAAAAAAAGCGTAATAACATTTGTTTATATGTATGAGTGTGTGTTAACTAAAAAACAATTAACTGTGTTTAAGCAATTCAAGAATGCATAAAACCGGTTAATGCATTGTTTTTGTTTTTTGTTTTGGTTTTCCCTCATTTTGGCAACAAAAAAGTTATAAATAAATTTAAAAAATGGTTTTTTTTACACGCGGGCCGCCGGCTGGCGGGCTAGGGGCACAGCTCGTGTTGATATTGTTGTCGACGTAGACGTTGCCGTAGACCTTATCAGTCGAGCTCCCTGCCGGCTGGGGGGCTACTAGCATGTGTGTGTGTGTGTGCAAATATTCTCTTGTTTTGTGATAAGCTGCAGGTATTATATATTGATTTGCAAATAGTATTTATTTAAGTTTTTAATGTACATGCATAATATATAAAGTAAACTTAAGAATCTGATATATGTACATGCACCTCATTGAAACAGGTTTTTATCTTGTTCCTTATCGTATATTTAGAACTTGAGTTCGATTTCATTTGTAATCTATGTATATATATATTGTAAATTATAAAATTATTTAATACTGCCAGCTAATCTCGCCCTGCCAACTCATTGATAAGATGCTGCCAATAGTTATTAAAATTTTCATTTCCATGAATTGCGAAAAGCCAGCACTAGCTTTCCAACTGGAAAGTAATGCTGGAAACTATGTTAAATTAACATGTAAACAAATGTTAATGATCATTTTGAATATGAAATATGTTAAAATTAGTCAGGAATATGAAAAAACGAAACTTATAAATTTATTAATTCATTTTTTTTTATTTTAGAAAGCTTCATCAGCTCTGAGCAAATTGTTTGTATGTGGCGCCTTGAAATACGGCCAGCCCAGCAATTCGATCTTGGCCAATACGGGCAATGGTTATGCCAATTTTTGGTGCCGTGCAACGACGACACAGAAGCTGCCATTAGTAATTGCCACGCGGTATAACATTCCATTCTTGCTAAATAAACCAGGCGTTGGATATTATGTAACCGGTGAGATCTATGAGGCAAGTAGACATAACAAAAATTAGAAATAAAAGCTTAATTAATAATGTTATTATGCAACAGGTGGATGATCGCATGCTCAAATCGCTGGATGATCTTGAGGATTGTCAGGATATTTATACGCGCGAGAAGCAAGACATGAATATTGGTGTGGGCGAGGGGTAATTATATAATATTAATATAATTATCTATTTATAAACATTTTGTTTTTGCAGCTCGATTCCATGCTGGGTGTATTTGCTGCAAAAGTATCCCGAGAAGCTGCTGTCACTGCCATTTTTGTCCAGCTATGAGAATAGCACGACACATCCTTATATAATGCGCCATCGTCGCACACACAAGCATCCTGCTCAGGATGATCTCAGTTACGAAGCCCAAAACTAGAATGTGTTCCATGTGCGTCGTGTTTTTTTATTACCAATAGTTGCATTTGTAGAAAGTATATATTCACACACATATATATGACGTATACAGACTTGAAATATTGATATGTACACGCTTACAGGTGCGGGGTGTACATATTGTTTATATTGATACAATATATATATATTATATATGCATACGGTAGATATTAGCCAACATAGTTTGTAATTTTATAAGTTTCGAGTAAATAAAAGCAATTCACATAAACTCTAATGAAATTGAAAGCCAATAAATAAACAATAGCAATGAAGGCGGGCTTTATTTATTTTGATTTCCTGCAATATAAACAAATATAAAAGTATATAAAAGCAAAAGATTTTTTTGTGTGTAAAGTTTTGGTTATGTTAAGTGCGGAGCAGCGCTGTTAACAACATAAATATGTGTGTTGTCATTTCCAGTGAATGGCAATAAAAAGCTAATAAGCTGTTGCGCCCATGGTGAAATATTATAAGGTAATGTCAGCTGAGTGAGCAGTTATTAATTGATTATGGAATGTAGCTCAAAATATATAGAAACTTTAGTTGAATATATAACAATTAAAAAAAAAAATTACCTTAACCTATAAGTGAAAGTTTTCACCCCGATTAGATGTCACCTAAAATAATTACACCATAGCCTGCTCCAAAGTGCAATCTTCAATGGCAAATCTCAAACAGATAGGGGACAGGAGGAAATTGCAACTTTTCGCTAATGCTAAAAATGTCGCAAACGCTTCAAAGGGTATTTGTCTATGGTACCTTAAAGACCGGTGAGCCCAATCATCATTGGTTGACCAAATCAGAGAATGGCTTCTCCCGTTTTCTGGCCAGTGGCAAAACGGTGATCAAATTTCCGCTTGTTATTGGCACACGGTATAACATTCCATTTCTGCTGGCCAAGCCAGGCATTGGCCATCACATAGAGGGTGAGATTTATGAGGTGGATCCGGCCATGTTCGCCAATCTGGATGTGCTTGAGGAATATCCCAAATACTATGATCGCGAGCTACAAAATATATTGACGGAACAAAACGAGTGAGTATGGAGCCCAATTGGTAAACAGATTGTAACTGGCATAATCTTATATAGAACATTGGAATGCTGGCTGTATATAATACGCAATTTTCCGGAGAAGATGCTGTCCAAGCCTCTACTCAGCTCGTATCACAATGTGCCGCAGCAACCGTACAGTGAGAAGTCAGTGCGAGATCCAAAAATTGCAGCCAAAGATGATTTGTCCTATTGATACAACTTATTTACAGTTACGCGGACAGCAGACCGGAGGACCTCTTTAAGGATCTCTGATCGAGTGACAAACTGCATATGGCTTATAAAAAAGTTATAACGTTTATATACGGATTTCAACGCATGGCTATTATTCATACTCTATTACATTGATTCCATAATTCAAAAATGCAAAAACCAAATGAACAATGTATGCTGATTTTTGGGATTAGGGGATATAGATATAGAGTTCGAAAAGCCTAAAAAAAACGGTTTACATTATGTTGTATGCGTATAGATAAAGGACACGGTATTAAATTGTAGCTCAGTATGTTGCGTCCATTTAACGCACACACGCTTCCAGCTGGCAATAATCAGGAAACGCGCTTAGCAGTGTGGTACATAAGGTGAAAACGATCTTTCTTGTTTCTTGTTTGTTTGCTTTGTTGTTTTTTTAATCTTGTTGTTTGTTGGCGTCGGCATCGGTGGCGGCAGCAGCAGCAGCAGCAATGGGTGTAAATTGGGTGTGGCCTAGCTATCCGCCTCGTCGTCAAGCGACTGGAATCGATTGGTGGCCGCAACAGGCGCTGCGGTTGTTTCCTGCACGCGCTGAAAGCGACCGCCATGCCGTACTTCTTCAAAGGCAGGTTCATTTTTCTTCTTACGTTGCTCCTCCGGACGTGCAGCGTTCAACGTTGGGAAGAACTCGGTGTTTGTAATATCTGGAGCAGCACGACGTGTCCGTAGGCCGCCACCACTGCCAGCGCTGCCCATACCACTGCCGACTTGCTGTAAATTAACGTAAAACACACAAATGAAGCACAAAGTCCAAAAAGTTTAAGTATTACAGTGGATATCGGTTATATGCCAATGTTCAAGTGCAGTAATATGTTTTTGCACATAAGCAATAATTGCTTATAAACAATAATCAGAAAACTAATTTAATTATTATAAGCATAATATTGCATATAGGACATGTTGGGCATTATAATTTTGGAAAATTAAAGAATATAATTTGAAATCAGAAACATTTGCACTTATTTCAATTTTACCTATAATCGATTTGTGAATTTAAGCAATCAACTCCCGTACAAAATTGCTTTGCATATAACCAATATCTACTGTAGTTCCCGGATATATAGATATACTTACGCTAAAACGTAACGCGGGTGAAATGTACACTTTCGATGCGGATTTTTCCGTCTCCACCGGCACCGGTATCTGAGTCACCTCCTCGGCAGGTATTAGCTTTTTCCAGGGACCATGCCCGGTGCGCTTGACACTTGGATCGCCATTATAACCATCGCTATCATCATCATCGTCGTCATAAATGTCGTCCGATTGCTGTTGTTGTTGCAGCTGCTGCTGTTGATGTTGCTTCTCATTGATGGTCAGCTGGCCAATTTTGAGGCCGCTATAATCCTTGCGCTGCTCCTGTTCAAACTCTTTCCACTCCTCCTCGACGGGCTATGGGTGTGTATGTGTGTGTGTGCAAGAGAAAATACATATTAAACAAAAGTTAAATATTCTACCAAATTATTAAAATTACCTCGATCACGGTTTCCACCGGCACTTTGATGTCGCTTTCGTTTTCACCGCCTTCTGCCACGCCGCCAGCCGATGCTGCTGCTACCGCTGCTGCCGTCGAGACATCAGGTTTTTTTGGTTTGACAGCGGTCGACGCCACCTCACGTTTTGTGCATTCTTCCAAGTTTTTGACAAGCTCGTCGGCTGTTACGAATTTGCTCTTCGTTTTCGACTTCTTCTTGTCCTTTTTCGCAAAGAAATCGTCTAATTCGGCCATGTTTGCAAAATTATTTTTCGCAATTCCCCAATTCCAAATTATAATGAAATCCAATCGCACTCGCGTAAGGTGGGATGTAAAAATAAATCGCCTATCGATAGCGCTTATCGATGATTGATGAGCAGCCACACGTGGTCAAAGCTTGCAGGCGCATACGTTTCACTCTTTTTTTGCACATTCAAATCAATACATTTACTTTTTCACTTGATTAGCTTATAACTTGTAGCTTAATTCATTACAATTTGCATTTCTGTACGCCTTTAATACACACACACTGCAACGATTATTTTCGATAGTTTTTGGATTACGATGTGTACTTATGCATTTTTAAGCTACAGCGAGCGCAATTGTGGTTAATTTGTATATAACTAAATATTTTTGAAAAATTAGAGCAATGATTTTGTTATTTTTATTTGTACTAATATATAGACACATCGACTTAAAAATATATACAAGTCTGAAAGTTAACTGAAATGTCTACTAGGTGGCAGCGCTGTCAAATTGATTATTCGTTTAAGTTATCGACTAGTAGTCGTTTGGCGCACAATTCAAAATTACTAACGATAAATCGTTTGGCAATTAACCAACATCATTTACGTTATATGCATAATCTTAGCATTAATTAATTTGGTTGGCGTTTTGTGGTTGTATATTATATTATTGGCATAATTCGCAATGTTTGCCAATAAAACTGAAAATATTTGCATGACATATTGATAATAACGTAATTAAGACGAAAAGAAACGTATGCAAATTCGCCAATATTGGGTAATAATAGTAAAAGAAACGGCAACAAAAAAAGCATAACAATTGTATGGAGATTTGCAAATTATAATTTGTTAAGCATCAATATTCCATGACTAATTATCCAATATATGCATATATAAATAACTATGAAAATATTTGGAAATTGCTCTTGACAAGTATGTTTGTGAACCCTTTTAATGGTAAAAAAACACAGCAATTGTTGTCTATGAGCTATTACCGTAACAAAACTTCCTTTTTTTAAGGTAAAATGTTCCGTTGAATATGCTTAAGCAAAAGCCTAATTGTTATTTATTTCTACAGGTGTCAGTTAGCCAGCTAGCTAGCTAGCCAGCTTGCCACATCCAACAATCCCGGCTAAATGCTTCAACCAGTTAATAAATAGACTCACTTTCAATGCGGACTCCAAAGTGGTTTCTATTCATATTGAGAAGCGTATAGCCAGACGCGGCTCAGTCTTCTTTTGAACGCCGCACTGTGCACAACGCTGCTCCAAGCAATAAGCTCCAAGCTATCAGTTACCCAGCTCCAAACTACATTCTTCAAACTCGTGGTCGTGGCATTTGATAGTGCGCATAAATATAAACTGTATAGTTTATTAGCTAGACGACGGGTCCGTCTTGTGTCTGTGTGTATAACGTGTTTTGTTTTTTGAAAATCTTTCGAATTTTCGCACTTTAATTAATTAAAAAAAAATAAACAGAAAAACATAAACCAAGCAAAACTTCGCAAAAGGTAATGAAAACACTTGCACGCATTGCACTACAAACGAAAAAATAAATTTGCAATGTTTAACACCTTGTGTTTTGGCCAAGTTAAGTGTAGTGTGTATTTGTTTTAACTTGTTGCCATAAGCCGCAATTTATAATACAATTGCTTTATGACCTCTAGATAGTTGAGTTTGACTTAATAATATCATTGTCTTACAATTAGCAAAAGAAACAATTTGAAACATTTTGGGCGCCATTAGCTGCCCAACGAAGCGTTAAATTGGATATAATGCCTGTTATTAATTATTTCAAAAATAATAGTAGTTAGTTGTACTTATATAACGTTTACTCTTTTATTTGCATCATCAAATTGCTCTGGTTGGTTCATAGGCCATGTCAGGGCCGTGTCAGACAAGTGTCTCACATTTATCTGGTCTTAAATTATTTATTTATATTATTATTTCCGCAAGGCAAGGCCCTTGACTTAATTTGGTTTATCTTTCTGCCCTTTGTCTCTATGATCTCTTTAAGGTTTATATGCTATGCTATGTTGCAATTTGATAGAGATAGCTAATATATGGTAATTTGAACAATCTTATGATGTTCATTGTTTAACTTTCTTGTGTTTCAAGAGTATCAGGTTTATGCATTTCACCAAGGGTATTTGGTATTTTCTATGTATCAAACTCACCAAAAAAAAAAATTAATTTAAATTTCGTGTTTTTATACCCTAGCAAAGGGGATTATTATTTTTGTCGCACTTGGTACGGATTTTTTTATCTGCTGAATCGGATTACTATATCATAGAGTTGCCCTAGGAATGATTGCTCGCAAATTAAGTTTTTGTATTTATTTTTATTAATCGAAATAATTTAATTTAATCGAAAAAGTCCATATCTTATAGCTGCCATTGGAAAAATCAATCAAAGTTTAAGTTTTGCATGAAAAAACTAATTAAAAATGCACTCCTTCTAGGGTATTTTCTTTAAAACACAACAAAATTTAATTTAAATTTCGTATTTTGTAAATCCATTTTTGATCAAGAGTATCTAAAATTTTTGATTATTTTGTATTTGTTGCTTTCTGCTTCTGTGTCAATGGCAATCGCTACAAAACTTATTTACATATTGGAGGTTGTTGATTGTTTTTTGTTTTTTTTTTTGGTTGTGTATGCTTGTGTGATTTTTTTTTTATTCGACAGCATCTCATATGAAATGATATAAGACCCCCTAAAGGGATGGCAACAACGCGTCGAAGCATTGGCCACGGCAACTGTTAAAATATAAATATTTTTTTTTTAAAGTTTGTTCGATTTCATGGCTTAATGCTGGCAAATGGTTTTGTTAATTTTTTCATTTTTTTTTTTTTTTTGCCAAAATGTTGATTTAACTTGGAGCTTAAAGGTGAATGAGGTCGAACGCATTTGAATTTTTTAGTTGCTTTTTTGTCATTTAGTGACCTGCTGCACTTGAAACTAAATCTTCTTTTTCTGTACTTAAGTTCTAGTATTGCAAATCATCATTAAAAACAGAAGTACTCGAAGTAAACAACAATAACAATATCATTAATAAAATGTAAACAGCACTTTTCCTGTATAATCGCATATTAAGTAATGTTACTAAAGTAAACTAAACAAACCGGTTTAAAATATATTAAAACTGGTCAGTTTTTATTAATAATATTACCAGTTGGCCACAATAAAAAACTGTGTCATCCATAGTTAGAGACTTGGTTAACAAAATCACAAAACGCACAGCTTGGAATATGCATATTTAATTAGAAGCTAATACAATTACTTGGACTATGCATACTTGATGCAAAGATACATTCAAATTTTTGAAATAATTGTATATATTTAAGATAGCTTCACTGTCTGGTCTAGACTTGAAGTCATCAGAAAGTTGTGGTTCTTTACTTAATGTTTTTGGATTGTGATAATTATATAAAATGTCATAAACTTTAAAAGCACTTAATAAACACTTTATCGTAATGCAGTTCAGAATTAAAAGAAAATAAAAAAAGCAGAAAGAAAAAATAAATTCTCATAATCTATAATCTTGTTAAGAATAGATTAATTTTTTTTTTTAATAATTGTCTTAATTTGCGCTGAAATATTAGAGCTCGAAAACAGTTAATCAACACTTAAAGTTGGAAGCATTATAACAGCTTATTATGGTTAAATACTTAATCTAATGTTAAAGGCATAAACATCAAAAACACTTAATAAAAACTTGAATGAAATAAAGTTAAGTATAGTTTTCTGTGTTTTACTGCCACGATTATAAGCTATAATCATTTTTTGCAATTGTGTTAACATTTTTATTTGATGCCAATGCAAAAATTTGAAATCTAAGTATAAAGTAAAAACTTTAACTAGCTCAATTAAATTTTGATTTAAGTGATGCTAATAATGTACATGCATAAGTGCATATAATGGTTGTCAAGATAAAAGGAAAAAAAATAGCCACTCGAGTCAAATATTATATTGCATGCCACAGTGCGCAAGTTCGTTGCCTAAGTCTTTCGTTTGCCCCTTCTGAATTTTGTGAGTTTTGAGTTTGAGTTTGAGTTTCAGTTTTGGTTTCAATTTCAATTTAAATTTTTTTTTTTTTAGCTTGTATGTTATGCTTATGATTTTGAGTTTTGATTTTGGTTTTGAGATAGGGGGAGTATATCTAGGCCCCAAATAAATTGAGGCTGTCTTGAGGCTTGCATAAGTTGCACGCGAGTTTAACTTGTTGTTGTTATATTGTATATATATATACATATATGACGTATTCCGCAGATGAGTTTTAATTGGCAATAAACATGGAAATGAGGTAACTAACTTTTAGTTTAAATTTTGTTTTTTATTTTTCCATACAAATTAAGAGACTGGCGTGAAATTGTGCATTGATTGTTAGCTGCATTTTGTTAGTCGTAAACATATATATAAACTGTACACAGTAGTTAATAGCTTTTTGTAGTTCAAGGTAAATTATATAAACATATTGACATATTAAACTATTTATTGTTGTTTTATCCCGGCCCCGCTTCAATTGCTTCAAGTATGTACTTTCCTTAAGCGCTCAACTGAATAAATATTTGTAGTTATATACAAGTGTCTTATGTGGCTTAGTTTTTTATGGTGTCAAAAAAAAAAACCGTTCACTGTTGCATGAAAAGTGTGACAACAAGTAAAAGTGGTTTAATTGAGACAGCAAGACGCAAAGTTGCACTATATTTAGCTTGCAACATCCGCAGAATGGTTTCTTAAGCAATTTGCTGTGTTTTTTTATTTGACGTTTGTTATGAAATTTATGTTGGATTGTGTACTATAATTAAAATTTGAAACAAACTTTGGCTGTGTTTGCTATTTGTTGAGTTACATACCAAATTTACTGACTATATAGCTTTTGTGGTTTTGAAGTTTGATGAGTTCAAACAGACGCACCCTGTTTTATTGACTTGTCTATTATGGCTAAGTAAGTTTATAAATATAATAAACAATTTCTGCATGTGTTTGCTTTCTTCATGAAGTCAAAAAATATATAAGTATATAGGCAACCTTTTAAATAAAAATTTAGAAAATTTAGCTGATTTTTATATTAGTTCATTTAGTTTTCATTTATTTAATAAACATTTCAAACAAAATCAACAATTTTAATGATGTGTTCTGATAGATTATCATTTCTGACAACAGATTATTATAAGTGCTTTGACAAATATATCCTAAATATAGCTTCTACTAGCTCTATTAACATTGCATGCCCATGTTCACTTAGCTCAGATTACAGGGTATTGCAGTCATAAGAAAAACCAAGCGGCTTTCAAACTGCGGCCAGTCGAAAATGTCACGTTACAACTACGGCCAAAGAGCAAGCCACGTTTACATACATACATATAATAAAAGCACGAGTTTGGTTTGGTTTTTTAACAACAACAACAACAAAAAGGAAAAACAAGATTTGACCAAGTGTAACGCAATCTGTAATGCTAAAACCCAAGCCCAAAACCCAACTCCAACTCCAATCCTCCATTGTGCAATGGGGCAGGCGATTGCAGGCGACTATCAAGAAGTTGCAAGCGTAGCTTGTGGCATGCTGCAGCATGCTGCGTATGTTGTTGTGGATATTGCTGTTGATAGTTGCAACTTGCTATTGCAGCTTGCAACATTCTTTTTTTTTTTTCTATAAAAGCAAACACCAGACATGTTAGACGAGCTGGTGGTCTGGTCTCCTGGCGCGCTCGTATTATTGCAACTGCGTCTTGTTGTTGTTTTTAATGTTGTTGTTGCTATTTTAATGTTGTTGTTAGTGTTGCTACCATTGTATTTTTCATTAAGCCAATCAGCCAGCCGTCCAGACAGCGTCGTTCAGTCTCATTGCATAATCGTAAAAACAAAACTGAAATGCAAAGAAATGCGAAATCGTCGAAGCCGCAATCAAAATTCAATCCAATTGAAACCCGTTTCCATTCAGTGCCTTCAAACACGATCCCCCAGCTCTCTATTTCAGTTTTTTTTCTTTTGCGGCCGGCCAAGAATTAGCTCAGTTTTGGCCAATAACTTGCGACACTTGTTGCCGTTTTTCTTGACTGCTTGTCCGGAATTTGGCCAACAGCCGCAGTAGGAGTGTGTGTGTGTGTGTTGTGTGTAATAACATAATCATATATATGTCAAAACAATTGTGGTTAAATGCTTTCAACTAGAAATGGGCGCGGACTTCAAAAATTCAATTGTTGCGGGAAAAATGTTGACAGCTTAGTTCCGGTTTATTTAGAATTTGTTTTAAACTATATATTGAAAATCCTTTGTGTATCTTTTAGGCTATATTTTATTAATTGGTTTAATTGTTATTATGTTGGATTATATATATAAAGAGAGAGAAAGAGTGATACATTTTATTGATAGCTAAGTATTGACGATAGTTTACTTTTATTATAACTTGAAAAATTTTTTTTTTGCATTACACAAATTTTCTATTTTCCTAATCGAAGTATGGCTTTAAAATGAATTAAGTCACTTTGCTGTTTTGTATTTTTTTTGCTTGAAATAATTATTATTTTATATTATTTTTAAATTTTTTTTTTCTGTTAATGTATGTGCATGGTGCTCTTCTCGGCGATTCTCAAATGTAAGAGGGAGTACCAATGGCAAAAATATTTTAATGTTATACATTTTTTTTTTTTTATTTCTTTATTTTTTATTTATTTTTTTTTATTTATTTTTATTTCTTTATTTTTTTTTATTTCATTATTTTTTATTTATTTTTTTTTTGTTTTTTTTTTATTTATTTTTTTATTATTTATTTTATTTTTTTTTATATTTTTTTTAACATTTATATTTTTTTTATATTTTTGTATATTTGTTTTTTATATTTTTGTATATTTGTTTTTTATCTTTTTTTTAATATTCTTTTAAATATTTTTTTTTGTATTTTTTTATATATTTTTTTTATATATATTTTTAATATATTTTTTTAATTATTTTTTATATTCTTTTTTATATTTTTTAAAAATATTTTTTAAATGTTTTTTAATATTTTTTTTATATATTTTTTTTATATCTTGGGAGCTCTAAGATCTTTGGTCGGTTACGTTACAATAAGAAGGAAAACGCCAAAGTATTAATTAAATTAAAGAAATTATATCAGTAAAATTTATTAGGTGGCAGTATCGCATTGCCATTTTGTGAAATGAGGCAACAAGAGAACCTTAAAAAAAAATAACATTTATGTGAAAGGAAAATATCAACTCGGCTATTGATCCTGATCGGAGATGCGTCTTTATGCCTGTAACATACATTTGCGTTAAAACCAACTCTAATCTGAACTCCTTTCACCCCTTTTCTTGCAGCGCCAAGATGATTGATTTGTCACCAGTACAAGAATACTATAAGGATAAGACCGTGTTTATAACCGGCGCCTCTGGTTTTATGGGCAAAGTGTTGCTGGAGAAGCTGCTCTATTCCTGTCACTCGCTCAAGGAGGTTATTATCATTTGTCGTCCGAAACGTGGCAAGACGCCAGAGTCGCGTCTCGATGAGATGTTCAAGTTGCCCATCTTTCAACGCATCAAGGATGAGAGGCCGCATATGCTGAAGAAAGTGACTATTTATCAGGGCGATGTGACCTATGATTGTAAGTGGCATTTAATGATATTTAAATCCCTTTTAATATCTGTATATCCTTTATAGTGCTCGGCCTAAGTGGCGATAATCTGAAGCATGTGGTGGAGCAGACGAATATTGTGTTTCACATGGCTGCCACGCTGAAGCTGGAGGGCAATCTGAGAGATGCCATTGATATGAATCTATTGGGCACACAGCGTGCCTTGAATGTGGCCAAGCAAATGAAACAATTGGAGGCATTTGTCCATCTATCGACGGCATTTTGCAATTGCGATCAGGAAGTTATGTACGAGAAGGTCTATGAGTTTCCACACAAGCCAGAGGATCTAATGCGCCTGGCCGAATGGATGGATGTCAAAACTTTGGATGCCATTACGCCAGATCTATTGAAACCCCATCCCAATACTTATACCTATTCGAAGCGTTTGGCTGAGCTGCTCGTACGTGATCATTACGAAACGATGCCGGTTATCATAGCACGTCCAAGTATTGGTAAGTCTAACTAACTGATTTATAAACATGTCTATACATAGTACGTATATTTGTGGGGCTTTCAGCTGGTGAGGCTTAAATGCCTTAAGGCTTGTCTCTGTTGCTTTTTGGTTGCTTGTTTCCTTAATAATGTCTTTAATTTTTTACCATATATTTATGCATTTTATTTTTTTTTTGTTGCTCTCCCAATATTTATATTTTTTTTTATGTGTATCTTCACGCTGCCGGCTATTAAAGTCGTTGCAATATTCGCTTTTGACCAAAAAAATATTTTGAAACTATGCAATTAATTTGTTTCTGCTTTTTAATTTAACCAGTTGCAGCGTGACTTGGCTCATAAATCATAGCCGGGTCAATAGATTTTTTCCCACTGCAGGCAAATCTTAAATGAAATTTGTATATAAAAACCAGCCCATAGTTCACATGATTTATTTGATAGGGGATATCCCCCTTATGTAATTGAAAAAATAAAAAATACGTAGTAACTGTTGACGTATTTAACTGTATTTAAAATAGTTGAACCTTGAATGACCCGATTTAATAAGCCGACACGTGTTATAATCAAGCCTTGTTTTAGGTCATAAAAATTAAATCTATAATTAGTTTGTTGATTTTGTAATACCCTAAGGTATTGAAATGGAAAGTTCTACTTTAATGTAATAAATGTAGACATATTAAAAGAAAATCTATTATATTTTAGTTTATTTCCAGCTTAAGATAATTCTCAATGACAATTTAAAAAAAAAAAATGACAATTTCAAAAGTATATTTCAATTTTTTTGATTCTTTATGTTTAGTTAAAAGAAATATTTTTTTAAAATCATTATTAAATAATAAATTAGTTGAAAAGTATTTTTTAAAATTTATATTTAACCTATTTTTAATTAATATTTTTTGGTGTTTAAAGAACTTAAGTGTTTCATCAAATATAAAAATATAATATTGCAAGGTTTATAAATTAAATTTCCGTCTGTTTCTTTCTAATTGATAGTAGTCGGATTCTTCAAGTTTTCACTTTAATTGTTTCTATCAAAAGTCAACAATTTGTAATTTTCTATATATATATATTATAGTAATCCAATTCAACAGCTGTCTTAAATTATAGGGTACTGCTTTCTCTACTATATAATAAACCTAATTCGATTGTTTGTAATAATAAAACATACTCAAGCTAAAGCGGATTTATAGCAAAATAGTCAAATTTAATAACATTTGCTATTGAAAACATGGCAGATATTTTATTGCCCTCTAGGAACTTGAACAAGCTAGTTAATGAAAAATTAAAAAAGACTCAAAACTTAGCAATCAGTCAATGGCCAATTGAAAGTATTAACCGATTATTGTCTTGGACAATGTTTTAAGTCAATTGGTTCATCTTTGGTTCAGGGTTTGACCTGCTTCGCAAGACAATATCTGATTGTATAAATATTTATAGATTATAATGACTATGTCAATGTCTATTTCAAGTAAAGTTCGCAAAGTTCAAAACACAAATGGAATTGGTAATTCTTTGCTTTGAGCCAACTGTGTGAAGTTTCCCAACTTAAAAACCAAACTTAACACTCTTGTGGGTGTGTCTGTCAAATCTTAACTTAAGTTTCAATATTTTGTTTTTTTTTTGTTGCCTGCTAATTGACAATTTTGTTGTTTTTTTTTCTTTGGAATGCCTATGCTTATGCCTATGTGTTTTATGTTCATCTTTAAAATTTTTTATGCGTACCTCTCTTGGCATATATGTTTTTACGAGGGTGGGCTGAAAAGTAATCGAAATAGGCAAGAGACATAAATTATATATTGAATTTAAGGTTAGGCACTTGATGCTTAAAAAAAAATTGGAATTCTGCCGAAGATGCCAAAAAGTGCAAAAAAATTGTACTTTCATAAATTTTAAAATAAGCACTTAATTCTTCAAGAAAAAATTGGAATTCCGCCAAAAATAATTATTTAATGAATTTTACATTTTTTCAAGCCAAAAAGTGCAAAAAAATTGTACTTTCATAAATTTTAAGATAAGCACTTTATTCTTATAAAAAAATTGGAATTCCGCCGAGATATTAATATAATTAATTTTGAATTTTTTCTTTACTTCATAAATTCTCGAAAATAAAATTCGATTAATTTAAAATTTATCCTTATTTTAATATTGAAAAAAATAGCTTTATAGTAAATTTTTACTAGCATGAATATATTCAATTGACTGTCTTATTTTTCTCGCCTAACTCGCGTACTTTTCAATCTACCCTCGTAGTTTTTATGTGAATATTTATATGTATATGTCAAAGTCATAATCCCTGCGCGCTTTTTCTGTTGACACCGCCTGCCAAGCACATGAATCAGACCAAATGCAACAAAACAACAATCCAAACAACAACAACAACAATAACAAGTGTACACAGTGCTTTAAAAAAGAGTGTGACCAGCTGCAACAACAACAATCAAAACAACACGAAAATAAAACAACAAATATACAATACCGTAAACAGAGGCGCTTTAGGCAAATACGTGTACATATGTACATACATATGTATGTAGATCTAAAGCTTCGACTTTTCAGACTGCTTGTAAGCCATGTTAAAACATGGCAAACACACACATACCAACAACTACCAACCACAACCACACCCACACACACACAACTTCATGCTGTCATTGACCAATAAGTTCAATGAGCATGAAATTGAATTTAGAAAAAAAGTATTCAAGCCAAAATTGAAACTGAGTTTGAAAAACTCTAAGAACGCTACGCCCAAAAATATAATTTACCACCTCCCCCCACTGCTGTGCCTCTGTAATTGCCCCTAATTCCCCCGCCTCGCTGCTTTCAGCAAGCCAAGCACCTGTATTAAAAAGGATTTGCAATTGCTCACCCGCCAAAAAAAAATGTCCTCTGCCTTTTGTCCAGCGGGAAATCTTACTTACGCACAAAAAAAAAATATTACGCATACGCCTACGTCCTACGCTACATACGTAAACGCCTACGCCACTGCATACGCCTACGCCTCCGCATACGCCTACGCCTCTGCCTTCGCCTACGCCACTGCATACGCCTACGCCTCTGCCTAAGGCTTCGCCTCTATATTACTCTCACTGCTACTGCTGCTGCTCTGAGAGATCAGGAATTTTCTGACTCAAATTTCCTGCAGTTTCACCATCGGCCTATGAGCCCGTGCCCGGCTGGGTTGATAATCTAAATGGACCCACCGGTCTAATGGTGGGCGCTGGCAAAGGCGTCATTAGATCCATGCTCATTGATACACGGCACAAATCGGAGGTTATACCGGTGGATTATGCCATCAATGGCCTCTGCGTTATACCATATCAGTTTGCAATGCAACAGCGACCGGATGATGTGCCCGTATATAATATCACATGCGCCGATCATCGCAAGATGCAATGGGGCGAGGTAATTGAGATGAGCAAAAAAATTGGCTATCAATATCCCATGGAGGCGGGCCTTTGGTATCCAGATGGCTGCATTACAACCAATAAATTTCATCATAACATCAATGTGGTGCTCTTCCATTGGCTGCCCGCCTATGTCATCGATTTTATGCTCTTCATTTTGGGCCAGAAGCGTTTGTAAGTGTTTCTAAATAAGTGGGTTTTGTTGTCCTTCCGCTCCTGACTCCCTCATATATATCACCTAGCATGATACGTGTGCAGAACCGTATATCTGTTGGCTTGGAGGTACTACAATTCTTCACCATGCGCGCCTGGTACTTCAAGTCCGACGCCTATGCTTCACTCTGGGATATGATGACGGAGTCGGATAGGAAAAAGTAAGAGAAACGTTGAAACGTTTAAACAAAAAAAACGTAGTACTTAAAATCGATCACTGTTTATATAAAACAGCTTTAATATGGACATGGATCCTGTGGAGACAATACCCATGTATATTGAGTCCTGTGTACAAGGCGGTCGTCAATATCTAATGAAGGAGTCGCCCGATTCATTGCCACGTGCACGTCGCCAGCTCATGCTGTAAAAGAAACTCAAACTGAAAGTGTTTTTCAACTTTTACTCAATTTCTATATATACCCCATTCTAGGATGTATATCTTGGATCGGGCATGCAAGACGATTATCGTTGGTTTCCTAGGTTACTGGACATACGGGTTGATGACACGCCTTGTGAGCGTATAATATGGAAAAGTTTGGAATTGGATTTTAACCAAACTATTTGCGCGCTTTTTCGCTATGGCTTAGGTTCGCTTTCTTTTTGTTGGGGTACAAAAGTTGTTACTTTAAGTGTTCTATGAAATGAAATAAAAACAAAAAAACGGTTCGAATTATTTTAATGTGTACGTGTTTCGAGTGTTGAGTGCCTCAAGGATCTTAAGCCAAAAAAAAAAACAAATTAAAACAATGCACACAAACAACATAAAACAAACCAAAACACAAATCCAATATTCCAAACATTATACCTTTAAACGTTCTTATCCGTTTTACTCACAATACATTTAAGACACTCACAATATGTACTCACACTCACATACTACTCACAATTTAATGAAACACTCACAACATTTACACTTAATTGGCAAAGGTTTTCATCTAGCTACAATTCGACAATCATCATGGGCTTTATTTGGTATGTAGAGCCAAAAAATATGTCTTGGAATATTATTATTTTTACAAATTCTAATATATTCTTATTTAAAAATTCCTACACAGTGTCTCCTGCTGCCTATGAACCTCTACAGGGTTGGGTGGATAATTTGAATGGACCTACGGGCCTGATGATTGGCTGTGGTAAGGGAGTCATACGTTCCGTATTGGTTAATAAGGAGAATAAGGCTGAGGTTATACCCGTGGATTATGCTATCAATGGTCTCATTGTCATACCCTATGAATTTAATAAACAAGCTAAGCGACCCGGTAATGTTCCTGTCTATAATATCACAAATGCGGATCACAGGAAGATGCCCATGGGCACTGTGGTTGAGATGAGCAAACGTATCAATAGGCAGATACCCTTCAATGCGGGTCTATGGTATCCAGATCCTTGTGTCACAACCAATGAACTCTATCATAAATTCAATGTTGCCATGTTCCATTGGCTGCCCGCATATCTTTTGGACTTCCTAATGCTGATCTTGGGTCAAAAGCGTTTGTAAGTAAACTTTTATGAAAATATTAGAAATTTTACAATCTAATTTTATTTATTAAATACAGCATGTTGCGCGTACAGGAGAAGATTTCTACGGGATTGGGCGTCTTACAATTCTTTACCCTTAACGCTTGGTGCTTCAAATCCGATAATTATGCCTCACTTTGGAATAAACTCGGCGAGGAAGATAAGATCATGTGAGTTATCAGTTATACTAGTTGAATTTAGTAGAAGCTTAACTAAGTTTTTATTTCATTTTTAGCTTCAACATGAATATGAGAGTTAAGGAAACTGAAGAGGAATATATGACAAGTTGTGCACATGGTGCACGTAAATTTATTTTGAAAGAAAAGGATGAGGATTTGCCAAAGGCGCGAATGCATATGCGCATGTAAGTAGATTATAAATATGGAAAATCATTAATAGTATCTTCCATTCTAAATAAACTAACCTATCTGAATTTTCCCCTCCCAGCCAATGGATTGTGGATATCGTTTGCAAAACTCTCATTACGGGTTTCTTCTTCTATTATGTTGCCAAATGGACGGGCGTATTCGAAATGTTTTAAATCTCGTTAGGTTTTCAAACTTTGTGGTCACAGGAATATGCTTAGTCAATAGTAATAAGTTGTAGTTAAAAGTAATCATAGCAAAGGTTTTCCAAATAAAATATATGCAATTAGGTTTTTGTATACACATCTAAATGCTGTTTATTTTACTTTATCCCAAGGATATTATATTTTTTTTTTATTAATTATATTATTGATTGCTATACTAACATTTATTCCGCATATGCAGTTACGCCCGCTGCGGCGGAACCGCTGCCCGGTTGGGTGGACAATATGAATGGACCGACAGGTGTATTGATTGGAGCTGGCAAAGGTGTCATACGTTCCATGATCTGCAATGGTGAGCTCAAGTCGGAGGTTATACCAGTGGATATAGCTGTCAATGGATTGATTTTGATACCCCATCACAATAGTCGTTTGAAGCAAAGGTAAGTGGTAAAAGAAAGAGTATTTACCATATTCATGTTTATCTTTCAGACCTCTGCAAATACCTGTCTATAATTTAACCATTGATGATGCCAAGAAGCGTACTTGGAAGTGGATTATGGATGTGGGCCGCGAACTGGGCTTGAAATATCCCTTTGAGGTGGGCCTTTGGTATCCCGATGGCAATATGACTTCAAACAAATTTTATCATACATTCTGCACCATTATGTTTATGTGGTTACCCGCATATCTTATTGACTTTCTGTTGACCATCTTTAGACAGCGTCGCTTGTAAGTTAAATATCCTTTGATAATCCTCAAATTAAAGTTAACTTAATCTTTATTACTTGCAGCATGGTTCGTGTACAAAAGAGGATCTCTGTGGGTCTGGAGATGCTGCAGTTCTTCACCACACGCAACTGGAACTTTAAATCGTCACACTTTGAGCAAATCTATAAAGAAATTTCTGTGGAAGATCGCAAAATGTACGCTACTTAACACTGCTGTTACCACATACATAACATATATAATTGTTAACGCGGATTTCTAGATGAAACAGGTTTTGACTTGGCAAATAAATTTCTATCTTCATTTCATCAGTTACATACTAAATTTCATCATCATAACATATTATCGCCTGAGTTATGACTGTAAACCAAACCAGTCCAAAATCATTTCTAAGATATAGTACTTTCAAACATTCTCAACAGTTTTAAAATCAACACAAATGATGTAGACGATTATGAATATATGACTGTGAGCATTCTGGGTGGACGTCAATATGTTATGAAGGAGCCTCTAACCTCCTTGCCAAAGTCTCGCATACAGCTGCGATTGTAAGTAATTTAATATAATTATAATATAATTTAATTAATTTAATTTAATTTTTTCTTTTTGTATTACCATAGCATGTATATGTTGGATCGCATCTGCAAGACTCTGATAACTGGGGGATTTGTCTATTGGGTCTCCCTGAGGCTAGGACTGATTGATCTGGTGCGCTATGGCATTGAGGAGGCCAAACATTGAGCGTTGATATCATTGAAACTATATAATCATATATATACGTAGAAGTGGATCTGGTTCTTATACTACTTATGTACTTAAACTTTTCTCACTTTCACTTGTCAAGGCTTGATTCTACAAGTTCAGGTTTATGTATACGTTGTATCAGTAATATATATCATATGTTAAATATATAAATATAGGTAAAATTTGGTTTAAATTGTTATTATTTTGTTTTAATGGTTTGTGGGAGAATGAACAAAAATTTAAGATTTTTATAAGGTGAATTTAAAATAAATTTGACAATTGAGTGAATATTTAAGAATTTTTCGTTTATTAAATATTTATATTCGGTTTAAAAAGTGAACGAGCTTATGCTAGATTTGTTTGTTTGCAAATATGATATTTTTAGAGCTAGAATCATTAAATTTTATATAGGGATATTTAAAATAAAATAGGCTTGCCAATGATTAAAATATGACTCGAAAATAAGTCAAATATGAATAAAAAAAAAGCGGGTTAAAAACGATTCATCAAAAAGAGTCGTAGATAGGGTACCAGTTTGTTCCGACAAATGTAACACTTATGATCAAAAAACGAGTGCAGTTATGATTATTTAAATCCGTTAGAGGAATCGAATATGACTCAAATTTGATCAATATTTTCATAAAATGCTGGCTGGCAACAATGGCAAACACATGACACACACATTTTATATAAATTATACAGATAAAATAACAATCAGTGCTATATAACCCATACTGCTAAACAAATTGTATACTATATAGTATACTGCATATTTGTAAAATACAATTTGCGCCGTTAAGATCGCTATATATTCAAAATTTAAATGACAGCCTAAAAGTATGCAATCTTAAAAAAAATAAAAAATGCCCAATTAGAATATTCAAATAAACAAAGTATACAATCAACATACTATATTGTCGCGGAAATATTTAGTTGATTCTTCCCGAATGGCCACATAAATGCGCAGCTTCTCTATAAATATTGTTAATTAATTCTCAAGTAATTGATGTGTTGGAATACAAAGTGCATTCGGGCAGAGACCTAAGAGACCTTCCAACGAAACCTAATACCTATTTATAAGGTAGTAAGAACTTTACGCATTCTACGGTTTCGTAGAATCAGTTGCCTCATAAAACCAATTCACAAATTTGGCATCAACTCAATTTTGTATCCCACGTTAAGTCCACTCCTAGTTGCGGTTACTTAGCACATTGTTTGTGAGACTTTGTATACTATATAGTATATATGATGTTGTCTCCCATTTTATTTCCATTTATCTGCTGGAATTACCTTTGCTTCTCTTTCATCTTTAACTCCAAAGGCAAATCTCTCACGTACGCCCCACTGAAACGATTTTCGTTTATGATTTCTGTTTTTTATTTTTTTGTCCGGGGTCTCAACGTTAAATCGAACATTTTGCTTATAAATAGACGTTACCGGACCGAATATCCACCATTTGAAACTCAACTGTCGGCGTGTGTGAATTGAAAACTACGCGCTTTTTATTAATACTATTGTGTACATTTATTAGCAAATAAAACAATTCCGAAAACATTTGTGTAATTTTAATATATTCTGTGAAAAATAAGTGAGAGTGAAGTGTTATATTCGAAGTGCATTATTTGAGATAAAGAGAAAGATAGAGAGAAGGAATAAAGTTCAGCAAAATGATTGTGGAAAAAGTGGTGAGTAAAGGACATTTTAAATATTTAAAGAAAAACAGTGAAAATGTGAAAATTTTTGAACAGAAGTGCGATGCAATTGAAATACAAAAAATAATTATGAAAAGTAAACCAATTAAATATAGTAATACTACATTTTTGAGAATTGAATATAAAATTATTTAAAGCGCAAATAAAAATATATTCAAAATTATGCAACATAACAAATTTTGTGATAACTTAAACGGAACTAAAAATTTTAATTCTTTTTAGAAAAAAGAGAGAAAGAGAGGAAGTATTAGACACAACTGATCAAGATCAATATCAACTTCACACTAACAATAACAGAAATCTCATTATAATGTTAGTATTAGCTCATAAATTTTAGAGGGCAGAATTTGTGTTTTTTTATCTTCTTAACTTTTTTGGCTTTTAGGCTGGCGAGTACCAAAAAAAGACGCTTATGATAATTTATAGAATTAGTGAGAAATAATCATGTACATTTATTAGTGAACAAGTGTGAATTGTTTATATCAACAAGTCAGTTAGCTGCGAATTCTGTACATCGAATATTATGTATGATTATTATAGACAGTTAGATAGATAGATAAATGGATGGATGGATAGTTTAGACCCACGCAAAAACGGAAGCTGCGCTTCAACAATTACTATTCATGCGTCTGTGTGGATAAACATTTAAATGTCAGCTCGAAAAATGACGCCTTATCCAGGTTCTTGGACTTGGAGCAAACATTTGTATAGAATTTATCCTTGAAAGTTCCTAATTGCAAATGCTTTGAGTGCTTTGGTACACAGGAAGCTGGAAATTTAAATAGTGATCAATCAATCGATTATAATTGTATTTCCATTAAAAAATATTCTATTTTATTGAAAAATTATATTTTTCGAAAACATTGTACAGTTTGCTGCAAGTGAAAGAAAATTAAAAAAAAATAAAATCGTTTTAATTATACGTACAGAATGATCTAAGAAAGTAAGTCTCTATAAAATATGTAAATATTTTGAAAATAATTAAATAATGTAAATATAAATAGACAATGTAAATGCAGCTCATTAACCTTGATTGGCTTTTGTTTTGATAAACAAATATTGCTATATAACAGTAAAATAGGTGTTATTTGACTCGAGTTCAAGGTTTTATTTGAGTTGTAAAGGAATCGATTAGTGGCTACATCCTGATAATTGATTGTGTTTTTGTTAATACTCACTTATTAATTATTTCAAAAATACACTTTTACATACAATATTTAGCAAAATTATATATTCCATCCTAGTAGTATTTTAATTTTCCTTCAAAATTGTCAAGTTTTAGTTTAAGTTAACTCTATATCCAAACTGGCATACACGTTTCGAGCTGTGAATCAAACACATTACAGAAATTCTATAAATTCCAAAATAAATAACACTGCAATTTACTGAAAAACAAAAAACATGTCGCAGTTTTGGGAACGCTATCTACGTCCTGGCCTCAATGAGGTGACCAATAAATTGAACCTAATTGGTGGCAAGCCCACTGGATCGGTGCTATGGAAGCGTGTTACCTTTCTGGTTGCCACACCGGCAATTGCCCTATGCATGATCAATGCCTATAGCGGATCGCGGGGCGAAAGGCTGCCACGCCAACCTTTTGTCAAGTATGATCATCTGCGTCGGCGCAACAAACGCTTTCCCTGGGGCAATGGGGAGCGGAGTCTATTTCATAATAGCGAGGCCAATGCACTAGCTGAAGGCTATGAATCGTAAAGTTGGGGACGGAAAAAAGAGGGGAAGGAAAACAGGGATGATGTTCTTAATTAACACTAAATATTGACTCTAATTTTTGGCGTTGAATTGTTATTGGTAAACTTAAGATTTTAATTTCTCCTTTGACTTGGTTTAACAATAAGAAATATCCTTTTCTTAGGTTCTTTTATTACAATGGAGCAGCTGATTACCAGAACTGATCCCAGATCAAATATTGTCGTATTGCTGTTCTATCAATCTCAGTAATTGTAATATGCATTCATCAATATGCCATGCAAATAAAATTGAACCATACACACGCACACACAAGCACACACACACGCAGTCATCATTTGTTGTGCCGGTTTGTTACAGTAAGGCGTGGCTATAACTTTCGCTTTCAGGCCACATTTTCTTTTTATTTTTGGTTTTTTTTGCCTTAGCGGATGCAATATTTTTATGATATTTTTATCTAAATTGCCATGCCATAGCTGTACTTGATATTTAATATATTTTTTTTATTTAAAATTTACGACTACAATGTGCAATTGACCCTGAATCTTGTACTTGTGGTGTGTGCCAGTGTGCGTGTGCTTGTGTGTGAGTGTGTGCGTATCTGCATACGAACAGACAATTTTATACTCTTACTTGGGCTGTTGTAAGTTAGACAATAAATTTGTAACGTTTGAAAGTTATAGTTTTAGTTTTCAATGATTTTGCTTTAAAGATTCCAAGATTATTGAGATTTTGTGGCATTTGTCCTTATATTGTTTTCGATTTTATATGTACAACTGATTCGGATAGAAAATAATTTAGCTAGCTAGATTGGAGTAGAAACATGGGACGAAAAAATTAAATAATTGGCCAAATTTTAAAATTAACCCAAACCAAATAAACACACGAGTAGCTTTTTACCAATCAGATTCGCATTATATTAACAATTCATGTATATGTAGGGTATTTAATCAATAGTTACTTGCAGCCTTATTTCTTTCCTGTTATTCAATAATATTCGTCAAAAGGTTGCTTTAGTTTTGTGGGTCATAAGACAGTTGACAGGCGAGTGCTCGTCTTTAATTGTTTGACGCTTTTACTTGGCCAAAAAAAAAAAAAAGAAAAAAATTCAAACAAAAGGCAAGTTTGGGAAAAGGCCAAAAAGCAAAACGTGCGCCCACGACAATGATCATCATCATTAATCAAGACAATATTTAAGTTTTCTGAATGGGTTCTTGTCAACAGCTGTAGCCATGAATTGGCACAAAGGTATGAAAATGAAAGAACAAAAGATACAAATGTATCTGCAGCGTCCTTGTTGCAGTGGCGATAAAATTGTTTTTTTTGTTAGTGTTAATATAATAAATATGAAACTGATTCAGACACATCATAGATACATATGTGTGTGGGCTTATGATTACCTGTATATCGCGCATGCGACGTGTTGTCCCAAGCAATTCACACCGTTTGGCATGCACTTTCGATGATTTCGAGTTTTTCGGATTGATGAGTGTTTACAAAAACTTACGACATGACACGACTTGGTCATAACGATGTTAAAGCTCAACACTCTCAGCCACAAAACTAGGTTCCCAGTTAATTAAATTCAAATACATATGTGCTTAGATATGTGCACGTAAACAGTTACACATGAATATATCCGAGGGAGAGATATGTATCTTAACGCTATTAAACTGAAGTGCGTTCGAGGGCCAATTTGGCCAGGGGGTTTGGCAAATAGTTTACGCACTCAATTAAATTGCTTAAATAACAAAGTAATTATTGAGAGAGAATCCATTTGCAACCGTTTACACTCAAAATAAAGTAAGCATTCAATTGTGAAAATTGAATATGATTTTTTTATAAATAGAATTGACTTTATGGTATATAAAATTTTTGTGGAAAAAGTAGGTGAATTTTTATAAAATTAGGATGAAAAGTTGCAAACAGATTATACAATTTATTATTTTATTCATAGAACCCAAATTTTTTCTTGTAAAGGGAACTGGATTAATTTATTCATTTGTATTGCAAAAAAAATAAGTTCCAGTTCTAAAAATGTTCTATGATCTACAGTAACTTTTACTTAGTTTATAAGATATCTTTTGATAGAAGTTTTAATTGAAAAACCAAACCTATTTTTTTCTACTTCAAGTTGGAACGTGCCACAAAATCAGAGCTATGCAGCGTCCTTGTTGTGCTAATGCTTTTACTGAGTATCTACACATTCTACACACATTTGAAAACTTATCTTAAGTCGGTGTTGTTATCCTTACGTCTATCAGGGCCGCCAACGTTGCCTTTTCTGGGCAATTGTTTGCTAATCAATGAAAAGGATTGTAAGTATTTAATTAATTAATCTTTAAGTCCTTAAAACCCTATGCTTCAACTCTTGCAGTGATGAGAAAACGCGCAGCTAGAGCTTTTGATCTTTATGGCTCTCTGGTACGCATTTGGGTGCTGTTATTTCCATTCTTTGTGGTGCTGCAGCCGGAGGATCTGCAGGTTATACTCTCCTCCAAGAAGCACACAAACAAGGTGTTCTTTTATCGTTTAATGCATAATTTTCTGGGCAATGGATTGATCACCAGCAGTGGTGTCAAGTGGAGTACGCATCGTAAACTCATACAGCCTGCATTTCATCTCAGTCTGCTGGAGAAATTCATTGATACATTTGTGGATGCTTCACAATCTCTGAATGAGCACCTGGATGCGTCGGCGCTGGACATTGAGATCAACATAGCCAAATATGTTAATAACTGTGTCATCGATATACTTAATGGTGCGTTTAGATCCTTTCAGAGTTTGTTCTTAAATTTATCCTTTATCCATTACAGAGGCTGTCCTAGGCGTGCCCATTAAGAAGAAGGGCTTAGGCCTGATGGAGGATTCACCGTTTCGCAAGGGTAAACTCATGATGCCTACTCGCTTTGCACAGCCCTGGTTGCTGCTCGACGGCATCTATCAGTTGACATCGCTGGCCAATGATGAACTCAACCAGAAGAAGCGTCTCAATGATTTTACGCGTCAGATGATCAAACGACGTCGTGAGATTATGGCCAATGCTGGAAATAATAATGTGGAACGCAAGTGTTTGCTGGACTACATGATTGAAATCTCTGAGAGCAATCCCGATTTTAGTGAGGAAGACATTGTCAATGAGGCCTGCACATTTATGCTCGCTGGCCAGGATTCAGTAGGCGCCGCTGTGGCCTTTACAATTTTTCTGCTAGCTCAGAATGCAGATTGTCAGGAACAATGCCACGAGGAGCTGGAGCGTATCTTTGAGTATAGCAATCGTGCGCCCACCATGAGTGATTTGCGTGAAATGCGCTATCTGGAAATGTGCATCAAGGAGGCACTGCGTTTGTATCCCAGTGTGCCGCTAATCGCACGCAAACTGGGCGAGGAAGTACGTCTGGGCGCATACACATTGCCAGCGGGCAGCAACATCTTTATTTGTCCCTATGCCACACATCGTCTGGCGCACATCTATCCCGAACCGGAGAAGTTTAAGCCAGAGCGTTTTGCCACCGAAAATGTCGAGAAGCGTCATCCGTATGCCTTCATACCCTTCAGCGCCGGGCCGCGCTACTGCATTGGCAATCGCTTTGCTATACTGGAAATCAAGACTATTGTATCCCGGCTGCTACGCAGCTATCAGCTAATGCCCGTGCCCGGCAAGACCACATTCGAGGCCACATTTCGCATCACTCTGCGAGCCTCGGGCGGACTTTGGGTGCGACTTAAGCCTCGCCAGCAGCCCAATACTGCAGTCGAGTGAGCAATTAAAGGATGTCTTAGTTTAAGAAATGAGGCCAGGCCAGCAAAGGATTTAGAATGGGTTTCAGTGAAGGATTTGTAAGATCCTTTGGCATGTACATTTGACATTGATGGGATAAGTAAAAGATGTCAGAATGAAGAAGCGTTGAGAAACGCTGAAAACTGGAGAAGTTAAGATACTTGTTAAACAGTTTGTAATCCACTTAACTTGCCTAACTAAACTTCTTCCTTCGAATCTGATATTATCCTTGGAATTCTTAATCCATAAATCATTCTGACCAATATCTAAACAGCGCTGGCTTCGTTACATTAACTTTAATTAGTATGGTAAATAGATATGTATATAAATCGATACAATAATTTAAATATGTAGCTTCATCTAGCCTAAGTGCAGTGCATGGTGCCTTTTGTTGGATGCATATTGGATTCGGATTTGGATAATGATTAGTTCGCATTTGCATCCATATATATATATATATATATATATATACATATATTAATACGTATATTTATATATATACAGACATATGTATATTCGAGTGTTTCGTACAGTTATTCCTTGGGTTTGTTTTTTACACACACACACACATAAAATAATGAAAGATATTTGCAGTAATAAAGTGAAATAAATCAGCTTGTAAACAACATAAAAGCTAGGACGTGATATGTTTCGTTTCGTTGAATCTATTGATGAGACTACGCGCACGTGACTCGTGCCCGTGTCCATGCCCGAGACCGTGACCAATGCCGTTTCCATTCCCATTTCCGTTCCCCTTGCCGTTGCCTTTACCGTTCCCATTCCCATTCCCGTTGCCAATCGCGTGCCGCTGTGCGCTGGCCACCGTGTGCTGTTGGGCAAGACGCTCCGTCGTCTCACGGACGCGACTGCTCAGCCGCGTTGGCGTTGCGGCGCGCTGGGGCAACGGTGAGCTGGGCATAGATTGAGTTTGTGTTGGTTTCGCTTTAATGGCGCTGCTGACTGTTGCGGCGGCTGTTTAAAGAGAGAGTGACATTTGTTAGAGCTTGAGCACGAGAGGATTATGCAAGATGTTACGTTTACTTATGCGGCCCAAGCTCGCGACCTTGGCGATTTGATTGGGCTCTGGGGTGGGCTTTATTGCAGTTCTATTAAGTGCAGCGGCAGCAGCAGCAGCGGCTGAAGCAACTGAAGCTGCAGCAGCAGCATTTGATTGTTGGAACTTGTGTTTCAGCTGGGACACCTTTAATTTGGACTCGCAAATGGGCTTAGTATGCGGCTTCAGTTTCTCCCGCGTACAGCTGTCCTCCAAAGATTTCTTGCGCATTTTAATGGTGTTGGTAAAATCGGACAGCATTATGGGTTCACCTTTGGCAGGCAGCTCCAACGCTGGCATGTTGCATGTAAATGCGGCCGTAGCTGAATTGTCAGCAGCCTCACTGCTCGCCTTGGCAATTTGCTCCAGCTTGGACTTGGCCAATGTTAGCAATAGCGTCTCCTGAGTGCCCAGACTGCCGTTGGAGCATTCGCTATAACCAGAATCGCTGCGTTCGCTGCACTGCGATTTATCCCGCAACTTGAGCACGCCAGCTGCCTTGCGCTTATCTACATTAGGCATCTCCACACTAAAATCATCCTCTTCCTCGTTCAGTGAGGCCATTTGCGTGCTGCTTACAGTCGCGCCGGTCAGCATGCCCAGGCCAGAGATTGAGGGACGCGGACTATTGCAGGCGCCCATAGCAATTGCAGAATTGCGACGTGATGCTGATAAAGTGGCCATGCGGCCCAAAGCTCGTATAGCATTGCCAGTTTTCTGATTAGACGGCAAGCAGGCGGCAAAGCAAAGCAGGACAATGGGTTAAACATATAAAATGGAGCAGCAGT
Source organism: Hirtodrosophila alboralis (assembly GCA_035043045.1). Classification (NCBI taxonomy): domain Eukaryota; kingdom Metazoa; phylum Arthropoda; class Insecta; order Diptera; family Drosophilidae; genus Hirtodrosophila; species Hirtodrosophila alboralis. The sequence goes on along the minus strand of JAWNNH010000195.1, from coordinate 1,834,460 downwards.
TAGTTTTAGTAGCTGTGGAAGCATTGGATTTTTGTTAACTAACCTGCCACTTGCGTCTTATGATAAACTTTTTAAGCTTGTCCGTGCAGATTTTATTGTTGCTGAGATTCTCGTCGTGACGCTGACACAGCCACTTGGATTCGAGGCACTGTTGAGCGTTCAAGCGCGCCTCCTTGCGATGCACAAGCAGCTGCGATATAAAGTCCTTGGCCTCCTGTGAGCTGTAAGGAAAAATATAATATTAAAGATGGGATTATATATACATATTTATTCTTTTTACGTACACGCAATCAAAGGCTTCATCGTCGTAGTCGTAATCTGCACGCGTTATATTCGAAAAGGTTTCCACATCCGTGTCGCCCATGAAAGGTGACAAGCCCGAGAGTCTGCAGCACAGAAAGAATTAAAGAGTTTGTATAAGAAATTCATTTTGATCTCGCACTTACAGCACATAGCAAATGACGCCCACGCTCCACATATCCGACTTAAAGTCAATGGGCTCGTAGCTTATTATTTCTGGCGGTATAAATTCGGGCGTGCCAAAGAGCACGCGCACCGGCGCCTTAGTGTCAAGCCGTTGGGCCAGTCCAAAGTCAATGATTTTGATCTGGTGGCTGGTGCGTGTATGGCACATTATATTCTCCGGCTTCAGGTCCAAATGGACCACACTCTGGCTGTGCATATAGGCAACGCCTTCACACACCTGTCGCAGAAACAAAATGCAATCCAGCTCAGTTAACGTAAAGTCATCAGCCACAACGCGTTCAAACAGTTCGCCGCCTGTAATACTGTGAATTTAAAATAGTATTATTAGTGTTAGCTACTAGGTAATAAACTAGCTATACTTACTATTCCATGACCATGACAATTTCGCGTGCGCTCTCAAAGGATGCGGCCAGCTGCAGCAGCTTGGGATGCTGCAGTGAACGCATTATGCTAATTTCCTCGAGCACTTTTTGACGATCGCGCGATTTAATGCATTTGATCACCTTGGCGGCCAGCAGTTGCTGTGGCTGTACGCGTTCCTGCACCTTATAGACCACGCCAAAGCGTCCCTTGCCCAGCTCATCGATGATGTCAAAGCGTGACTTGAAATCACCGCCAGATTGCACACTGACAGCCGTCGTGGCATCTGTTAATGTATTATCTGTTGTTGTTGCAGCTTTTCGCGTTATCTGCACCAGTTCGCTGACCTGACTGGGTGCACTGCGTCCGTGTATATTTTCGGCACGCACACGAAATCTGTACTGCAGCTCTGGCAACAGTTCCTTGACGGTATATGCCAGCGTATCCACCACGCGTGCTACCTGCTGCCAATCAGCCTCATTCTTAACGCTATCACAGTCCGATGGCTTGCAGCTTTGCAGCTCAATGCTGAAATAGAACAGATTTATGATTATAAATTATATTTAATTTAATACTAAGAATTTGAACATACATAAAGCCGGTTATCATGCAGCCGCCATCGTATGGTGGTCCACACCAGGCCACTGCCACACGATCGGGTCCCAGCGATACACTAGGCTGTCCACTGGGCGGCTCTGGTGGTCCCTCAACGGCCACTGAAGCGGCAGCTGCCTCCACGCCATAATCGTTCATTATTTCCGCCGTATATTTGCCGCTATCATCAGCCGAGATGTCTGTAATATAAAGCGTCGATTGCTGGGCCGTTGTACGAATTGTCACATTGGCGCCCTCAACAATAGCATGACACTGTGTATGAAAAAAAGGGCAAAAACCGGATTAATATTGTGGCTGTTATAGTTGTTACTATATTAATTAGTATTAGCACTCAGTGCATAACCTTCGACAAGCGCACTAAACACGTACATCTATGGTGACGCCTGGTTTTTGCATTTGCGGTTAAACAACAATTACGTACTTCAATACCGCAAACTGATCGTGACATAGTAGTCATTGTAGACTAACCCAACTAACTAATCAGACCTCTCTAAGACAAACGACGTGCCATATACCATATGCCCATACCAGGCAACGAGATAGGCTGGTCAGAGGCGTCTTATTTAGATAAAAGTGTGATATGGATCATGGGCAAGACAACAATTGCGCTAATCTTTCAAGCTGTTGACGTTCATTTTTCCTAATTAGGTTGCTTGTCAAAGCGAAATCTTGCCCAGCTTTGTCAAAGTACAAATTAGGTTAAAAAAACTGGAACAATTTGCATACAAAGCTGATTAAGTTATATGTTATATGATCGTTAGGAGAGCAGACAAAAAATTTACTTATTTTTACAAGCTATAAACTGTAATCTTTATAGTAAAGCTGTTAAATCATCAATAAGCTTAAACTATGCAGACTATTTATAGAATTATTGTTTTATGTAAAATCTATCCTAGTAACAATTGAATTGTAGAAAATATATTCCAAAATATAGTTAATCTATAGTTAGAAAATTTGTTAGTTTATATTCCCGCTCTCCTTTGTATTCATATATTTATACATACCGCCTTATACCAGATGACTTGGGTGTTGGGGAATGGCTCATAGTGCACGCTCAGTTTGACCTGGCCACCAATCAATGCGGTGCAATCTTCCGGCCGCTTTAAAATGCAGCTACTGGTAGCCAGTGATAAGTTGTTATTGTTGTTGCTATTGTTATGGGCAATGGGCAGGACCAATAGGCTGGTATAGCTGCGTGTGGCGGGTGTGCGGCGTTCTGCAGCCAGTGGATGCTTCACCTGTAGACGCAGTTCACCGCTTTGGGCCAACTGGGTGTTACGCAGTCGCAGCACGCGTATGCCGTTCTCCGGATAAGACTCCAACTGTAATGGGGAAAACAAAGAGTTTTAGTTGTGTGTTAAAAGTGTGAAAACAGCTGCTGAAATGCAAATACTTTGAATACGACTCAATGACAACGCTTAGGCAATGAAATATACACTCAAGTTTATGAATACGGCTGTACATACATATGGTATGTGTATATATGTATACTATATCTGAATAATTGAATTGACAGCCGCAACGTGAGGCGCCAACGGTCACTGTACAACTGAGAATGACGACGCACCAATTAATAATACTATTGAGAATACTTTAATACAAAACACAAAATACCGAGCAATGTCAGAGTTCTCACTGCAGGCACTCGGCATTTAGTATAGGGATCGGTTTCGATCCATATCGTAATGAAACTTTCACGTTCGCTCTCAATTTCATTCGCGCGCAAACACAAGCTTATCAGTTCGCTAAGCAGATACAAATATAGATATATAGATAAATAAATATTTTATCTACAATGTTATGAATGTTATTGATATATGCGCGGATCGTAAGCTATTTGCCATACCTGTGACATCTTGTCCCCGCCCTTTTTAGTTCGTCTTGGATAACAATTGTAATTTGTAGTTGGGGGCGACTAACTGGGTTCTGTCTGTGCCGCTTGAAAGCCATTGAACGAGTGGCTGGGCTGGCTTGACTGTTTGGGTTTGCTCTCCGATCGAGCATCGAAGCACACATGGCATTCGATTGGATTGGACGCGGCAAAGCGACGCCAGAAGCGTCACTAAAATCGTTTGCATGCGTTGCGCATGCCACAATTTTATTTTTTTTAATCTTTTTAGGGGCCTCTGTTTATACTTTACAGTAGGGTATCGTTATATTGTAAAGGAATGTGTAACGCATTAAAAAAATGGGATTCCAATCACATTAATATATATACATATATATTATCTTTAATGCAAGTCTGTCTATTAATACCAGGCTTTCAGTTTCTAAGTTTTCTTAAAGAAACTTTGGTTTTGGTTTTTGACAAATCGAATTACTATATAAATTAGCTACCAAGCCAACAAACAAAAATTATTTGAAAAAACCTTATTTAGTTTAAATATCTTATAACAAATGACTGTAGAAAATTCAGTTTCAAATATTCTTGTTTTATAATTGCAATTATTGGTATTAACATGACGGCAAGTGTATTTAATTTTCGACTCAACGAAGATAATTTTTCTTTGTTGTTAAATCTGTTTTGGGGCCTCTTTTTCGATTTTCAATACATATTAAGATGTGTATGCATATAATATATATGTACATATGTATTTACATACTTCTGCTTTTTATTATTATTGTTTTCACCGCACAACACTCGGCGTTGACAAGGTGTGAACGGAAAGCTTTTGTTTTTATGATGACTGTGGTTCGGAAATAGCCAACGGCAAGGCAGCTTGAAGTGGTCATTTGAAGAGCAGGTAAATGAAGCCAGTGAAACACAGGGCCAAAACGGAGCATTAAGATAACAATTCAGACCAAAAGGCGAACTTGATTAAGTCCTAATTAAATCAGGTAGAATAAAAAATTTAAGCTGAAGCTACTCAGCTAACTTAGCTTATAAACTTAGAGCATAAAAACTTTGGTGTGCCGAAGAACGGTTTACTAACTAAGGGTCAACATTTTTGGCTACGCACCGTCATGTTTAGTGAGTCATCCTCGATGAGTTTCCCATTGAGATACCATTCTACGTCCGCTTCGCAGGGGAAAACACGAGCATAGAAGAGCGCTTCCGCTCCAGACGCACACACCACCGGCAGCGGTGTCTTAAGTAGCTGTAGACTTTCATCAATCCGTGAGAGATCTCGCTCCAGTACGCACAATTCGCCGCTGCTGCTGCAGTCACAGTCACAGTCATCAGCATCGGATGTGTACACCTGACAGCTGTATATGCCCGAGTCAATGTCAAAGGCATCATTGATGCGCAGACAGAGACAACCATTGCCATGATCGATGTAGCTGTAAACAATAAACAAACAGATACAGATAAATGTTAAGGTATTTATAACAATTGTAAGCTCAATGCTCACTTGAACTCCTCGCTGTCTGGCAGAATTTCGCCATTGCGCAACCAGACATAGCTATAGGGCTCGATGCTATCTATGGCACAACAGAGATCGATCACCTCGCCCTCAACTGATTTTGTGAGCTCCGGCATGGGCTCAGCAATGACAGCGGGACGACGTTGAATTTCAGTACTTGGCTCGTGGAACTTTACGTCGATTGAGCTGGTTAGGGGCTCGTGATCGCCGCTTATAATGCAGGTATAGACGCCCTCATCGTCCAGTGTCACATTATCCACAAACAGTTGAGCCTCATCCTCTTGCAGCACAATGTGCACCCGTTCTGAGGGTTCCAGCTCAATATTGTTGTGATAGAATCTCACCGAAGGCACAGATGAACCGCGAAAGCCGCTTGCCAGCGCCATGCGACCCCCAATTGCTGAAATATAAATATTGGTAAAAATTAAATATTTGCAAATGCTGCTGATGTCACTTTTGTGTACCTGTAGACGGGCCCATGATGCGTCGATAAAGATAGGCATTGCGTCGTGAGGATGATGCGCGTACGCTACGGGTTGAGGGTGACTTTGAATAGCGCGAGCTGCTTATCACGTCCAGCCGAGCTGTGGCTTCTATGCGTCCAAAGTCATTCTCGAGTGTGATTCTATATAGACCCGCATCGTCGAAACCAACCTCATCGATCTCAATGAAACGCAGATCGTCCACCTCCTTGACTGATATGCGAGTGCTTGGCGTGACAATGAGGCCATCCTTATCCCAGGTGGCCCAGGGCGAGGGATGTCCAGCGATGGCACACTGGAAGCGCACACTGTCGCCCTCCTCAACGACGCGATTGTAGGGAATGGCCAGGAATTTGGGCGCCGATATGCAGCGTGCATCGCTACGCCGCCGCTCCACAGAGCCCAGATTCAGATCAATGCTGCTATTGCGATAGGAAAGTCGCCTCATGGGTGAAAAACTTCGATTGGGAGTTGAACGCGGCGTGGATCGTGGCGTTGAATGAGCCGATAACAAAGCACTTGGTCTTGTCAATTGCCGACTAAGCATGTTCTCCTTTTCCTCGGGTACATCCACAATTATACACGCCGATGAGAGTGTTCGTCCCACCGTATTCTTGGCCACACATGTGTACTCGCCCTCATCCTCGGGATAAACGCGCGGTATGCTTAGCGTTGCTTTAATGCCGTCATACGACATTATATAGTCTCTGTCGCTTGGAAGCACATGACCATCTTTTTCCCATATTATATAGGGCTCTGGCATGGCCTCCACATGACACTCCAGCGATATGGCGTCCCCATCGCAGCAGCGCAGATTGCGTAGGTTGCGTACGAAGCGTGGCAGAGTTTCAATATTGCTAAAAACAAACATTTTATAAAACTCATGTGTACATACAAAATTATACGTTACTTACCCATGTCGTGTGTGAACTTTGTCCATGCGATTTTCTTTAAGTATATCTGTAAAGCGAAATAAAAATAAATTATCATTTTGGCGGCAACAAAAATTTTAAATATAATGCTATACAACAGTTGAGCAACAGTTGAACGCAATTCAAAGCAACTCTGTGCATAGCCGCAGCCCTGGTATTTCTATTTATAGCAATTTATTATATCAGCCCGTTTTGTCGGCTAGTTTTGCCATCGCAATTGTTTTTTATATTTTATAAGTAAATTTATGTAATTAATATAAATGCCTGGTTTAATTATTGTACCCATTGACTTGGAACCAGGTTTTCGCAAAGCGGATATACACAATATACCCACTGTCAGCAGCGCAATGGTGTTTAACCTATTCTCAGCAGCCGGTGACAAAACCAATCAAATGTAAATAAAACATTTTTGTTTATAAAATAACATTAAACCAATTAAATAATTTACAGCTCAGAAAACAACAGTCTTTTAATAGACTATGTACATCTGCGTCGCCAAGCGGCGCTGTATGAACTTAAAGCCTTAGTATTCTCTGCCAGCGACTTTGCCAATACGGAAACTCATGCCAATGTGGCCCTCAACGTTGTGGATGACTCGCATTGCATCCAAAATGCTCAATGCAGCCTTTGTCCAGGTATAGGTAAGCGAACCTGACTAATTTAAAGCTCAGATATAGATTAATAAAACATCAATCTGCAGATGTTTGTGCGCACATTGTGGCATTTGTGCTTTGGCTGCACAACAAGAGCACAGATAAACGATCCACAGCTGTAGTGGAATTTTGGGGCAATGAACTGGAAGCGCTTGTTCATCCAGAGCCCACAAAGGCCATACGCATACGGGACATGTTGCCGCCCAGACACGAATCGCAGTCAGATACTGAGACTAACAACAATACGTCAGGCGAAGAGAAAGCTTTTTTAGAAGCTGTGCTGGACGAGATTTCTATATGCGGGAGAGATTCGGCACTATATCGACAGTGCGTGAAGACAACTGACGAGTTTGAGGGCATACTTGTGCATCATGTGCTGTTGAAGGCAGCGGAATACAACATATTCGATGTGCACAGTTTTATGCAGCACATGGAGCAGCAGGCACAGGCCGGTGTTTTTGAAAGCCTCGCCGAGGTGTCCAAGAGCCAGTACAAGACAAAACTGTGGATAGAGACACAGTATATGCGCATCCGTTGCTCAATGATGCACCTGATTGCCACACGCGAAACACAGGAGGACGATGAACAGATATTCAATATGCTCTTCTGCAAGGGACGCGACGAGAACATTGAGGATCGTGTCCAACAGAAACAACACAAACGTTACATATTGAAACAAACCGAAAGACTGGAAAGAACAGAGTTTTTTGAATGTGGTCTACTGCTTCACGAAAACTATCCATATTTGTGTGGTGCGCCAGATGGCATATCGGATGATCACATTGTGGAAATCAAATCACCAAAGACTGATGAGGACTTTGAGAAATATCTCGAGGCACGCGAAAATATTACACCCAAATATATGGCACAAATACAGATACAAATGTTTCTGGCCAATGTGAAGAAGGCGCTCTACTGTGTGCTAAGTCCTACATTCGAAATGAACGGTGCCCTGCACTATGTTTGGGTGCACGCAGATCCCGAATTTGTTGCCAGCCTGCTAAACATGGCCGAAGAATTCTGGAAAGAAGTTGTCTATCCGCGACTCATAAGTATATATCCGCAGGTATTATAAATAAAACAAAAAATAAATAACATAAGTAAAAAACTCACCTTTGGCGTAAATTTGCAGTGATATTACTGCCTTGGCCTCGCCATGACAATTGCTGGCTATAACTGAATAGGTGCCGGTAAAGTCCAATTTGGCGCTAGGTATCTCTAATCTATATTCCGGGCCCTCACCAATGCGCCGAAAATGTGGCGCGTCCTTGTAGTATTCCGTCTGCAAGCAATAGAAAATCGAATTTTAATTTTGTAGAAGTGACACGTGGATTGCTTTAACATCTAATGCAGCCATAAGGATTGAATAAATGAATGAATCATGTACAAGTCGTATATGTTTTTTATTCATGTTATTTAATTATATTTATTGTTGTTATTGTTGTTGTTGTGCACAGCTTATGGCCATATAAGCACAAAATTTAATTTCGAGACTGTCAATAGGAAAACTGGTATTATAAATTTGTGTCTGTGTGTGTTTGTTTGTGTGTGTGTGTGTAGGCTGCCCACCCTGACCTCCTGCTTCCTTGGTACGAAACAGCGGCACGATTGTGGCTAATAATTTTGCTCGTTTTGCTTTTAGTTGCATTTTGTTGCTGTTGCTGTTGCCTTTTTGGCTCTGGCCAAGAGTCTAATTGTTTGTATCACATATAAAAAAAAAATACAAGCATGTTATTTGATATGGGTTGAACTTGAATTAGCGTTTGACAGCAGATCAGCTTTATAAGAACTAAACTGTCCATGTCTATCTCTCTGTTGGTGTGTGTGTGCCTGTGTTGTTTTATAACAATTTGAGATTGAGCGCTACTTGTGACGCAGGTGTTTGGTAATCCGAGTAAGAAAGCAGCTGCAGCTGCATTTTGCATTGTTATACTACTTTTGCAGAGAGTCTTCTTTATATACATTTATGTAGTATAATATCCGAATTAAGCTCAAAGAGCACACTTCTTGATAAGAAAAGTTATCCAAAATATTATATAAATTAAGTTAAGTTGTTTGAAGTTATCTCTATAAAACTTGCAACAAGCATAATTCACAACTTGTTAGTTAAGTAAGCTGGGAACATTCGCTACAAAAATATAATTATTTTTTGTTAAATAACATTTAATTATATATAATCTTTGTTTTCATTGTCATTAATTAATTCTAGTAGTTAAATAGGTATTTTAAACGAATTTGTGGTATTTTTTAAGCTTTTCATTTTCAAATCACAAATGTTTTCACTTTTCATTAAATCTTAACAAGATGTGAACACTTCAAAATGTGATATACTTAAAAAAAAAGTCAAGCAAATAATAGTTCACTAGTCTTAAGTTTGATATACTTTTATAGTTTTAAACAATTGTATACAAAAGATACTTCCAACACTTAGTATATCATCTTTTAGTTTACCTTTGCTATTTGATTGTTTTTTGGAAACACTTTGTTCGTTCAAGCGGATCAATTAGAAATTTTAAATTTATCCGCACGAGCAACTGTTGCAAATATGAAATTTGTATTAAACTGTGGCAATTGTTTTCGAGAGTTGACACTTTTTATGCAAATAGTGCGGAAATCAATATTGAAAATTGTATTTATCCAATTTCCTGATATGAGTAGGGCCCACAGAACTTGGCTAAATCGACTGTTCCGTAGTTTCTTTGGCGTTGGCGCACTTGCACTTGAATTCTTTACTATTAAGTATATATGTATATTTTTTTTTTTGATATTGCAACGAGATACGAGTACAAATTAAACCAAACCGACGACGACTGCGACCCACATTTGTTGGCGTCGTGAACGCGACTGGCTAGAGAAACGAAATGTTGCGCAAGCGCTGGGAAACTGTCGATGCAACTGCTGACGTCACTTGGTTGAATGATTACGCATGATCTGATTGTGTCTAGCCAGAAGAATCTTAACGATCGCTAAATGTTTATACAAGTTTTTCCCGCTGAACTCATTTCTATTCGCTTTATAGTTCATCTCCATACAATTTTATAATATTTACTCACATTCAAAAAATCACGCAGCCAGACAACATCAGGCTTAGGATCGCCAACCACTTCGCAAAAGATGATAACATTGTCGCCCTCGTAGGCTTCGCTAGATCGCGGTTTGACCACAAACAGCGGCTCCTTGGAGTAGCTGCAGCAAAGTTTAAAATATTTAAATATTTCTGTAATAACAAGACAGGATTTGTATATGTGTTCTACTTACGGCATGTCGCTTGTCTTGATGCTGGGTATTTCTAGAGCACGTTGCGGTGTAGTCAGTGCTTCGTTCTCCTCAATGGCCACACGGCAAATGGTCTCCACTTTACCCACCACATTGGAGGCAACGCAAACATAGATGCCCGCATCGCGTGGAGTGGCCTCGGCAATGATCAGCTCCACATAGCCAGTGGAGTCAAGTGTGGCGGATATGCGTCGACTAGGACGCAGGCGCATACCATTGCGATGCCAAGTGACGCCCACGGCAGGATAAGCTTCCACTTTGGTGGATAGACGTATTTCTTCGCCCTCACGGAAAACATAGAACGGATCGAGGGGCACATAGAAATCTGGTGATATGTAGGCGCGTATACCCTTGTCCACCACCAGGCAGCTGTGGCAGGACACGGATCCAAGCTCGTTCTTAGCCGTGCAGGTGTAATCACCGCTATCATCCAGCGTTGTCGCAGCTATTTCCAGCGTAAAGAATTGTCCCTCGGCAGTGATAAGATGTCGCCTATCGCAGCTAATAAGCTGCCCATTTTTAGACCAGAGTATCTCAGGTGCGGGATAGCCCACAATCTGACAGGTTAAACGGACTGGATAGGTAACCTGAACGCGTCGATCTCGCAAACGCATTGTGAATATGGGCAGCGATTCGCCCAGTTCAGCCGGATGGCGTCCGTGTGCAATTTCTTTCAGTCTTGAGTCCGCCTCATAAAGCCTGGGATCGGAGACGACCTGCAGGCGTGCAAAAGTGGAAACGCGTCCCTTGGAATTGGTGGCCTCGCAGGTGTAGCGTCCCGAATCGAGTTCACTGACTGTGGCTATGGTTAGAGCGCAGGTGGACCCAATCTGACGAATCTTTACACGTTCCGAGTTACTGCTCAGCTGTATGCCATCCTTATACCAGGTAATACGTGGACGTGGAGCACCACGCATGTTGCACTGTAGCGTGAATGAGGAGTTAAGCAGCGCCTTAACCTGTCCCGGCAGAATCTTGACAAACTCCGGCAGGCACTCGACACCGCCCACCTGCAGCGGAGAGCTGGTCTGAACCGCAGGACCCCAGCCGTAACGATTCTTAGGCGTAACACGGAAATGATATTCCACATTGGGTTTCAGGTTGAAGGCATCAAACGAATTGATAGGAGTCAGACCTAATTCACGCCAATAGGCACCACCCTCGTGGCCCAAAATCCATGCCTCCACCTTATAGGCGATGACAGGCGCGGCATTTGCACTGACAGGCTTGCCCCAGGACAATGATATGTGGGTGGGTCCAGAGTCAACGACCAGCGGCTCGGTGGAAATGCAGCCAGGTGGATCTAAAGATGATGTAAATTTGCAAAGATTTCAAATAAATGATATGAATCGACAGAAATGATAAATTACTACGTTTTAAAATCAAACACAATACGCCCCGGAGAAATATATATTTTATTTTCTTGTTTTTTTTGACTACGTAAATGTATAAGCTGGATTGCTGTGCTTTGTATAATACGCTAATTATATACGATAATAAAATAATTAAATAAGTCAATCGTTCAAAAATACTAACAAAAGATAAATACACGGATAATTTGTTTTGGTTTTGGTTTTTGTTTTTGTTTTGGGCATTCATTAATCTCACAGGAAATTGCTTTTGAGAAGTTTCTTGATTAACGGCACAGAAGGCAAACAAGTTGAAGTTGAAGCGATCTGTAAAATATGAATTCCATTTTGCTATATAAATTATATTCAAAGGACTAAAAAATAACACTGATTTTTGGTAGACTGTACACGAGACAAACAAAGGAATGGAACACAGAACGGACAAACGGAGTGGCACAGAATATCACGAGAAAACAAGGAATAAAACAGAGGAAAAAATAGAGAGTACAAGAGATCTATATCTTACCTCTGAAATACGATGTATCGCTGTAACTATCCAGTGGTTGACCCCAGCGTGGTTGCGTTGGGGTTTCAGAGCGAGCGCGTGGGTTAACCTATAAGTTTTTTGTAGTCAGAATGATATTATTGTTTTTTGTTTTTTGAATGAACACATAGAGTCGGGAAAGTAGACTTATAATAACTATTTTGATGCTGGTTTTAGGGAGGCATTTAAATTTGTGCAAACAATATAAACATTATTAAATAAGCTTTATTCTTTCTTTTTGGGCGTTTTAATCTAAAAAAGCGAAGAGAGAAAGAAAAAAAGAATTGCAATGGTTAGTTAGCTAAAGCATTATAGATAGAAAGTCTAAACATTCAGGAACAGCGAAAGCACAAACAAAGTTTATTACACATTCTAAGAGAATACGAACCGTGACGGTGACAAATATTCTGTCAGTTCCAAAGTCGTTACGTGCGATAACAAAATAAGTGCCGGAGTCAGATATTTGCGACTTTTGCACTGTAAATCTGGTATAGTCATCAGATACCTCTTTGCTCACACGATCCATTTGAGTTATATCCTTGGTGCCCTTCATGAACACAACTGTAAGGATATTAAAAATTGATATAGTTTAAAGTAAGACAAAATTCTTCTTTTAAACTTACGCTTGGGTTTTGGATCACCCGCAATGCGGAAGGACAACGAGAAGGGATCACCCACAGCGATCTTCATTTCGGTTTCAGGTCTGGATAGGAAAAGTGGTGGACGTTCGTCCTTTTCAGCGCCCACGGCAACATCAATGTTCACATGCGACTCAATGCGCCCAAAGGCATTCGAGGCTAGGCAAGTGTAGGTGCCCTCATGCTCGGCACCGGCATTCATGATTGCCAACGTATAGACACCACGATCGCTAAAGGTTTGCACAGTCGGTCCATCCACATTCCTGCGATCGCGTAACCATTTGACCTCAATGGGTGTGCTCGACTGCATAAACTCGGCCGAGATAGCGACGGTGCCGCCATTGCAGACGGTTTGATTGCCCAGCGGCGATAAGAAGTGTGGCTTGTTGGGATCGCGATGGAAGAAACCGTGAGTTTTCTCCAATGTGAAACGTTCGCGACCCACAAAGTCCACCTGATGGGTCATTTTATTTTGGGCACCTTCGTTGCTTGCATTGCAGGAGTAGACGCCAGAGTCCTTTTCGGTTGGATTGCGAATGATCAGTTTGGAGTAACCATCGGCCTGATCGACCTGTTGATATTTCTCATTGTTCATAATGAGATCATTGCCCTTCATCCATTGGATCTCTGGACGAGGCTGGCCACGCACGCGACAATCCAGAACCAGCTCATTCTCATTAAGAGAATACGTGTCTACAAATACATTGAACAATATAATTAAGACAATTTCTAAATTAAGATGTACAAACAAAAGCGGTTAGAACAGCAAAATGTAATATGCAGGCGTATATTTTAAAAGCGGTAGCTTCTGGTGCTTAACCCTTGAAGTCTGTGGAATACCTCGAATTGGCTGCGTAAAGGTACTTGGCATAGTTGCATCCCTGAAATGCTTGTACACACGCAACTGTGCATGGGTTAGACTCTCGCCAAAATCATTAATCGCTGAGCAGGTGTAATTGCCGCTGTCATCCGCCACGGCGGCGTAGATCTCCAGTGATGCCTCGCCGTTCTGGTAGACCGTCTGGTAGCGCGTATCCTTGGGCAATGGCTTGTGATTCTTTAACCACTCGATGTGTGTGTTCTCATCTCCAGAAACGGTGCACACCAGTCGCAAGTTGGCTCCCTCCGAAACGGTGCGATCATGCAGGTAAGTATGGAACAGCGGTTTGGCCTGGGCTACGCTACGCAGGACACGACTTCCAGCACGCTGCAGTTCACCATTGCCATTTACATAGCCAATGCTGTGTTGGGACTCATCAAACAGCTCTCGAGGCTGAGACTGAGAGTGTGATAGCATAACATTATCCTGTTCTTGGATAATAAGACGTTTCAAGTCAGCAGCCCGTATGGAGGTGCTAATCGAATCAATGTGATCCTCATGCTCGGCGTAGCAAGCAAAGATGCCACAATCCGAGGATATGGGATTGCGTATAATCAGCTTGCGTTCTCCGCCCAGCTCGTCGACAATCTTATAGCGATTGTTGCAAATCGTGTGATCATCCCGCATCCAGCTGACATTGGGACGCCCATGCACCTGACAGGTGAGCACAATTTCATTGCGCTGTGCATCATAGGATTCTGTAAATTTATTTATATACATAGTTAAATTTATTTGCTAATTGAATAACTTTATTTTTAGCTTACTTTTAATGCTCTCCAAAAAGCTTTGCGGCAGCTGGCCGCTTGTCTCGTCCAGCACAGTCAACTGTCCGGTGCTCTCCACTGTCTGTTTGTTGTTTTTGATCACACATCTGTAGTGTCCGCTGTCCTCGGCCCGTGCATCATAGATTTCTAGACTAATGGCACCATTAATATTGTAGATTTTATGCCGGGCATCCTTTGTGATACGCTCGTCGTCCTTCAGCCAATGCACATCCTCGATAAAACCAGTTACATAGCATATTAGCTGCGCCTTGTTGCCGCTGCTGATGGTCATGGTCTTGAGACTCGTTTCCAGGTTCAGTCGCAGCTTGGCTTCCCGCGCTTTAGCCTTGGCCGCTGCTGCGTTATCGCCCATTGTGCTCGGACTGGGCTCGTTTCGCTTTACGTCTTGCAGGACATTATCCGTTGCTTTCTTATCAGCCTTACGTTGCCTGACATAGTCTGAGGCTTGAACAAATTTGCTAATCTTCATTTGACCATTTTCGCTCTCCGCATAGCAGGTATATAATCCGGAATCCTCGCTGCCAAAGGATGTGATCGTCAGCTGTTTGACTCCGTCACTTTGCTCCACATACAGATACTTGGAACTCTCGACTGGCAGCAGTGTATTATCCCGCTGCCAAAAGATATGTGGCTTAGGGCTGCCTGAGACTTTGCACTCGAGTGTAAGCCGATTGTCTTGGGAATGATATGCATCTATAATGTGTGGACACAAAGAGACAAGGCACAAACAAAATAAGACAAACAGAACACAGATTGAAATGATTCCTGATTCTTTAAATTAATTCTTAGCTCTTAATACCTGATAGCATGAATACATATATAGCACTAACATTACAACTTAACGTTTACTTGGACACACTATTGCACAATGATCGACTAGCTGTCTAGTCTGTTGGCCTACCTTTGATGCCTACCGTAAAGGTGGGATTAATAACTTCAACTTTACCGGTGCTGTAAACGAATAGATTGCAAGTACTAACAATTTCATTTTCGGGTCCTCTAATTCGCAATGTATATTCGCCGGCATCCTCTTCCGTAACACCAACCAAATTGAGCCAGGCAATGCCATCCTGCATGGACATTTTGCTCTTGGGTCCAAAGGTAATTGGTTGATCGCCATGGAACCATTTTGCCGTTGGTTCTGGTCCATCAATATTAACCATCCATTTGACGTTGCTACCCGATAGGACGGTGCGATTGGATAGGAAGTTTCTGAAGTAGAGACGCTTCTTTAGATCTGGTGGTGGTGGCACCTCGCGCCTGGAGCTTGTCTGCTCCTCATCTTCATTCTTCGGCTTTCGTACTCTCTTCTCTGCACCCTCAGCTCCTTCACCCTCAGCAGGTGCTTCTTCACCCTCACCTGCTGGTTTGGCTGGTGGTCTGCCTTCTCTTGGTGGCGAGGTGGGTCGGACACGAAGGCGAGGCTCAACGGTAACCATGTGCACGATTTCCGATTGACCCTCACGATTTTCAGCCTGGCAAACGTATTTACCGCTATCGGCGGGCTTGGGATTACTGATGAATAGCTCAGAGGTGCCATCGTCATGATCCACCTGCTGGTACTTGTCGCTGTTTTCGACCTTGACACCATCCTTGAACCAAGTGACCGTTGGCGTTGGTAGACCGCGCACATGGACGTCCAGCTGCAGTTCGTTGATCTTGCCGTGGAGCGTGTCCTTGATGTTGCGCGTAAAGGTTGGCGGCACATCTCCAGTGCCTGGATCTTCAAAAACTTCCAGCGTGCATGAGGTGGAGACTTCACCAGTTTCATCACGTCCCTGGCATTTGTACACGCCATTGTCCTCCGCCGTGGCGCTCATAATCTCCAATAGACAAAGACCCTCGCTGTAGCGTCCTCTAATCTTGGGACCATTTTGAAGCGGTTCGTCATTCTTGAACCATTTCACTTGGGGCTCCTTAGCTTCCAGGAAGCATGAAATTTTCACCTTTGATCCCTCGGCCACAACTCGATCCCTCATGGAGGTGCTGAAGTGTATGACAATGTTCTTCTCGCGCCGCTTGCTGGACATACTGGCAGTATCTGAGGCATAGTCCGTGGCTGAAGATGCGCCCTCGTCCTCAGGGTCGTCCTTCTTGCGACCACGACGTTTGCCCTTAGCGTCCTCGGCCTCAGCCTCTTCGCCAGCTGCTGGAGCTGCTGCCGGTGCAGGCTTCACAACTGGCTTTTCAACCTCTTTGGGTCGCAGCAGGCTCTTGTCCGCATGGAAGACACCATGAATGTTGTCCGCAATATGCGATGCCTTGCCTTCAAAGAGCACATAATGCGATATCTCCATTTTGCCAGCACGACTCTCTGCCTTGACCACATATTTGCCCGAGTCCTTGCTGTCCGGTCGATCAATGAGCAGCTCACAACTGCCATCTTGATGTTCAATTATTTGAAACCGTCCGCCACTTTGGATCTCAATGCTGTCCTTGAACCATTGCACCTGCGGCGTGGGCTGACCACGCACTGCGGTCTCCAGTATGAGTTCATTTGAATTCAAATGATATGTCTCTGCGTGTGAAAGATTTGAGTCAATAATTGTTACATAAACACGCAACACGACAGAAAATCCACACAAAATTAAAAAAAAAATAACAGCGCCAATGGCATTGCATAATCCTGACAATCAAGTGCATTGCACAATCGTCAATAGCTTTGATCTATTCATAGAGTAGACATCTGCCGAGGCGACGACGACGACGACAACAATAAACAAGATTAGGTTCGAATTGCGTTGACTTTTACCTTTCAGAGAGCGTATAAACACGGGCTGCACATCGGTATTGACCTTCGGCTGATAGACATGTAACAGGGCCGATGTGGTGATCTTGCAGAACTCATTCTGTGCTATTATTGTATAGGTGCCAGAATCCTCAGGCAGCGCACTGGTGAACTCCAGGACGGCCAAGCTATCACGATTCATGTTGCGTATACGTGGTCCATACTGCACATTTTGATCATCCTTCTGCCATTTAATGGTGGGCTCGGGTCCGCCGATAACCGCTTGTAGCTTGACCTTGGAGCCTTCGGCCACATAGCGATTAGATAGGTTGACCGTGAAGTAGAGCATTTGCTTGGGCGATGGATCGGGCAAGCGACTGCGACGCTCGTAGCCACCTTCGCCATCAGCCTCATCATCTTTTTTGGGCAACTTTTTGGGCCTGCTCTTGACACCGTCAGGGGCGCTACCATCCTCCTGCATGGCCGATAGTATGCTAGAGCGGCGTGATGAGTGTGTGTCGACGACAACCGTGTGGGTGGTCGACTGACTGCCTAACTTGTTCTGGGCAGTGCAAACGTAGACGCCGTTGTCATTCTGTGTTGGCTTATTAACGATCAGCTCGCAGACGCCATCCAAGTGCTCGATTTGTACGACACGATCGTCAAGTACTACGGGTATCTGATCTTTCGTCCACGAGATGACGGGACGGGGATTGCCGCGCACCTTCGTATCGATAATCAAATCATTTTGGGAGGAGTGATACACATCTAAGTAGAAGAAGACAACTTCAATCAATTGTCTGATCCGAAAAAAACACACATCTATTTTCGTACATGGGCAACCTCAATCGAGATCTGTGGTTGGTGGACAACAATTAGTGATTGAATTTGTGTCAACGTTTGGCTGATGTTCGTGTTGGCGTTGTAACAAGAAATTAAGACAAAACAAACGCAACGTATACAGATGCAGATGAAGAGACTGATGCAGATACAGATACACAAAAATACCTCGCAGGGGCAGGGCAAAAATCGGTTCGGATTCGTCGCCGTCAGCTTGCGCCGAATACACCTTGAAGTAGCATTGGGTTTCGATTTCGCTTAGATCGTTCTTAGCTACACACTTGTAGACGCCCGAATCGGCGGAGGACACGTTGAGGAGCTGAATAATGGCTTTACCCTCTTCTGATAAATTCTTAATATTCTCGCCCATTACCACCCATTTATCATCCTTCATCCAACGCGTATTTGGTTCGGGTCCAATTACCGTTACCACAAATTTAACTGTGGTACCCTCCAGAGCCATACGATCACGTAGTTGGGTGGCAAACTGCAGCTTCTGCTTGGCAGGCACTAAGGGCTGTGGTGGTTCCCGAGCTGCCTGAACACGCTTATTTTCAGCTTCAATCTCTGAACGTTTCAGATCCGACTCTGCCAAGGATTTGAGTGCCGCATCCATTGACAGTCTGGCTTGTTTCAAGCTGTCTACCTGAATTCTATCGCGTGCATGGAATATACCAGGTACATGATAATGAAGATTCTTGGCTACCTCGACGGTATGATTTATGTGAGCCTCGCCGATTGAGTTAATGGCCTTTAGGGTATATATGCCGCTGTCTTTGTTGCCGGGCTTATAAATCAACAGTTTGCAAACGCCGTGGGCCTCCTCGATCATGGTGAACTTATAGCTGGCCTTTACTTGGAAGGCACCACGCCACCAGGTGATAACTGGACGTGGTACGCCGTGCACGTGACACTCGATGGTGAGCTCATCGTCACGCATGTGATAATATTCTAAAAGACATTAAAAAACTCTATGAGGCATTCATTTAATATAGATAGCTGCTAAGGACATGTACCTTTGATATACTGTATTGAGGGAGGTTTGGGTTCGTCCTTAAAGATTTCATAAATTGTAACAATACACGATGAGGTAACTTCGTCATTTTGGTTCAATATCTGGCAAGAGTACTCGCCAGAGTCCAGTATATTCGTATTGCATACTTCGAGCACCAAAATATTGTTATTATTTATAATGCGATGATTGGCATCACGCTCAAGCTGTCTGCCATCCTTGAACCATTTGACAGAGAGCTCGGGTCCATCAACAGCGCAGGCCAGGCGCACGCTTTGGCCCGCCTCGACGGTGCGATCGGATAGGAAATTGATGAATTTGGGATTGCGGGCCTGTTCGCGTCTACGTTGCCAGTCGGCATCGCGTTCCTTTTCACTTATGCGCTTGGCCATGCTATATTTGCGCATCTGCTGCATGAACTCCTCGCCCTCGACGGCGGCGATGCGCTGCCAGCGCTCTTCCTCCATAGGATCGGGACGAGTAAATTCATCGGATGAGTCACTACCGCGTCGCTTGTCACCTTTCTTTTTATCTTTTTTATCGGGAACCACTTCTTCTTCGATTTCCTCATCTTCGATCCTTTCGGCGTCCTCGTCTTCATTGTATTCGCCTGCTTCACCCTCAGCTGCCTCAGTGCCGTCGTCGCCGTCATCAACGAAGGATGGCTCCTCCTCATCTTCTTCGGCTTCAGCTTCGGCTTCAGCCTCCTCTAGAGCTCGCTGCTCGGCTTCAAGGCGCTCCTGCTCTTCCTTTTCTTCTTTCAAGCGTTTTTGGCGCTCCTCAAATGTTTCACCCTTGGGCTTAGCACGGTTTGCCGCTTCCTCGGCCGCTTTGGCTGCTGCTTTGGCCTGTTCTTCCATTTGTAGCACCATTTTGCTCTTCTTTGGAGGTGGCTTGGGACCGGCGGCGGCTGGCTGGTCAAACATTTTCTTGCTCGCCTTTTGACCACCACCAATTTCCAGTTTCAAGGTCAATTTTGGACTGGGAGATTTTTCCTTTTTCTCCTTCTTCTTGGGAGGGGCCTTCTTCTTGCCCTTTTTAACTGGCTCGTCATCATCGACATCCATACTATCCTCTCTGTCGTCGGTACCATAATCACCCAACTCATCGCCTTCCAGACCTAATGGACTTTGTTCCTTGTCGATGGACTTGCGACCAGTACGTGGTTTTCGGGCTTTCTTTTCCTTTTTCTTTGGCTTAGTCTCCTCGATGATTTCCTCCTCCTCTTCATACTCTTCGTACTCTTCAACTACGTAGATAACCTCAACGTTGGACACGTCCATTACGGCAGCCCGATCGATTACCGACAAATCGGATGTTATGTAACGCACTGGTTTCTGCACATCCAATGGCTCGGAGATATCCATAACGAGAGCCCGATCGAATACGGCAATGTTGCACGTCGTCTGGATCTTAATGTCACGACCAAGTTCAAATGGAGTTTTTTCTTTCTCCTCGCGTTTCAGGAATGGCGTTATACTACGCCATGTTGAGGGCGTGGCACTGCGACGTGTCATATACAAGGTGAATGGAGTCTGACTCCGGCCATGTATGGGCGTGGCACTGCGTCCGCGCAAGCTACCCGGAGTAGGCGATTTAAGTTTTCGCTTCTTTTGAGTTGGCACCTGCAGCGTATCCTGAGCTGGGGCCGCCTCGGGCTCAGCGGATGCCCGTGGCTCGATATCACCGTCCGTTTCGCCCATTGTATTTATTTGTCTTTTATCTTTTCACAGGATAACGTGGGAATGAAAATTCGTTGGGGAAAAAACCGATAAAAATTATATCCGTTCGAGTCGTATATAAATAAATTAATTTATATATATACTTATATATATATAAAACCCGCAACGGTTCGATCGAAAATATTTCTAGGACGTCAGACGTCCGTTCGATGCAAAAGAAGATTCACGACTGTCCGCATGTGGTGAAAATTCGAAAATGCATTCCTTCTCGAATTAATCCTAATTGCCAATCGATTGTTATGCTAAATAAATTACTTATTTCACGATTTTCTGTTTTACACTTCGTTGTTTATATGTATACTTATTTATATACTATCTGCAACTAAACTGCTGCCAAAAATCACTTAAAAAATCTATTTAAATGCTATACACATTTAATTAATTCAGGCAGTAAATTCAATTATATAAATGACCGAATGGCTGGCATTCGATTTTAAATGGTCTATTAATAGAGGCGTCTACTCAAAAAAAATAAAATAAATAAACTAATGCATTTAATATTTTAACTTATCATAAGGCGAAAGTGCGAAAAGATTGGTACGAAGCTAAATAGCAAAAACATTGCCAAGAAACCTTTGTACTTATAATATAGAAAATTAAATGTATATTCTATGTGTTTACTTCCTATATACTACAAAATGTAACATACTTAACGTCAATTAATTGATTCATTGGTAATTTGACATTAATTAAGTTTTCATCTGATGCATTTAATCATTGGATATCATAGGTAAAATATAAGAAAACTTACCTCGAATGTTGCGTGTAAATATTGGCGGAGTGCCAAATTTGCTTGAAGGTGCTTCGTATATAGTCACAAGACAGCTTGTTTCGACCTCTCCATTTCGATTGGACGCTATGCATCGATAAATGCCAGAATCATTCATTTCTGTTGATTTAATTTCAAGGCAGGATAGCCCATCGTTCAAGGTTATTTTGTACTTGGCATCGTTAGCAATGGGACTATTTTGTTTGAACCATTGCACTTTCATATCGTGACCAGATATGCCACATGTTAATTTAAGATCACTGTCAGTTGCCGAGTTTCGATTTGTAAGCATTAAATCAACTGTTGGTTTACGCTTGGCACTGCGAGATTCTTTCCTTTCCTTGTATTCAGATTCCATAGATTTATAGGATTTTGCTTGTATACTATGTGAGTCTGCTGTTTCCAAAATATCCATTGTTTTTACATTTCGATCGTCAGAATCCTTTTCAGCCACAGAACTCTTTTTAGCATCACTCATTAAGATTATGTCTTTTTGACTATTTTCTTCAGAGTACTTCGTTGCCTCCGTTCGTTGCTTTACACTCAATTCCGTTTTATTGTTTTCGTTTTGGACTTTAGGTTCAGAGTCCGTGACATCAACAACATTAAGTTCTTCTGCCTTTTGAGCAGCATCTTTTTCTGACTTTTTCTTTATTTTCTTAGAACCCTCTTTAGGTTGCTGCTCTAATACAGTTGTCTTTTGTTCAACTGTTGACTTTTTATTATTAGCAACTTCAATTTCAAGCTCCTTTACCTCAGGAACTTTGTCCACTGCAACTTCTGAAGTTGTCTTTTTAATATCAACTTGCTTCTCTGATTTTTGTTTTTGCTTTGTATCTAGTTTCTGCTCTTCGATAGATTGTTGACATATCTCTGTTTTCTGCGCCTCAGCTTGTGAATTCTTAACGTCAGATGTTTTGCTCTCTGCAAGTTTTTCCACAGATGCTTTCTGGGCCTTTTGAGCCTCATCTTCAGATTCAATAACATCAGGTTTCTTACTTTTAGGGACCTTTTCTTCAGATACTTTCTCAACAGCATTTTTAGATACTTCTTCCTGTTTGGCTTTCAGTCCAGCTTCCGTTTCTGTTTGTTTTGATTGTTCTGTGACCAGTTTTTTATCCTCAATAGATTGTTGTTCCAACAACTTTGTGTTCTGCACCTCAGCTTCAGATTTTCTAACACTTGCTTTCTTACTCTTCGGAACCTTTTCTTCAGAAACCTTCTCAGCAACAACTTGAGATATTTCGCCTTGTTTGGCCTTCTGTTCAGCTTCCTTCTCTGCCTGTTTGGATTTTTTGGTATCCAATTTCTTATCTTCAATAGCTTGTTGCTCCAGTAACTTCGCTTTTTGAGCCTCGGCTTCAGATTCCTTAACATCAGGCTTCTTGCTTTCAGGGACCTTTTCTTCTGATACTTTCTCAGCAACAACTTCAGATACTTCTCCTTGCTTGGCCTTCTGTTCAGCTTCCTTCTCTGCCTGTTTGGATTTTTTGGTATTCAATTTCTGATCTTCAATAGCTTGTTTTTCAAGTAACTTTGCTTTTTTAGCCTCAGCTTCAGATTCCTTAACATCAGGCTTCTTGCTTTCAGGGACCTTTTCTTCTGATACTTTCTCAGCAACAACTTCAGATACTTCTCCTTGCTTGGCCTTCTGTTCAGCTTCCTTCTCTGCCTGTTTGGATTTTTTGGTATCCAATTTCTTATCTTCAATAGCTTGTTGCTCCAGTAACTTCGCTTTCTTAGCCTCAGCTTCAGATTCTTTCACATCAGGCTTCTTGCTTTCAGGGACCTTTTCTTCTGATACTTTCTCAGCAACAACTTCAGATACTTCTCCTTGCTTGGCCTTCTGTTCAGCTTCCTTCTCCGCCTGTTTGGATTGTTTGACTTCTAGTTTCTGATCTTCAATAGCTTGTATTTCCAGTAACTTTGCTTTTTTAGCCTCAGCTTCAGATTCTTTCACATCAGGCTTCTTGCTTTCAGGGACCTTTTCTTCTGATACTTTCTCAGCAACAACTTCAGATACTTCTCCTTGCTTGGCCTTCTGTTCAGCTTCCTTCTCTGCCTGTTTGGATTTTTTGGTATTCAATTTCTGATCTTCAATAGCTTGTTTTTCAAGTAACTTTGCTTTTTTAGCCTCAGCTTCAGATTCCTTAACATCAGGCTTCTTGCTTTCAGGGACCTTTTCTTCTGATACTTTCTCAGCAACAACTTCAGATACTTCTCCTTGCTTGGCCTTCTGTTCAGCTTCCTTCTCTGCCTGTTTGGATTTTTTGGTATCCAATTTCTTATCTTCAATAGCTTGTTGCTCCAGTAACTTCGCTTTTTTAGCCTCAGCTTCAGATTCCTTAACATCAGGCTTCTTGCTTTCAGGGACCTTTTCTTCTGATACTTTCTCAGCAACAACTTCAGATACTTCTCCTTGCTTGGCCTTCTGTTCAACTTCCTTCTCTGCCTGTTTGGATTGTTTGGCTTCTAGTTTCTGATCTTCAATAGCTTGTTTTTCCAGTAACTTTGCTTTTTTAGCCTCAGCTTCAGATTCTTTCACATCAGGCTTCTTGCTTTCAGGGACCTTTTCTTCTGATACTTTCTCAGCAACAACTTCAGATACTTCTCCTTGCTTGGCCTTCTGTTCAGCTTCCTTCTCTGCCTGTTTGGATTTTTTGGTATCCAATTTCTGATCTTCAATAGCTTGTTTTTCAAGTAACTTTGCTTTTTTAGCCTCAGCTTCAGATTCCTTAACATCAGGCTTCTTGCTTTCAGGGACCTTTTCTTCTGATAATTTCTCAGCAACAACTTCAGATACTTCTCCTTGCTTGGCCTTCTGTTCAGCTTCCTTCTCTGCCTGTTTGGATTGTTTGGCTTCTAGTTTCTGATCTTCAATAGCTTGTTTTTCCAGTAACTTTGCTTTTTTAGCCCCAGCTTCAGATTCCTTAACATCAGGCTTCTTGCTTTCAGGGACCTTTTCTTCTGATACTTTCTCAGCAACAACTTCAGATACTTCTCCTTGCTTGGCCTTCTGTTCAGCTTCCTTCTCTGCCTGTTTGGATTGTTTGGCTTCTAGTTTCTGATCTTCAATAGCTTGTTTATCCAGTAACTTTGCTTTTTTAGCCTCTGCTTCAGATTCTTTCACATCAGGCTTCTTGCTTTCAGGAACCTTTTCTTCTGATACTTTCTCAGCAACAACTTCAGATACTTCCCCTTGCTTGGCCTTTTGTTCAGCTTCCTTCTCTGCCTGTTTGGATTGTTTGGCTTCTAGTTTCTGATCTTCAATAGCTTGTTTTTCCAGTAACTTTGCTTTTTTAGCCTCAGCTTCAGATTCTTTCACATCAGGCTTCTTGCTTTCAGGGACCTTTTCTTCTGATACTTTCTCAGCAACAACTTCAGATACTTCTCCTTGCTTGGCCTTCTGTTCAGCTTCCTTCTCTGCCTGTTTGGATTTTTTGGTATCCAATTTCTTATCTTCAATAGCTTGTTGCTCCAGTAACTTCGCTTTTTGAGCCTCGGCTTCAGATTCCTTAACATCAGGCTTCTTGCTTTCAGGGACCTTTTCTTCTGATACTTTCTCAGCAACAACTTCAGATACTTCTCCTTGCTTGGCCTTCTGTTCAGCTTCCTTCTCCGTCTGTTTGGATTGTTTGGCTTCTAGTTTCTGATCTTCAATAGCTTGTATTTCCAGTAACTTTGCTTTTTTAGCCTCAGCTTCAGATTCTTTCACATCAGGCTTCTTGCTTTCAGGGACCTTTTCTTCTGATACTTTCTCAGCAACAACTTCAGATACTTCTCCTTGCTTGGCCTTCTGTTCAGCTTCCTTCTCCGCCTGTTTGGATTGTTTGGCTTCTAGTTTCTGATCTTCAATAGCTTGTATTTCCAGTAACTTTGCTTTTTTAGCCTCAGCTTCAGATTCTTTCACATCAGGCTTCTTGCTTTCAGGGACCTTTTCTTCTGATACTTTCTCAGCAACAACTTCAGATACTTCTCCTTGCTTGGCCTTCTGTTCAGCTTCCTTCGCTGCCTGTTGGGATTTTTTGGTATCCAATTTCTTATCTTCAATAGCTTGTTGCTCCAGTAACTTCGCTTTTTGAGCCTCAGCTTCAGATTCCTTAACATCAGGCTTCTTGCTTTCAGGGACCTTTTCTTCTGATACTTTCTCAGCAACAACTTCAGATACTTCTCCTTGCTTGGCCTTCTGTTCAGCTTCCTTCTCTGCCTGTTTGGATTTTTTGGCTTCTAGTTTCTGATCTTCAATAGCTTGTTTTTCCAGTAACTTTGCTTTTTTAGCCTCAGCTTCAGATTCTTTCACATCAGGCTTCTTGCTTTCAGGAACCTTTTCTTCTGATACTTTCTCAGCAACAACTTCAGATACTTCCCCTTGCTTGGCCTTTTGTTCAGCTTCCTTCTCTGCCTGTTTGGATTGTTTGGCTTCTAGTTTCTGATCTTCAATAGCTTGTTTTTCCAGTAACTTTGCTTTTTTAGCCTCAGCTTCAGATTCTTTCACATCAGGCTTCTTGCTTTCAGGGACCTTTTCTTCTGATACTTTCTCAGCAACAACTTCAGATACTTCTCCTTGCTTGGCCTTCTGTTCAGCTTCCTTCTCTGCCTGTTTGGATTTTTTGGTATCCAATTTCTTATCTTCAATAGCTTGTTGCTCCAGTAACTTTGCTTTTTTAGCCTCAGCTTCAGATTCTTTCACATCAGGCTTCTTGCTTTCAGGGACCTTTTCTTCTGATACTTTCTCAGCAACAACTTCAGATACTTCTCCTTGCTTGGCCTTCTGTTCAGCTTCCTTCGCTGCCTGTTTGGATTTTTTGGTATCCAATTTCTTATCTTCAATAGTTTGTTGTTCCAGTAACTTTGCTTTTTTAGCCTCAGCTTCAGCTTCCTGAACATCAGACTTCTTGCTTTCAGAGACCTTTTCTTCTGATACTTTCTCAGCAACAACTTCAGATACTTCTCTTTGCTTGGCCTTCTGTTCAGCTTCCTTCTCTGCCTGTTTGGATTGTTTGGCTTCTAGTTTCTGATCTTCAATAGCTTGTTGTTCCAGTAACTTTGCTTTTTTAGACTCAGCTTCAGATTCTTTCACATCAGGCTTCTTGCTTTCAGGGACCTTTTCTTCTGATACTTTCTCAGCAACAACTTCAGATACTTCTCCTTGCTTGGCCTTCTGTTCAGCTTCCTTCGCTGCCTGTTTGGATTTTTTGGTATCCAATTTCTTATCTTCAATAGCTTGTTGCTCCAGTAACTTCGCTTTTTGAGCCTCAGCTTCAGATTCCTTAACATCAGGCTTCTTGCTTTCAGGGACCTTTTCTTCTGATACTTTCTCAGCAACAACTTCAGATACTTCTCCTTGCTTGGCCTTCTGTTCAGCTTCCTTCTCTGCCTGTTTGGATTTTTTGGCTTCTAGTTTCTGATCTTCAATAGCTTGTTGTTCCAGTAACTTTGCTTTTTTAGACTCAGCTTCAGATTCTTTCACATCAGGCTTCTTGCTTTCAGGAACCTTTTCTTCTGATACTTTCTCAGCAACAACTTCAGATACTTCCCCTTGCTTGGCCTTCTGTTCAGCTTCCTTCTCTGCCTGTTTGGATTGTTTGGCTTCTAGTTTCTGATCTTCAATAGCTTGTTGTTCCAGTAACTTTGCTTTTTTAGACTCAGCTTCAGATTCTTTCACATCAGGCTTCTTGCTTTCAGGGACCTTTTCTTCTGATACTTTCTCAGCAACAACTTCAGATACTTCTCCTTGCTTGGCCTTCTGTTCAGCTTCCTTCGCTGCCTGTTTGGATTTTTTGGTATCCAATTTCTTATCTTCAATAGTTTGTTGTTCCAGTAACTTTGCTTTTTTAGACTCAGCTTCAGATTCTTTCACATCAGGCTTCTTGCTTTCAGGGACCTTTTCTTCTGATACTTTCTCAGCAACAACTTCAGATACTTCTCCTTGCTTGGCCTTCTGTTCAGCTTCCTTCTCTGCCTGTTTGGATTGTTTGGCTTCTAGTTTCTGATCTTCAATAGCTTGTTGTTCCAGTAACTTTGCTTTTTTAGCCTCAGCTTCAGCTTCCTGAACATCAGGCTTCTTGCTTTCAGAGACCTTTTCTTCTGATACTTTCTCAGCAACAACTTCAGATACTTCTCCTTGCTTGGCCTTCTGTTCAGCTTCCTTCTCTGCCTGTTTGGATTTTTTGGTATCCAATTTCTTATCTTCAATAGATTGTTTTTCCAGTAACTTTGCTTTTTTAGCCTCAGCTTCAGATTCTTTCACATCAGGCTGCTTACTTTCAGTTACATTTTTTTCAGATTCTTTCTTAGCAACATCTTCAGATACTTCTTCGACGATTGTGCTTTCTACACTTATTTCCCCTATTGTTTTTTCTGGAGCTGGCTCACCAATGGACTTTTCGGAAGCCAAATCTGCGTTAATCTGTTGCAATTTTTCGCAGACATTTAAAATTTTTGTAGTTATGTTATGAATTTTTCCTTCCACGTTTACAGTATGTATAAGTCCATCTTGCTGCTCTATATAATCATAGTCCTTCAGTACAATGGATTTGATTTCTTCAATATCAGGTGTTAATATTGCTGTCTTATCATCCAATAAGTCGTCAAGTATTACAAAGATATCCATTAGGTTTTGTTGTAGATGGATCATCTTTTCAGACGATTTTTCAACATGCAGCTCAGACTTAATGTTTTCAGAAATATTCTCTAGATTAACAAGTTTCGGTAATAACAATGAAGGTTTTGCAAACATTTCAGTATCGTCAATAAGCCGAATCGCGGCCTTAGTTAAAACAACATTTGTCTTAATTTCTTTTAAGTAAATATTAATTATATTCTCCGCAGCGTCTGGACAGCTCTCTAGGAGAGATTCAATAAATGCGTCAACCATTTCGTTGTTTGCCTTATCTTCAGGAGACTTGCCATCGTATGTGTGAACAATGTGCTCTCTGAGCTTAAATATAGACTTAGCAACCTTTTCAGTATCTTTTAAGTTTTCAATTATATCCTTACATTCGTTAACAATAGATCGCAAACCTTCATTAGAAGTTTGTGACCCTGAAGCCTCTTCTATATTTAAGATGTTATTAAGCAAAATCTGTTGTAATTGTTCCGACTGTGCCATGTCAGCTTTTGCCTGTTCCGATTGTTGTGTATCCAATTTCTTATCTTCAATTGCTTGTTGTTCCAGTAGCTTCGGTTCTTGAGCCTCGGCTTCAGATTGTTTAACATCAGGTTTCTTGCTTTCAGGGTTCTTTTCTTCTGATACTTTCTCAGCTACAACTTCAGATACTTCTCCTTGCTTGGCCTTCTGTTCAGCTTCCTTCTCTGCCTGTTTGGATTGTTTCGTATCCAATTTCTTATCTTCAATAGTTTGTTGTTCTAGTATCTTTGGTTTTTGAGCCTCAACTTCAGATTCCTTAACATCAGGCTTCTTGCTTTCAGGGACCTTTTCTTCCGATACTTTCTCAGCTACAACTTCAGATACTTCTCCTTGCTTGGCCTTCTGTTCAGCTTCCTTCTCTGCCTGTTTGGATTGTTTGGCTTCTAGTTTCTGATCTTCAATAGCTTGTTTATCCAGTAACTTTGCTTTTTTAGCCTCTGCTTCAGATTCTTTCACATCAGGCTTCTTGCTTTCAGGGACCTTTTCTTCTGATACTTTCTCAGCAACAACTTCAGATACTTCTCCTTGCTTGGCCTTCTGTTCAGCTTCCTTCTCTGCCTGTTTGGATTGTTTGGTATCCAATTTCTTATCTTCAATAGTTTGTTGCTCCAGTAACTTCGGTTTTTGAGCCTCGGCTTCAGATTGTTTAACATCAGGTTTCTTGCTTTCAGGGATCTTTTCTTCTGATACTTTCTCAGCAACAACTTCAGATACTTCTCCTTGCTTGGCCTTCTGTTCAGCTTCCTTCTCTGCCTGTTTGGATTGTTTGGTCTCCAATTTCTTATCTTCAATAGTTTGTTGTTCTAGTATCTTTGATTTTTGAGCGTCGGCTTCAGATTGTTTAACATCAGGTTTCTTGCTTTCAGGGATCTTTTCTTCTGATACTTTCTCAGCAACAACTTCAGAAACTTCTCCTTGCTTGGCCTTCTGTTCAGCTTCTTTCTCTGCCTGTTTGGATTGTTTGGTTTCTAGTTTCTTATCTTCAATAATTTGTTGTTCCTTTTGAGTCTCACTTTCAGGTTCCTTAACCTCTGTCTTCTTACCTTCAGGGACGTTTTCTTTAGATGCTTCTTCGTCAGCAACATGAGATATTTCCGCCTTTAGAGCTTCATCTTCAAATTTCTCTTCTGACATTTTCGCTTCTGACTGCTCCATCTTTATTTGTTCAGTAGATTGTTTTTCTGATTCAGGTTTTGATTCCTTAATATCAGATGTCCTTTCTAACCCTTCTTCTCCCTTCGTAGGAATTGGCTCTTCAGGGAGCTTTTCGGTAACCAAATCCTTGTTAATCTGTTGCATTTTTTGGCAGAAATTTAACATTTTTTTGGTTATATTATGTATTTTTTCTTGCACATTGACAGTCTTCAGTTGTTCTTGCTTTTGCTCTATATAATCATAGTCCTTCAGTACAATGGATTTGATTTCTTCAATATCAGGTGTTAATATTGCTGTCTTATCATCCAATAAGTCGTCAAGTATTACAAAGATATCCATTAGGTTTTGTTGTAGATGGATCATCTTTTCAGACGATTTTTCAACATGCAGCTCAGACTTAATGTTTTCAGAAATATTCTCTAGATTAACAAGTTTCGGTAATAACAATGAAGGTTTTGCAAACATTTCAGTATCGTCAATAAGCCGAATCGCGGCCTTAGTTAAAACAACATTTGTCTTAATTTCTTTTAAGTAAATATTAATTATATTCTCCGCAGCGTTTGGACAGCTCTCTAGGAGAGATTCAATAAATGCGTCAACCATTTCGTTATTTGCCTGATCTTCGGGAGACTTGCCATCGTATGTGTGAACAATGTGTTCTCTGAGCTTAAATATAGACATAGCAACCTTTTCAGTATCTTTTAAGTTTTCAATTATATCCTTACATTCGTTAACAATAGATCGCAAACCTTCATTCGAAGTTTGTGACTCTGAAGCCTCTACTATATTTAAGATTTTATTTAGCAAAATCTGTTGTAATTGTTCCGACTGAGCCATGTCATCTTTTGCCTGTTCCGATTGTTGTGTATCCAATTTTATATCTTCAATAGATTGTTTTTCGAGTAACTTCGCTTTCTTAGCCTCAGCTTCAGATTCCTTAACATCAGGCTTCTTGCTTTCAGGGACCTTTTCTTCTGATACTTTCTCAGCAACAACTTCAGATACTTCTCCTTGCTTGGCCTTCTGTTCAGCTTCCTTCTCTGCCTGTTTGGATTTTTTGGTATCCAATTTCTTATCTTCAATAGCTTGTTGTTCCAGTAACTTCGCTTTCTTAGCCTCAGCTTCAGATTCCTTAACATCAGGCTTCTTGCTTTCAGGGACCTTTTCTTCTGATACTTTCTCAGCAACAACTTCAGATACTTCTCCTTGCTTGGCCTTCTGTTCAGCTTCCTTCTCTGCCTGTTTGGATTTTTTGGTATCCAATTTCTTATCTTCAATAGCTTGTTGTTCCAGTAACTTCGCTTTCTTAGCCTCAGCTTCAGATTCCTTAACATCAGGCTTCTTGCTTTCAGGGACCTTTTCTTCTGATACTTTCTCAGCAACAACTTCAGATACTTCTCCTTGCTTGGCCTTCTGTTCAGCTTCCTTCTCTGCCTGTTTGGATTTTTTGGTATCCAATTTCTTATCTTCAATAGATTGTTTTTCCAGTAACTTTGCTTTTTTAGCCTCAGCTTCAGATTCTTTCACATCAGGCTGCTTACTTTCAGTTACATTTTTTTCAGATTCTTTCTCAGCAACATCTTCAGATACTTCTTCCTCGATTGTGCTTTCTACACTTATTTCCCCTATTGTTTTTTCTGGAGCTGGCTCACCAATGGACTTTTCGGAAGCCAAATCTGCGTTAATCAGTTGCAATTTTTCGCAGACATTTAAAATTTTTGTAGTTATGTTATGAATTTTTTCTTCCACGTTTACAGTATGTAAAGGTCCATCTTGCTGCTCTATATAATCATAGTCCCTTAGTACAATGGATTTGATTTTTTCAATATCAGGTGTTAATATTGCTGTCTTATCATCCAATAAGTCGTCAAGTATTACAAAGATATCCATTAGGTTTTGTTGTAGATGGATCATCTTTTCAGACGATTTTTCAACATGCAGCTCAGACTTAATGTTTTCAGAAATATTCTCTAGATTAACAAGTTTGGGTAATAACAATGAAGGTTTTGCAAACATTTCAGTATCGTCAATAAGCCGAATCGCGGCCTTAGTTAAAACAACATTTGTCTTAATTTCTTTTAAGTAAATATTAATTATATTCTCCGCAGCGTCTGGACAGCTCTCTAGGAGAGATTCAATAAATGCGTCAACCATTTCGTTATTTGCCTGATCTTCGGGAGACTTGCCATCGTATGTGTGAACAATGTGCTCTCTGAGATTGAATATTCCCTTTACTATTTTCTCAGTATCTTCCAAGTTTTCCATGATATCTTTCGTTTCAGATGCGATAGACCCTAATGTAGCATGATCTGCTTGGGATTCTAGGGCACCGCATAAGTTTAAATACTTGATATTTAATGTTTGTTTTAATTGTTCTTTAATCTCAGTAATAGATTCGGCCTGTTCGATCAATAAGTTGTCGGAAGTTTTAATTTCTTCTGCGTCGATCTCATCCTTGGGTTTTTTTGTTTCAAATTGTTTCTCGTCTTCGTTAAGTTTTCTTTTTACCTTTGTTTCTATTTTATCCTGATCAACTTTGGTTTGCTCAATTTTATCCACAATTATTTCCTGGATCTGTTGCGGACTTTTCTCCTGCTGGTTTGATTTTAGACTTTCATTTAGCTGAGTCAACTTCTCCTGCAGATTGTTTATTTGCATCTGAACCGTCTCTATAAGTGCCAATTGCTCAGATGTGATCTGTGTAAGCTGAGGCTGAGAAAGGATTTCATCTTCAATTTGAATGAGAGTTGCTTCCAGTTGACCTAATTCATCTGTATGCTCATCTAAAAGCTTAACGCTCAATGGATCATCATTTT
The DNA here is from genome assembly GCA_035043045.1 of Hirtodrosophila alboralis. Lineage (NCBI taxonomy): Eukaryota > Metazoa > Arthropoda > Insecta > Diptera > Drosophilidae > Hirtodrosophila > Hirtodrosophila alboralis. Next base: position 1,801,883 of record JAWNNH010000195.1, on the reverse strand, counting down.
GCAAGCCTTTTTCTATTTCAGTTAAGAACGCTTTACCCGATGATACATTTTCGATTATCATGCTGATGTCAATTGGCATTGTGGATTCGACAGGAACTAAAGACAAATTCTTCAATTCCGCAGATATGGCATCAATTTCTTGCAGTAGTTCGATTATACGTATTATGCTTTCATTATTTTCAATAAAGTCGAAGACGGCAACCAGACTGCTCTGTGTTTTAAGTAGACCGCCAAGTAATTCGTTGTCTGCCACCTCGCTGACCTCATTGAGAGCCCGGAATGTAGCCATTAGATTGCTTTGAAGATTGACCATTAAAGTAGATGATTTGTCAATATCAACGTTGGGTGAAATGGCCACCGCTTTTATTGATTGTAATAGTTTTTCGAAGAATGTTTCCAGATTTCCTTGGAGCTGTTGCTGTCCCGAACAGTAAGCCATAAAGTTCTTAAAAGTATTCTCGATTTTGGAATACATCTCCTGAGCTAATTGTGTCTCCAGCACAGGCAAGGAAAGCAGAATATCCTCAAAAGCGCTTTCTACATTATCCAAGGAGTCAACCAATCCTGATTCATAGGTGTGAACCAAACGCTCTTTCAATTTGAACATGGTGCCAGCAATTTTGGCTTGTGCTAATACAGTTTTCTGTTGATCGCTATCCGAGACTAAGGCTTCTTGAATATTTTTCAAATCCGAGTTCAATTGTTGTATAATTTCACCCACTTGGCGCAGTTCTTCATGACTGTCCCGATTGGTGACTTCTAAGCAAGCCTCCAGCTGTTTAATGCCACTTATCACGCCTTGTTGTATATCAAAGAATTCCACTTTTGGCATTTCCTCGACAACAGCTGCCTCATTGACAGCATCCTCGATAGTTTTTTGCTGTCCACTGGTCTTCAGATCTGATATATCCTGTGTGGACATATCAATTGCCTGCTCCAATGCCTGTATATCAATCTGTTCACAGTATTGCCGTAGATCATGCAACGGCGTTGCTAATGTCTTTAGTTTGGAAATTTCGAGATCTGTGATACTCTCAGCTCCACTATGTGCAATGCATTCTTCCACCTCGAGCACACAGCGTTCCAGGCTGCAGAGCGCTGCTGCAAAAGTACCAGGATCAGAGCCCTCTGAGAAAGATTGGGCAGCTTCGACTATGTTTGTTTCCTGCACTAATGCAATGTTGCTCTGTAGCTCCTGCATTTTCATAATAGCCGCTTGGAGGTGCTGGCCAGTCTCACCTCGCAAAGATGCCACATCCAGATCTTCACAATGCGATAATACCGATGCGATGCCATGGTTAAGATCAGAAAGTAAAGTCTCAGTTGGTTTCTTGCTGGCAACCAGTTCGACATCGACAGAAGAAGCTTGGTTATATTCATCAACATAAACCTCTGGTTCCATTGGAAGCGACTCAGCTATGGACTTGAGCACAGAAATATCATCCAAAGTAGATAGATCTTCAGTGGATTGTTTTAGTTGTACGTTTTCTAGCGCATTTATGAAACTCGACAGGGGACTGGATATGGCAAGTGTGTTCCAAGTAAGTTTTTCATCTAAGGCTTCCCTTTGTTGAGCCACAACATCATTGAAATTATTTAGAACTTCGTTAAACTCATTATTATCTGCAGCTGGATTATCAAGTGTCTTGGCTAGATCAGCAAAACTCTTGCTCATCTCAAAGAGTATACGTGATGTGTTTGCTTCATTGGAATTGAGTGTGGTTTCCGCCTCGCTAAATGTGGCCAATCCTTTGGCAATTTGTAAAATACGTAACAGAGCAACTTGAGCTTCATTTGCTGAAGTTTTTGTTTTGGGTGCTGATTTTGGATTTTCATTGATTCTATTCAATGCTAGCTGCAATGTTTCAATATTGCCAATAGCC